>OY783200.1:16139237-16341129 GCA_963678675.1 Xiphydria camelus
AATCACAACGCCCACTATTGGACCGTGAGAAATCCTCACTGGATAGAAGAAGTCGAAGGCGATGGAGTGGAGGCGATGAACTAAAAATAAAATAAAATTTAGTATATAAATCGAAACTTGTAGTAGGAAGGCAGAGGGCAAGCACCGATGAGAAAAAAATAGAAATAAAGTATTATAGTTACCCCGATATTGTAGTTACTCCGATGTTTTTTGTTCTTCTCCCACGACTTAGATTCTCCAATATGTAGAAAGATTAATTCCGCTTAGTCCTCAAAGAGTTCGTCCCGTCCTCATATGCAATGCTGAAAGAAAAAAAGAAGTGATCACAAAGATATGTATTCTTTATAGCTTATCAAAATGAGGTTAAATGAAGTAATTCAGAAATTAACTTATCTGATTGTATTTCTCCTCTTTTTCTGCTGTCTATATTCGATAAATGACTACAGACAAATAGCACGGCTTCTATTTATTAATAATAAAAACACAAACTGCTGTCACATTTTTCGGAGCACCCATCACCTACACTAAAAGTTAGCCGATGTTTTTGAAATTGATACGTCTCTTTGGTTTGAGTCTGGGCTATCTAGTGTAGTCAAATGGTAGTTTGACCAAAACAAAATTGCGGAAGTTTTTTTCTCGACGGTTTTATATGTTTTTGGGGCTGCTGAATCCGAATTTATAGTTTGCTGCCTTGTAGGAGGTCGGCTTCATAGCCAAAAACGCAAAAAATCTGAATTTTTCAGCACTTTTTTCAGTTTTTTGCTTATATCTCAAAAACTGTACGTTTTTTGAAGATGAGTGTTCTATACAAAATTAAAGTAAATAAAATTTCCTACAAAATGCACTGGTCATCTTTGATTTTATAATAAGCGGTCTCCGCGCTAGAGCTCAGTGAAAACCAGTGATTTTTTTATATTTTCACAAAAACGTCAAAAACACCAACTTTCATCCCCTGCAACCCGAGAAATATATGTTAATAAACCCTTATATCACGTATAAGTATATTATATATCATAAAAAAGACGTCTGCAATATTTAATTTTCTCATAAAGATTTTTGTAAGAAGATGCTTCTTTTGAATAAGTTAAATGGCAAGCCATGCTTTATAAAAACATTAAGAAATTATATTTAAAACTTATTAGGTACATTAACCTGAAAATAAAGCTAGCTATATACATGAAATCTATACGCATGTATCACGAAATGATGTAAAGATGTACCCAGGATCATCATTATTTTGAGTGGGTCTTCCATCTGAAAAAAATGAGGCATTTAGCGGTAGAACATAAGTACTATAGAAGAAAATTGGTATAGTATAAATAAAATATAACTAACCTGACGTCATGGCCGTAGTTAATTTGGTCATTTCCGTTTGGTTTTGGGTGGTCCAAACGATGTTTCTTTGGCACTAGAAGGTCCAGGTGAAGGGCCTTGGGCAATCTAAGGTCCAAACAAAGGGTCAGGAGTTGTGGAAGATCCAGGCTGAATAGTGAATTGTGGCTGTTCTTCCACTGAAAAAAATGATTATATTGAGAAGTGTAAAACTAGAACAAACTAAGTAAAGATGCATAATGTTGCAAAATATTACATGAATTAATACCTACCTTCTGTCTCTTCAGCTGCTTCAGGCAGTGAGACTGGAAGTGGCTCATCTAGATCGCCTTCGTCTTCTGCATCATAACTATTGTCGATGTTGGAGCACGACCCTTCACATTGCTGACACAGTTTTGTGCAGAATAGTCCTGCGCGCTTACACCCACACCGACCTTGGCAACCTGTCTTGCATTTGCAAGATATAAGCTGGAGAAGCCTCTCGGGAGCCGGAGGTTTCGGTGTGATAATGGGAACCAACCCATTTTTTGTCAATTTCCAACCCCACTTTTCTGGATCCAAGTAGTTTCCCATCCACTGCTGCACCTGATGAAAAACCCTGAAGGCGTGTTGTTGAGCAGCAGCTTCAGTGGGAGGTAAGGACGCTGTGTTTGCTGATGCCTTGTAGGTTGATGTCAAGTATTGCTTGTACATCAGTTTGTTGAGTGTTATGGTTGGGGGGGTTGGATTAACGTTAGAACCAACCAGAAATTTTTCATTAGCAGCTGTTATTTCATTTGGATGAGCTGAAGGATTACTGAAGTTCGTAACATATGATTCCAGATCCGGATTTTTGGTAAGGGTCTTGACAAATTTAATCTTGCCTTGGTTGAATAACGCGGACGTAGAGTCGCAACCACTCATTGCATGGAGAAAGAGCATGTGGTTGGCAACACTCTTCTGAACTGCAGTTTCTGCTTGGTCGAAAGGAACCACGCTTCCGCCTTACAGCGCATCACGCAGCCACTTAATACCTTCGAATAAGCGCTCGCAGTCACGCTTCACTCTTTGCCTAAACATTTCTAATTGCCCACCAAAGCATTCATTCTTTCTTTTAATTACACACTGCGATTCTACAATAGACTCACCTGAGCGTGTAGATGTAAATGTCAGTTTTTTACGCAGTTTTTTGCAAGTTTCTAGAGAGAAATCATCGACTTTACTAATTTTAATTCATCATGGTCGATCTTCGCTAATGCATACGTACGTTTCATCTAGCAATTTGCGAAGTAGCCGCACATGAGAAAACTTGTTTCTCTGCAGAAGCCAGGATCGAGACCATTTTGATCGTATTTTACGATTAAGTTGTTTATTTCTTTGCTTCTTCCTTGGTAGGCAAATTGCAAAAACTGACCAGAGAAGAACTTCTTCCATGACTGCGACGCGTAAACTGAAAACTGTAAATGTCTATGTCCAAAACTGTTGTGTGTGGACGGCAATCAGAAAACTGTACGTTTTAGAACTGCACAGGTAAATCGTTGTAAAAACTGTGTGTGTAGACCCCGCTTTAGATCGGCCTGCAAACAATGGCGGTGCTGTCACGTTTTAGAGAGCTCTTTTCCGTGAAATAAAGTTTTTTGTTCATAACTTGTATATTTCTCGATTTGTAAGAGGTGGGACTGGGTGTTTTTGTAAAAGTACCAAAAAATCGTTTTTTTAGCGAGCTCTAGCGTCGTTACCGCTTGTTAGAAAATCAAAGATGACCAATGCATTTTATAAGAAATTTTATTTACTTTAATTTTGTATAGAACACTCATCTTCAAAAAACGTACCGTTTTTGAGATATAAGCAAAAAACTGAAAAAAGTGCTGAAAAATTCAGATTTTTTGCATTTTTGGCTATGAAGCCGACCTCCTACAAGGCAGCAAACTATAAATTCGGATTCAGCAGCCCCAAAAACATATAAAACCGTCGAGAAAAAAACTTCCGCAATTTTGTTACCAAATCGGCAGTTTTAAACACGCATTTACTAGATTAATCGGGGATTGAGTTTGAGCGATATGCAACCCATTTGCTGGCGTGTATAGTGCGACTGACCCTGTATGTATGTTGTTACATATATTGACTCGAGACGTTGGAATAGTTTTCAGAAATCCTTTTGCATGCACCGCTGAAATTTCGTCTTTTATACTCGTAAATAAATTTCCAGCATAACATCGATATTTCGCTGCACTTGTGTTCTTCTGGGACTACATAAAATAATTATAAAAACCCTATATAATTCAGCCCTAACAAGAACAATCTTATCGAGCTGTACCTTATCGAGGAGATGTTTCGACTTAATAATTCCGAAATATTTCTATGATGTTTTCCAACATTCGCGAATTTATCGATAAATATATATTTCTAACATACGGTAATGTTCACGAATATTGTAAAATATTGTAGGAATGTTATGTGTAATGCTTTGTGGGGTGTAAATGATGATATTTTGTAATTTCCATCGCTACACTAGAGGCGAAGAAGAGATGAAATAGAAGTGCGAGGTACATGTACACTTCACGTTTGACAGGTCGGTATATAAATTGGAACTTGTGATAGTATAATACGAAAAAGGAAACATATCGATAAAGAGAGAAAAAATAAATAAAGTAGTTACTCCATTATTGTAATCCGATTCCATTGTATCCCTTATTTTTCTGCCAAGACTTTAATTGCTGATAGCGAAGAAAAATCAAATTTATTGGTTGATCCATCCACTATCAACAATCAAAGTCGTGGCAGAAAAATAAGGGATATAATGAAATTGGATTACAATAATAGAGTAACTACTTTATTATTTTTTTTCCTTTATCGATATAAGTTTTTCTTCTTTCGTATTATACAATCACAAGTTTAAATTTATATACCGACCTGTCAAACGTGAAGTGTACATGTACCTCACTTCTCTTTCATCTCTTCTTCGCCTCTGGTGTAACGATGGATTACAAAATATTACCATTTGCACCCCACAAAGCACGTTCTTGCAAGTAACTTTTCTGTAACATTCCTGCGATATTTTACAATATTCGTGAACACTACACCGTATATGTTAGAAATATATACTTCTCGATAAAAACGTTTCGGAATCATTATGTCGAAAAATCTCCCCGATAAGGTATAGTCCGATAAGATTGTACTTGTTCGGGCTGAATTATATAGGGTTTTTATAATTATTTTTTAGGAAGTTCCAGAAGAATATAGATGCAGCAAAATATCGATGCTCTGCTAGAAAGAGTAAGGAATAACCCTCGAAAGAATATTCAGGCTGTGGCAAGAAAGGTTAGAATCAGAGGTTAGCAAGTCTACGGTTCGGAGGATATTAAAGGATATTCATCCATTTAAAGTGACGTACGTCCATGCACTCGAGACAGCAGATCCAGGTCGCCGAATGAACCAAAGCAGCAGGTTCTTGGAACAACAAGAGGATGATCCCTCGTTCGAAAGAAACCCCCTCGAGTTCGCATACGATCTGTAACAAATTGTAAATAACACAAACAATTTAAAATATACTGAACTAACTAAACGTAGAAACTAAGATTATATTAATCTAAGTTAACCAATTCTAATAATGACAGAATTAAGAAAAATGATATATTTCCTCTTTCGTATTATACTACCAATTTATATACCGACCTGTCAAATGCAATGAATGCAACTGGTTCTTGGTGGAACAACAAGTGGATGATCCCTCGTTGGAAAGAAACCTCCTCGGGTTTGCATACGATCTGTAACAAATTGTAAATTACATAATCATATGCAGCATTTCAGTATTTAAAATATACCGAACTTACTCGAGCGTAGAAATTAAAAAACTATATCTGAGTTAATCAATTCTATTCTAATAATGACAGAATTATTAAAAATGATATATTTCCTCTCTCGTATTATATGTTACGCTACGTACGTTATTCAGCACTTATCTGCCCCTAATCGGTATCAGTAATTCCTCATTGACCGTCGTTACACCGGAGACGAAGAAGAGATGAAATAGAAGTGCGGTACGTGTACACTTCAGGTTTGACAGGTCGGTGTGTAAATTGGAACTTGTAATAGTACGAAAGAGGAAATATATCGATAGAGAAAAATAGTGATAAAGTAATTACTTGATTATTGTGATCCAATTCCATTTCATCTCCTATTCTGCCACGGCTTGTATTGATGATTGATTTTCTTCGACTTTTCCCGTGCTCGCATGACCCTGAAAACAAAAAATAGAACGAACACAAAGATATTGTCCTTCCATTCTGTGAAAGTGAGGTTAAAGCTGTCAAATGGCAATTAAACTTATCTCATGGCAATTCTTCTGAGACCGTCTCCTTTCCTGCTCCTTTCTTGATGCACAGGCATTGGAGAGAAGAATACCACTGCATCCGTTCACTATTTCGATATTCGAAAAAAATACAAACGATTATTAAACTATACGGAGCTTCTGTCACATTCACCACTATTGAGATTCACTACTCCGATTACACTGAATTTTTACTTTTTATTAACAAGCGCGTCCGAGGATCGAAAAAATGCGAGGGAAATCGTTTCGCGAATGGAAATATTTTATTAATTTTGAAAAATAACTAAACACATTCAAGGAATATATTCTCTCACACACTCTCACTTACATTTTTGATGGCGTATGCGTGTAGCCGCATCTGTGTACACATTTTCGACCATGGCCGAATATCGCCGAAGACAGGCGGAATTTTTGTGAGATTTTGACATATATATATATCGCCCGAGAGAGCGGATTCTCGACTTTTGAGGCGCGAGAGGCATGGCTTCGCGTTGCTAAGGAAAAATCTCTGTTAATATGTAACTTACAACATTTACTCTGGTCTCTATCGATAGAGAATAGTCGATTTATATGGCGTAACTAAGCATAGTTTTGGTTATAACCGTATATTTATTGAGAAAATTTGATATTAAAATTGAGGGGTGAAGGGGGCAGACATTTTTCCTGTAAAGATACACGGGTGCTCGCGGCGACAGCGCTGACGGCGTCGTTCTGACGACTTGAATGAACATGCCGCGAGACACTACCGTGTCTCTTGATCGGCGTTCCCCAGCCGGCGGTGTTTGTTTATGTCACGAAGAAACTATTGGGGGGGGTGGGGGGGGGGGGGGGTCCGACGCACCCGGCTAACAGCCCGTTCACACGATACGGTTTTTTCCCGTTTCGGTATTTTACCGAATCCGTTTTTTTACTGTGTGCTGCAGTGGCGCATACATTTAAATGGACGCGTTCACACGGTACGTCTTCGAAACTCATACGGCAATTTAACCGATTCGGTCGAGACTGGCGTTCGGTTTTCGGGGGTCGTGTTCACACGATACGGTTTTTTCCCGTTTCGGTAAATTCACCGAATCGGTTTTTTACCGTGTGCTGCAGTGGCGCATACATTTAAATGGGCGCGTTCACACGGTACGTCTTCGAAACGCATACGGCAATTTCACCGATTCGGTCGCGACTGACATTCGGTCTTGTCACTGAAAACCGAATGGCCCGATTCGGGAAAATAATCAAATCGGTTGCTAGTGGCAATGTTTATGCATCGAAGTGTTCAGAC
The DNA here is from genome assembly GCA_963678675.1 of Xiphydria camelus. NCBI lineage: Eukaryota > Metazoa > Arthropoda > Insecta > Hymenoptera > Xiphydriidae > Xiphydria > Xiphydria camelus. The sequence goes on from OY783200.1 coordinate 16,146,152, forward strand.
AGGATAGTTTTCGTACTGATAGGGCTCATGCATGGCCGGGTGATGGCGCGACAATAAACAATGATTTTAACCCTTTTAGTACCGGACGACGATATATCGTCGTTCTCTGCACTTGCGAAAAGTGCCAGCGACGATATATCGTTGCGTATGCGATGGCGCCATGTTCTTCGCATTACGAAAAGCTCTATCTGAAAATAAATTTATAAAACGTTATAAACGATCTAATAACATTGCAAAGTAATGTAATAAAAATTGTTTTTGAGTATCCTTTGCATTCGCTCGAGCGGCACTGTTTCGACGCCCGGGCGATTGGTTGACACGTCCACTCGACGTGTGCGAAACACTTGCCAGAGCCGTAGCCGAGATAGGTATAGTGTCAGGGGGCTGACCGATTCGGTAGAATTTTACCGAAACGGTGAAAAACCGTATAGTCTGAACGGGCTGTTCGGTAAAATTACCGAAACGGTGAAAAACCGCATCGTGTAAACGAAAAAACCGTATCGTGTGAACGGGCTGTTCGGTTTTTTCCCGATTCGGTAAAATACCGAAACGGGAAAAAACCGTATCGTGTGAACGGGCTGTAAGGGCATCCGCCTCGCTCCCGTGGATCTACGAGGGGGAGCGCCGGGAAGCGGCACGGGGGTTGGCGAGCGCAGCGAAGAGGGGGCGGAGCCCTCTAGTCTGTTATGCTGCGTTTACAGGCTGCTCACTGCCGCGGCAGTGAGCAGGGAAGTGGGCAGCGCGAGTCTGTAAACGGGTCACTCGCGCTGCTCATGCCCACTGCCGCTGGCACTGCCGGCAAGCTGCCTTCGAAAATCTGCGGCAGTGAGCAGGAAATAGGGCAGGGAAGTGAGCAGCGCGAGTCTGTAAACGGGTCACTCGCGCTGCTCATGCCCACTGCCGCTGCCGCTGCCGCACATCCCTTCGGTGGCGGTATTTGGAGCGGCAATCAAAGGACTGGCAGGATCGTCGTAAATTGTCTCCCGCAGTGCCCATTTGAAGAGGCATCGCCAGAACGCGAATACCGAATCGGCTAACCCATTTGCATCATGCGCCTACTTAGCGTGCCGGACTCAGGTATCAAGGACGGTCAATTGACGACTAAGTAATCCCTATCGTCGCGGGGGGTTGATTGTACGTGTGGGAAACGAACTAGAAATGCTGATGGGGTATCACCGATACAACCCCATTGTTGCATAACATATATGAAATATATGTTCAATTCCTTCTATTATATGAAATAGTTTTTGAATAAAGGCGTGGACAAAACTGTGTCGCCAAAAACCGAATGACGAATTTAGTCGATAGACAACCGGGGAAACTTAATTCAGGTACGAAGTGCATGGGCTGAGTATATAGCCGTTCTGCACTTGTCCAAGGATAGTGCCCGTGCCCTCCCGCGAGGCTCCCGAAATTGGAGAATAGGATCGAGGCATCACCTCGCGCTTTCCGAGACACATCGGCCGCGACCAGTGTCCCGCCGTGAGGGTCCTGAAATTGGAGAGCAAGGTCGCGGCGCCTTGCGCTCGCCGCGATGAGAGCGGCGAAAATAAACATGCTTGAACGCTTTGCTTTGCTCGACTATTGGCGTATTGCTCTGCGCTCCACTATACGTGTTCCAATAAGAAAGTACAGGTTTGTATTCGCCGCTTTGTTCTCCGCTTTCATCGCTGCTTTGCTCTCCGCTCCACTAGGTGCGTAGCCGTAGAAGTAAACAAATTTTGAGAAATTGACCATTAAGCCCCGGCAGACGGTCGGTTTTTGCTACATATATGTGGTACTTTTACTATAAAAACTCAAATCTTATATCCCGATGAGGTAACTTATTTGCCACTTGGCCGTAGGTCTAGCAGGGAAGTGAATAGCGCGAGTGGCAGCGGCAGCGGCAGCCTGTAAACGGGGCTGCCGTAAAAATATTTAGGGCAGGGAAGTGGGCAGGGAAGTGGGCAGCGCGAGTGGCAGCGGCAGTGGCAGCCTGTAAACGCCGCATTAAAAATTACTGATTACGATGGAGATACTGATTGTTGCAGAATTTCCGACACGGTTTTGATTTCACATTGAACGGATATATGTCTCTATAAGTGACTTTTTGGGAAAAAGTGAATTTTTCAGTTTTTTTCTTTTAAAAATATGTTTATAATAAACTGTACTTTTTTATAAACCAATTTCCTTAAATTAGATACATGAACAATTAATAAATCCGTTTTCAGAATGAACATATGTACAGCCGTTTCCGAATAAATTACTAAGAAAATTTTGCCCTAACAGTGCAGCCATCTATTGAAAAAATTTCATACTATTTGTCGGGGACATTTAGCCTTAAGGAAACCGAATAGTTGCTGAGTTAAGGTGGAGAGGTCAGCCATTCTGATACGTTTACGATTTTTTTGTTTTATAAAGTTTAAAAAAGAGGCGCATCTCTTTTCCGAAAGTTCAAGCGTAACGTCTTCGTAAGCAATTTTTACGAGACTGTAGATCTGTAATATATTGAATATAGTCGAAAACGTGCACATTTCTTGTACTCCTAGAGACACAAAGGATACTACAAGAATTATCACACTGTTTTGTACTCTAGCGAGCTCTTATATCTATTATATGATCTGTTGCGGATGATTAGCATGAAAAATTTGAATCAACTGTCTGATCGTGCATGCAGAGATAATCAAGGAGTAATATATTTAAAAAATCGTTGTGTTTATAACAAGCTAAAATATAATATTAAGTGACAAAGATGAAATCGATATTATTCGAAAATAAATCGAAACGCGCCTGAGTAGTAGAGCTAAGCGGGTTCTACGCCACCCACGTGACCAAAAATGGCGGGAAATTTGAATTTTGCTGAAGTGCGCATGCGTCGTGGCGGGAAATTTGATTTCGCGCAGCATGATTAGTCGAACCCCACCATCAACGCCAGGTGGCGCCACTGTCGGTCAGGTGTCGCCACCATCGGCGGAGGCCATTTTGAATTTTACTCTGACAAAGCTCCGCCACTGGTCGAACCCCCACTCGCAGCGCCATCGCGCAAGGCTCCGCAGCGCCATATCGAGCGCGGTGACGGTGCGCTACCCCACTCCCGGGTCTCTGCCATTGCTAGCCTAACCTTACCCCCACTCCCGGAGCGCCGCCATTGTTAGCCTAATCTTACCCCCACCCCCGAAGCGCCGCCATTGCTAGCCTAACCTTACCCCCCCCCCCTCCACAGGATTGGCGTGCTGCTGCGCGAACCCCCGCACCCTGGCCCCCCGCTCCACGACCCCGCGCCCCGACCTCCGCTCCCGGACCACCGTTCCCCGACCCCCGCTTCACGATCGCCACTCCTCGACCGCGTAGGAATAAGCGAAATATTGGTGCGGGCGGAGGAATTATAGCGCCATTTTATAAAGCAATCGATGACGTCACCGGGAGGGATCTATCGCGCCGCTACCGCACATCGGGCCGAGCGCGTGAGCGATGACGTCACAGCTTCTCATCGAACTGCACCGCTACTGCGCAGATCGCTCGGCGTGCAGGTTCGGGCCTGTCTCGCGCGTGGTCGAGGTCAACGCCCCCGGCGCCCGCTGTCTCGTCGCGTCGCTACTGCGCAATTCGCGGTGACGTTGCGCGTGCTTGCAGACTCGGACTTATCTTGCTCGGACTGTGCAGTTCCGGCCGAGCCGCGCGAGCGATGACGTCATAGCTTCTTGACAGGCAGGAATGCGTTTATCCCCACCACTTCCCCAACACCGTCTTTGCTTAAATATCACGCGCAGCCGTGGTCACGCCATCAGTCACACCGTGACTGCGAAATGAGCACATGTCTTCCGATCAGTGCAAGGATATCGTGAACACTCATCGACGAGCTTTTGAGCTCATCGCTCGCAAGTGTCGATCCAGCCGAGATCACGCAATGGATCCAACGTGGGGCCGAGAGTTTGCGGCTACTCGGCCGATTGATGCGCCTAGAGGGAACATCGATGTCCGGCAAACAATGATACCGGACCCTATTGAAACCCTATTGAAAGGTTATTCGGTGTACTGAAACGAAGGTTTCCTATTCTGTCTCTTGGAATAAGGCTATCTGTTGATATGGCACAATCAGTAATAGTAGCATGTGCAGTGTTACATAATGTAGCCCGTAGTATGAACGAGCAAGATCCCATTCAGGACCCAAACATTAATTTTGATTTGTTAGACGCTGATGAAAATAATGCGGTTGCTGATTATAATCATCATAATTTTAGAGAAGATTTTATTGTATATTTTCTAAATTTACTAGAGCCTAATAACAATTAGTGTTACAACTAGTTGCTCTTGTTGAAACTTCTTAAGTGTTCTTCTATATTTTATTGCAATGTAATAACTCAATACGTCTTATTAATTCTATTGCTTTGTTATTTATCATTGAAAAAGAGTCTTCATGGGGATTTACTTATGATTTTAGCACTTAATCGGCCAACGTATCATATTAGGGCCTTGGAATAAAAGGGATTCAAGTGACTTTTTCTATATATGGACTTAAGTGCAGATTTAGGTACCTAGTTGTCTAGTTTTTGGAAATGATTTATAAATATTTGGAATGAAATGGTAAATATTAGAGATCACATGCATAGAGATCTTGAATTTTGTAAATCTAAATAACTTTATCCTTGATTATTTCGAAACTGTGAAATAGGCACTTAGACTCCTTTTATTTTAAGGCTCTCATATAATAATACGTTATTTTTCCGTTATATAATACGTTATTTTACGAATATTTTCATAGAATTAGAAAAAAATATATCTACTGTGTCTTTTTTGACTGCCAGAATAAGGTTTAGACAAATTAAATGTTTTCTGCTGCTGCACACACTCGGTTCTTGGATCCTCAACGTCCCATCCCCGACTGGTCTCGAGATGGAAATATAGACCTGTGTGTGTGTGCAACAATTTTATGTTATGTTAGTAATTACTTCGATTACAGATACCAATATTCACAAATAGCAATCACATTTCCGTTCCGTAGTTACCGCTCACGAGATGTTTACATATCAGTGTCTCGAGTACTATTTTCCTTTGGGGTTAACTCAGGCCCAAAGTATTTAAAGTAAATTTCCACTAATGTAGACCTGATTTATGCTAAAATAAAACAACTTTTTTAAATCTCTCTTTTGTGCGTTTTTTTTCAAATCATGCTGTTTCACTGCCTCACCCTGTATATCGGAACAAATCCAAAAGATCAAACAAGGTTTCAGATACACTAATTGATGATCAGCATCTTTGACTAAGTCCTCAACCCGGTAAGTATTCAGCAACATGTTAAATTTTGTAATAAAGCCGTTTTTTTGCCATTTTGAAAATTTTTTGTATTGGCATTGTATGAGGGAGAGAAGATGAAGACCGGTCGGCCGTTGAATTCGCAAGGGGGGGGGGGTTAGAATAATGGGGAGAGAAATGCAGAGGTTCGATATATCAGTGGACTGTAGGGTGATCGAACCGGTTTGCCGGATAGTACCACTTGTTTAGACACTTTCCACAAACAAGGAAGAAAATTGACTAGCGTCAATTTTCTGCATTGAAATCGTACTTTATTTGGGTTTTAACCTCTGAAATTGGTTGTCCGGGAAACTGGTCGCAGAAAACTAACTAAGACCCATTTTCGGACACGGCGTCCGAAAACCAGTAAAGACAGTTAGATGTCCGAAAACCAGTTCGATCACCCTATTTTAAACTTAACGTCGATTGACAGATAGTGCGGCTAAGTGAACTCGTGCTGTGCTCGAATAGAGGGAAACACTAGGAGGACTCGAGCACGAATACTCTTAACGCGTTGAAGATCTTGTAACGACTACATGGTAGGTTACTCGACGGTCGTGCTGCACTTATTTGAGGGTAGCGACCGGCAGAGGGCGCCAGCGCCCTACTGCGAGGCTCCCGAAACCCGAGATCGGGATCGAGGTGCCTTGTGCTTGCCTAAACAGGCATAAATACAAAAGATTTACAAATTTTAGTAAATATTAAAACCGTTACATCAAGAGCTGATTAATCTATTCCTTCGGATCTTGCCACTTTTTAAAAATCTGGAAGAAGCCGGCAATTGGGTTGTATCACATATTTTTTTACATCATAAATGGATTGAGAACGTTAAAAAAGTTGGGACGGGTTTTTTTATTTTTTTTTTCTGACGAAATTAAGCCGTGAAAGATTAATAAAGTTTGCGCTAAACTCCGCCTACTTGAAACAGCCGGTTGAGCGGCACGCCACACCGTGACGTCACTAGCCATATAACGGTTCGCCTGCGCGCCTTCTAGTACAGTAGACGGGCCGACAAAATCAACTTTGTTGTCCTCTTTTCTTTACATGTGTCCGAGTTTTTGTTTCTGATGTGATTTCAATATTTCATTACCTTTAAAACGAAATAAAAATCATCGAAAAATATCAATTTTTAGTGAAGTTAGAGGCATTTGATTAGAAGAGCGCGCGGGCGCTACGGCGCGTATTTATGTACAAAATGCGATATCTCTAGAACCATTCATCGTAACAAAATGAGATAAAAACCATTCGTTTCATCTTGAAATTCTCTAAATATTTTCCGCAGTATATCTCGAAAACTATTGAGAAGTTATGAAGACATACTGCGGAAAAAATGTAGAGAATTTCAAGACGAAACGATTGGTTTTTATCTCATTTTGTTACGATGAATGGTTCTCGAGATATCGCATTTTGTACCGTAAGTGCACCGGTATCTGTCCATGTAAGATTTTTTTTAGCGGGAAATGTAATATTTAATTACCATGGCCAAATATAGAAAGAAGAGTAAATATAATACAACGGTGGACTCTTTTTCATCGGTAAAAAAATTAAAAAGTTTGAAAAGGGATTCATAATAATTAAATAATCAAATTTTTAAGTGAGTGGTCAAAAGGGTCAGAATCCGACCGTCTGTTTTCGCTCTGCGCTGGTACCGAATGACATAATTTTACAATAATAAAATATCTTTTTTAGCACTTCTAATAATTTTAATTTATATTACAATATATTATTCATCGATTTAAACATATTTTAATACGTTTATTACTTACATTTTGTCGTATCCATCTGAACTACTGATTTCCAATCCTAACCGACTCTTCTAACGAAATACATTCAAAGCATGATGTTAGCGCCACGCATCGAAACAAATCAATTAATTTTAAACATTTAAAAATATGAAATATTAAATATTGCCATAATCGACCTTCGGTGGTCGGATACCGGTGCACTCACGGTACATAAATACGCGCTGTATAGCGCCCGCACGCGCTTGTAATCAAATGCCTCTAACTTCACTAAAAATTGATATTTTTCGATGATATTTGTTTCGTTTTAAAGGTAATGAAATATTGAAATCATCAGAAACAAAAACTCGAACACTTGTAAAAAAAATTGAACAACAAAGTTGATTTTCTCGGCCCGTCTATTGTACTAGAATTTCTTCGGCAATTCTATGGTTGACGGTTCTCGTGTGAGGCTAGTCATCTATAGTCTATCTCCTTCACTACCTAGGGCCGTACTCTGATCTGCATGGCTACATACAACGTAAAGGTACCTTCAATATCCATGTTGTTAAAAATTTTAATTATTTAAACAATTAGGATTATTTTACCACAATGTTTGGAATTAATAACGTGAGCAAATGTGGATGATAGAAATGCTTGTTAAGCAATTTAAATTTGTTAAACAATTTTAATTCTTTAACAACATAGATAATAAAAGTAACCCTTATGTACCCTTAAGTTGTTAAAGAATCTACCCGTAGTTATAACGTAAATGAGTATTGATGCCAGAAATTGTTGCTAAGCAATTTTAATTGTTTAACAACATGGATATTGAAGGTACATGATACGTAGTTATACAGATAAGAGTATAGCTCTAGGTAGTGACGGGTAGGCTGGGAACGAGTAGCCGTACCCAAGGACCGCCAACGACAGAATTACCTAAGTAATACTTTGCGCTACTATTAAAATAATTAGAAATTTGTTTATAAAGTAACCGTGCTTTAGATTCGATGACCGGAAAGAACATGTGTGTGGCTATAGATGCTCAATTTTTCCCGATTTTTAAAAAGTGGCAAGACGCGAAAAATAGATTAACCAGATATATAACGATTTTAATATTTATTCAAATTTGTAAATCTTTTATATTTATGCCAACAATCCAAATATTCAAAAAAGTAAAACAAATATATTTTATTAAAAAATCCAACATGTTGCGGGATAATTACCGGGTAATTAAGAACTTAGTCGAAGACACTGGTTATCGATTAGAGTATTGGCAACCTTGTTTGAAAACTTTTGGATTTTCTTCGATATACCACGTGAACCTTAGCATACGTCCATGGAAGGAGCAAATAAATACGCACATTTCTGGTCCTCTATTCGCTTTTTTTTTATGAAGCTATTGGAAATGTCTTGCCTCTTCGATAATGTAACCATTTCTACATGGACGCATGGTTCACACGATATCAAGAGACATGGTAGTGTCTCGCGGCATGTTCATCAGGTAGTTCGTCAGAACGACGCCGATAGCGCTGTCGCCGCGGGCACCCGTGTATCTTTACAGGAAAAATGTCTGCCCCCTTCACCCCTCAATTTTAACATCGAATTTTCTCAATAAATATACGGTTATAACCAAAACTATGCTTAGTTACGCCATATAAATCGACTATTCTCTATTGATAGAGACCAGAATAAATGTTATAAGTTAAATATTAACAGAGATTCGCCCTTAGCAACGGTAAGCCACGCCCCTGCCGCCTGAAAGTCGAGAATCCGATTTCTCGGGCAATATATATATATGTCAAAATGTCACTCTAATTCCGCCTATCTTCGGCGATAGTCGGCCATGATGGGAAATGACTACACAGATGCGGGCACACGCATACGCCATAAAATGTATGTGAGAGTGTGTGAGAGAATATATTCCATGAATGTTTGGTCATGGTTTTCAAAGTGAATAAAATATTTCCATTCGCGTAACGATTTCCCTCGCGTTTATTTCGATCCTCGGTCGCGCTTGTTAATAAAAAGTGATAATACAGTGTAATCGGAGTAATGAATCTCAATAGTGGTGAATGTGAGAGACGCTCCGTATAGTTTAATAATCGTTTGTATTTTTTTCGTTTAATCGAGATAGTGAACGGATGCAGTGGTATATTTCTCTAGTTGCCTGTGCATCAAGAGCAGGAAAGGAGACGGTCTCAGAAGAATTGCCATCAGATAAGTTTAATTGCCATCTGACAACTTTAACCTCACTTTCGATGGAAGGACAAATATCTTTGTGTTCATTCTATTTTTTGTTTCCAGCGTCATGCGAGCACGGGACGGATCGAAGGTTTGTCTTCTCAGTCATCAATACAAGCCGTGGCAGAATAGGAGATGCAATAAAATTGGTTCACAATAATCAAGTAATTACTTTATAACTATTTTTCTCTATCGATATATTTTCTCTTTCGTACTATCATAAGTTCCAATTTACACATCGAATTGTCAATAGTTTCTTAATTTCTTAAAAGGCATCGTTTGTAAGGAAAATTATTGTAAATCAAGATACTAAAAAATTCGACTAAAAAATTTATAAAAAAAGAACTTGCCGCGTTTAAGTTTTCATATTTTGTCCACTATACCGAATAATTGGCAGTGCTTGGACGGTGCTAGAGTAATTCATAAATTGCACTGCCGAAGTCAAATTCAGAGAAATTCAGAAGGCCCCCTCCTGATCGGTTTCCCGTGCGACATTCGGTCTACTGGTGGTATCATATAAGTGTATGAATTTATTTAAAATCATAAGTGCATAAACATCTGTATAATTCTGTCTGAATTTTTTATTTTGAAGGAAAAAACGCGGCAAGTTCTTTTTTATTAAATTTTTTAAATAAATTTTTTAGTCGAATTTTTTAGTAACTTGATTTACAATAATTTTCCTTTCAAATGATGCCTTTTACTTTTTATATATAAATCTGGAACATGGCGATCTTAATTGATTTCAAATCTTTTTTGGAGAGTACTTTACGTAGGTATCAATTTTTGTTGGCACTGAATGAACATGCCGCCTTTTTTTACAGAGAATCTATTTTTGTGGGGGGATTTCACTACTTTTTGGAATTTATTCATGAGGAGAATACGTACATGTGTAGAAGAATAGCTTTCTATTACCACAAAATTAAAGTCTCACATTTTATACCGATACGAGCCAATCTATATATATAAAAATGAATGTTTGTCTGTCTGTCTGTCTGTCTGTATGTCTCGTATGCCTTCCTAAACCGTTCATCCGATTGCGATGAAAAGTTGGGGAATGGTTGGACACATGCCCGCAAAGGTTTTTGAGTTAGCAAATCTTATACAGGGTGTTCAAAAAGTACCGGTACGGATGATTATTATGCCTTCCTAAACCGTTCATCCGATTGCGATGAAAATTTGGGGAACAGTTGGACGCATATCCGCGAAGGTTTGAGTTAGTAAATCTTATACAGTGTGTTCAAAAAGTACAGGTACGGATGATTATTATGCCTTCCTAAACCGTTCATCCGATTGCGATGAATGTTGGGAAATGGTTGGACGCATGCCCGCGAAGGTTTCTGAGTTAGTAAATCTTATACAGGGTGTTCAAAAAGTACCGGTACGAATGATTATTATGCCTTCCTAAACCGTTCATCCGATTGCGATGAAAATTTGGGGAACAGTTGGACGCATATCCGCGAAGGTTTCTGAGTTAGTAAATCTTATACAGGGTGTTCAAAAAGTCGAACTATACTTGACCTAAATTTGACCTCCGCTGACAATAAAGGTAACATGAAAAAAATGGTCAAGGATACATTTGAACGTGAAAAAAAATTAATTTAACCTCGATATAACCTTGAAGGTCATGGTCAAGGTCAAATCCAATATGACCATTGCGTAGCCCGGGAAAAATACTAAAAGTTTTGTATTAAAAATGTTTAAACAATGGTGGACGGACAAAATCAATCCACAATCTACCCGTGCGAAGCCGGGACGGGCTGCTAGTTAATTATAACCACGTTACTTTTTATTTATTCTCGTGATGTTTTGAAAGGGATTTATAGACTAGAGAGCCCTTATATTTTTCACTTTGCCTTAGTAGGGAAGAGTGGGGCAAGACGGGGTACCAAAGCGCTTCTGAGCTAATTACTAAAAGAAAAATCGCTAAAACTGTATCATCAAAGTAACGTTTATTCATATGCTATTCAGCAACTATTTAAAATAAAAATATATAAAATCATCAGTTTACTCAACCAAAAAAAAAAACATTCTGGAAATTATGTCGAACACTTCATCTTGCCCCACCTAACGGGGCAAGATAGGGTACATATGGGGTATGATGGGATAGGCTAGTTTTTCCAAAAATCACACAAATGATGTGCTTCGTCATCTTCATCATCTTCTCCTGCACAAGAACAGTGCACCCATCGTTGGCATTTCAAGCATCGAATCCATCCCTCAGATGATTGAGTGTACAAGTATCCACAGTATATACATTCAGCTAAAACTAAGGCTTCAGCTTTCTTTGGTAAGCTAAAACTCTTAAGTCATACGGCGTTAAGCCAAACAACATTTTCTCCATTTTTAACACGTATCTAACTAATAAATGTTCTTCTTCAGTTGAAAAAGTTGTTTTTTTTGGTCCTTATTTTTGTACTAAAATTGGATTCGGTTGGTTAAAGTACACAGTTCCACTGATAGATATTGCCGGTATTTCAACAGGGCTATTGGCTTGCTGCTTTGTCATTTTTACTCTTCGTTCGAGTGTTGACTGAGGAACATTGAAGGAAATCGCTGCTTTTTTATACCCCATTTCACCTCGCAAAACCGCATCAATGGCAGATTTCATAAACTCTGGGGACCATTTTCCTCTTTCGGTCTTCCGCACATATTTCCTGACCATCGTGATCAATCTATAACAAAAAACAAAGCATATTTTATGAGGCACGTATAAAACGTGGGGCAAGATAGGGACTATCCCATCTTGCCCCTTAAGAAATGCCTCGTCTTGCCCCGCCTATGCCATTTTATGTTTGTATAGTTATTGTAGGTTAGACTTCAGTAAACACTAACTACCAAAATATACAATACATATACAGAACCCATACTTTCGACTGGTAATTACGATTTTAGAAAGAACAAATCCACACTTACCTCAGCACTATTTGAAGACTCGTCTAATAAATTAGCACTCACGAACAAAAGCATGAAAAGTACGTAAACAAACCGAATGGCTTCGTTTAACGAACTGTAAGCGACAGGCGTGCACAGTGTATCTTCTTCTTCATCTGTTGCATCGATTTCGCTTTATTCCCGGCAGATCGCACTACTGCCTTCGCCAGTACAAAGGGTACCCCATCATGCCTCACTACCCCATCTTGCCCCATTCTCCCCTATTTTGGAGAAATAATACATATACCGCTTTCAAATTTACAGGCCATCTGATTTTTCTTGTATTTTGGTCATCTACAGAAATCCATGAAGACGTTTTACCTTCAACTCTCTAAGTATACTCTTCCAATGACCATGACGAATTGTTTCATCACATGTGCATGTCCTATGGCCAACCGCGCAGGTGAGCTCCGACCTGAATTCTTGACTTCGGTAGTATTTATGGTACAGTTAGAGTGGGCTTCAGACGAGTGCGCTGCATAAGAACGAAAAGTGTCGACTGCTCTTCTAATAGCTGTCAATTCGGGAGATCGAAGCGTTTCGTGTAACATCTAAATCGTAAAGTTTTGAATTAGTAGTGAATAATTTGTAGAAGTGATGGGAAATAATCATAAATAATCTTTTCCGAATTGTGACACCTTAGGTATCGCTCACGCCATTTCGTAAAACTACTTCCTAGACAAGCGCGGTGCTAGCGCGGAAATAATTTCTGAAACAAATAGGCATGAGGCGTGTAATTCGGTTGGACATCGAAAAAACCCGAATGATTGTTAACTCTCACTTCTGAACATTACTTACCATTTATTCAAAGATTCACGATTTCGAGCTTATACTTCGATCTCCCGAATTGATAGCCATCGGGAGATCAGACGTTTCACACTTTTCGTAAGAACGCAGCGTAAGAGCGAAAAGCGTCGTCTGATTTCCCGATGGCTGTCAATTCGGAAGATTATTTATGATTATTTCTCATCACTTCTACAAATTATTCACTACTAATTCAAAACTTTACGATTTTGAGGTTACACGAAACGCTTCGATCTCCCGAATTGACAGCTATTAGAAGAGCAGTCGACACTTTTCGTTCTTATGCAGTGTACTCGTCTGAAGCCCACTCTAACTGTACCATAAATACTGCCGAAGTCAAGGATTCAGGTCGCAGCTCACCTGCGCGGTTGGCCATAGGACATGCGGTATATGTTGTTACATATATTAACTCGAGACGTTGGAATAGTTTTAAGAAATCCTTTTGCATGCACCGCTGAAATTTCGCCCCCTTACTCGTAAATAAATTTAATTTAATTATTACCACATCATTTACAGCTTCGATACTGACCTTACGACTCATTTCAGTCCGAGTAGAACATTAATTGCAAATATCATCATAAACATACCAATTCGAATAAAAATCATCTATTAACTGTTGCAGATCAAGTATTCCGTTATGGTAGGGGTCCTGATTGGTCTACTCGCAAGATGCATATACGTTTCTTAGCGAGTAAACCAATCAGGACCCCCACCGCAACGGAATATTTGATCCTGATTGGTCCCTTCCCTTAGTTGCGTCCACGCAAAGATACGAGTGACTCGAGAAAGGCCCCCCTGATCTCCCGGTAGCTGTCAATTCGGGAGTTCGAAGCATCTAACCTCGAAATCAAGTGTACAAGTGATAAGAAATAATTATGTGGGTTTCTTCGGTGAGTTTCCCCAAGTGTTTAAAGTAGTTACTCCATTATTGTATCCAATTCCATTGTATCCCTTATTTTTCTGCCACGACATTGATTGTTGATAGTGGATGGATCAGCCAATAAATTTAATTTTTATTCACTATCAACTATCAAAGTCATGGCAGAAAAATAAGGGATACAATATGGAATTGGATTACAGTAATGTAGTAACTACTTTATTATTATTTTTTCTTTATCGATACATTCCCTCTTTCGTATTATACTATCCCAAGTTCGAATTTATATACCGACCTGTCAAACGTGAAGTGTACATGTACCTCACTTTTATTTCATTAAGTATTACTGCTGAACGAGTAGGTTAGAAGATTTTCATGAAGACTCATGATTTTCTGACATGTCATCTCGTACAGGTGCAACCGAAGAGGATCTAGCTCGTATCCTGCTCGTAAAAAGATGACTCGATGGACATCGGAGAATGTCAGGCTTGTCACCGAGCGCCTATTACTCATGGTACATTAATTGCAATATGCGCTTTTCATTTCAATTATTCCTGCTTTAAATAACTTTCACTTCTTTCAAAGTATTTATCTTGTACAAACTGTTCATCGTAGGGGGCAGCGATCAATGATTGTGACTAATCGTAGACAAATTATTCCTGCGATGATGTTCCAGTTGCAAAGCATACACTAGCAAGTCAGCTTACAGCATCCGATGTTTAGTATCAACTTTATCTCCTTTGAAACACCCATCACCCGAGCATAATCACGATTACGTTAATGTTAATCGCAGAATAGACCGTGAGCTCGGGCACATTATCGCAGTAGTAGTTCGGTACACCGAATTGCCTTTTAGTTTTAATAGACGAACTTGTCTACGACGAGCCGCTATTATCAATCGCTGCCTCCTACCACGAACAGTTCATAAAAGGTTATTAGCTTGAAAGAAGTAAAAGTTATTTAACGCTGGAATAGTTGAAACGAGAAACGCGTATTGGAATTAATGTACCGTGGGTAATAGGCGCTCGGTGACAAGTCTGACATTCTCCAATGTCCATCGAGTCATCTTTTAGCGGGCAGAACACGAGCTAGATCCTCTTCGGTTGCACCTGTACGAGATGACAAGTCAGAAAATCATGAGTCTTCATGAAAATCTTCTTATCTACTCGTTCTGCAGTAATACTTAATGAAATAAAAGTGAGGTACATGTACACTTCACGTTTGACAGGTCGGTATATAAATTCGAACTTGTGGGATAGTATAATACGAAAGAGAAAATATATTGATAAAGAAAAAATAAAAATCAAATTTATTGGCTGATCCATCCACTATCAACAATCAAAGTCGTGGCAGAAAAATAAGGGATACACAATGGAATTGGATTACAATAATGGAGTAACTACTTTATCATTATTTTTTTCTTTATTTATATATTTCCTCTTTCGTATTATACTATCACAAGTTCCAATTTATACAGGGTGTCCGTAAAGTATGGAAACGGTTGAATATCTCGAAAAGTATGCTTCAAATCGGGAAACGAAAAAAATACGTATCTGATTGTATTTTTAAAAAACTATCAAATGACACCAAGATTGATCCCACACCCCAACCCCTGTGGGTGGGGGAGGGGGAAGCCTCAAAATCTTAAATAGGAACCCCCACTTTTTATTGCATATTCGCATTCTACATTAGAAACTACATAACTTTTATTTGAAACATTTTTTTCGATTCGTGGCAGACGGCGCTATAATTGACGAAATTCAAATTTTTCGGTTTTTGCAATTGAGAGTCGATTTATTCGATTCTGCAATACAAATGCGATAGAAATTTACATTTGCTGTAATTTTTGTTTTGCAAATTTGAATTTACAGTAAATCTTTTGTAGTTAGACATTTAAAAATCTGGTAAAAAAGTACTTTTAGCGTAACCCAGAAGCAACGACGTGGACATAATAGTTTTCTGTTCCCTTCGGGGTGCTTGATTCAGGTGAGTCCTCTCGCCTCTCACCATCGGGGTGCTTGATTCAGATGAGTCCCCTCTCGCCTCTCACCATCGGGGTGCTTGATTCAGATGAGTCCCCTAATTAATTAAATGTTGAAATTGCTCACCTCCAGCTACTTGACAGTGTCCCAAATCGTGCATACATGTTGTCATTTACCTTTTGCAAAGTTTCTGCTGTTATCATATTCGCGAGCATTGTATTATTTTTTCTCTCAACTCATCGACATTTACAGGTTTTGTTTTGTACACTTTGCTTTTCATATTCATCGGAGGTAATACTGTACATACTAGATACATCCTTTTTTTCACAGCAATCAAAATCATGTTTTTTTTTAAATTACAACCCCTATTTTTTATCGCATTTTTGAATAGCCGCTGTGATTCTGAGTTCAAAAATGTGCCACACTTGGGGGGTTACATAAAAAAAATTTTAAGAAAAATCCTGTTTTTCCTGGCGATTTAAATTTTGGTGTTTGGTCGTATTTATCTCGCTATAAGTGTGTAAGAGAAGGAAAAGAATAACAAAATCGACTGGCCAATTTGTACCGATTAGAGCAGTTGCTCAAAGTTGCCGCCGTTAACTATTTGGCAGTGGGCCAGCCTGTCCACGAAGGAGCGTTGGGCATTCTGTATAATTTCGGGAGTAATCGACTGCATCTCAATTTGAATACGGTACTTCAGGTCTTCCAAATTTTGAGGCCTATTTACATAGACTCGGTTTTTAAGATATCCCCATAAAAAGAAATCTAGAGGGGTCAAATCGGGCGATCGCGCTGACCACTCGATTTGACCCTATCAACCTATCCAGCGATTGGAGAAAAGTTGATTCAGATGAGCCCTTACTGCCAACGAAAAGTGTGGTGGTGCTCCGTCTTGGTGGAACCAGATCTGAGGATCAATTTCACCCTGCTGTGGCCCTAGAAAGCGTTGAATGAGAGCAGGGGCTACCTCATTTTGTAGCAAGTCTAGGTAACGTTGCCCCGTTAGATTTTCCTCAATAAAAAATGGTACCCGCCCAAACATTAACCTTTTGTGGATGTTGAGTATGGGCTTCTATCATCCAGTGAGGGTTCTCATCCGACCAATATCGACAGTTGTGACGGTTTACCGTGCCATTCAACATAAAAGAGGCCTCGTCAGAAAAAACAATATTGACAGCAAAATTCGTTTGCGGATTATTGCAAAGTTCTTGCATAATTTCGCAAAACTCCGTCCTCCGATCAAAGTCGTCCTCTGTCAACTCGCGTACTAACTTTACCTTATAAGGGTGAAATTTGTTAGAACGAAGAACCTTATGCACAGACGTTTTGCTTATGCCTATATCCCTGCCCACTTCACGACATGTGGAGTGAGGACTATCTTGAATTGCTAGCAAAACGTCTACTTGATCATCCTCGGATAAAGATGGTTGACCTGATTTCGGCAAGTCCCTTATATGACCATAAGTCTCAAATTTTTGCAACAATTTACTTACGGTAGACTTTGATATTTGACAAACCTGATCATAAGTTCTTCTTTGCTGTACGGATTTAAAAAAAAATTTTTTTTATGTAACCCCCCAAGTGTGGAACATTTTTGTACTCAGAATCACAGCGGCTATTTAAAAATACGATAAAAAATAGGGGTTGTAATTTTAAAAAACATGACTGCTTGTGGCGCCGCCATGCGGTTGATTTCGAAACTACCTTATAAAATTAAAAATGGGATAAAAAATAATAAAATTGACGGGTCCGAGCGTTTTTCCAATAAATGTACCGTTTTCGACATAATCGCATGTTTCCATACTTTCCGATGGTGAGAGGCGAGAGGACTCACCTGAATCAAGCACCCCGAAGGGAACAGAAAACTATTATGTCCACGTCGTTGCTTCTGGGTTACGCTAAAAGTACTTTTTTACCAGATTTTTAAATGTCTAACGACAAAAGATTTACTGTAAATTCAAATTTGCAAAACAAAAATTACAGCAAATGTAAATTTCTATCGCAATTGTATTGCAGAATCGAATAAATCGACTCTCAATTGCAAAAACCGAAAAATTTGAATTTCGTCGATTATAGCGCCATCTGCCACGAATCGAAAAAAATGTTTCAAATGAAAGTTATGTAGTTTCTAATGTAGAATGCGAATATGCAATAAAAAGTGGGGGTTCCTATTTAAGATTTTGAAGCATCCCCCTCCCCCACCCACAGGGGTTGGGGTGTGGGATCAATCTTGGTGTCATTTGATAGTTTTTTTAAATATATCAGATACGTATTTTTTCGTTTCCCGATGCACACTTTTTGAGATATTCAACCGTTTCCATACTTTACGGACACCCTGTATACCGACCTGTCAAGCGTGAAGTGTACATGTACCTAACTTTTAATTCATCTCTTCTTCGCCTCTGGTATAATCATTTACATCCCACAAAGCACGTTTTTGCAAGTAACTTTTCTGTAACATTCCTGCGATATTTTGCAATATTCGTGAATACAGTACTCCCTCCATAATTCGCTCCTCGTTAATTCACAGCGCCCGAAGCACAAGGGGAGAAGCATTCCCCCACTCTTGTTATGACGTACATATTGCGCGCAGAAATGCGCCAAAGGGGAATACGGGTTTATTACCTCTCTACTGGACAGAGTGGGGGTATTCCATAATTCGTTTTTCGTAGAATTCAGAGCCCCGTCGATACGGAATTATGGAGGGAGTTGTGTACTACCGTATGTGTTAGAAATATATATTTCTTGATAAAATCGCGAATGTTGCAAAATATATCATAGAAATATTTCGGAATCATTACATCGAAAGATTTCCTCGATAAGGTACAGCTCGATAAGATTGTGCTTGTCAGAGCTGAATTATATGGGGTTTTTATAATTATATTACTAAGTCCCAGAAGAATACAGGTGCAGCATAATATAGATCTGTGCCAGAAAGAATAAGGAATAACCTTCGACGAGCATTCGGGCAGTTAAAACAGAGATTAGAATCAGCAAGATCATGGTAGGGAGGATATTAAACCGCACGTCCATGCACTCGAGGCAGCAGATCTAACCCACCAAATAAACTAATGCAGCTGGTTCTTGGAACAACAAGTGGACGATCCCTCGTTCGAAAGAAACCCCCTCGAGTTCGCACATGATTTGGAGTCCTTCTGGGTGGAATTGAATAGCAGTACGTTTATTTCTGTAACAAATTATAAATAACAAAATTATATCCAGCATTTCACTACTTAAAATATAGTACGAAGGAGGAAATATGTCAATAGTGAAAAAATAAGGTTAAAGTAATTACTTGATTATTGTGATCCAATTCCATTGCATCTGCTATTCTTCTGCCACGGCTTTGATGGAGAAGAAACATCAAATTTATTTATTAATCCATCGATTCGGCCCATGCTCGCATGAAGCTGAAAACAAAAAATAGAATTACCACAAAGAGATATTTGTCCTTCCACCGAAAGTGAGGTTAAATCTGGCAGATGGCAATTAAACTTATCTGATGGCAATTCTTCTGAGATACTGCTGTCTCCTTTCCTGCACTTCATGCACAGGCAACCAGAGAAACATAGCACTGCATCCGTTCACTATCTCGATATTCGAAAAGAATACAAACGATTAATAAACTATACGGAGCGTCTGTCACATTCACCACTATTGAGATTCATAACTCCGATTACACTGAATTTTTACTTTTTATTAACAAGCGCGTCCGAGGATCGAAATAAACGCGAGGGAAATCGTTTCGCGAATGGAAATATTTTATTAATTTTGAAAACCATAACTAAACATTCAAGGAATATATTCTCTCATACACTCTCATATACATTTGATGGCGTATGCGTGTGACCACATCTGTGTACACATTTCCGATCATGGCCGACTATCGCCGAAGATAGGCGGAATTTTTGTGAGATTTTGACATATATATATCGCCCGAGAAATTGGATTCTCGACTTTTAGGCGCGAGGGGCGTGGCTTCGCGGTTGCTAAGGAAGAATCTCTGTTAATATGTAACTTATAATATTTATTCTGGTCTCTATCAATAGAGAATAGTCGATTTATATGGCGTAACTAAGCATAGTTTTGGTTATAACCGCATATTTATTGAGAAAATTCGATGTAAAAATTGAGGGGTGAAGGGGGCAGACATTTTTCCTGTAAAGTTACACTGGTGCTCGTGGCGACAGCGCTGTCGGCGTCGTTCTGACGAACTACTTGAATGAAAATGCCGCGAGACACTGCCGTGTCTCTTGATGTGCGATGGCAAAATCCAACTTTTGAATTTCCCAGAGCGAGAAGTGTCAAACGACTGAACTTCTAGTAGCTGTCAACACATTCGGGGGATCGAAGCATCTTACCGGAGAATGTCAGGCTTGTCACGGAGCGTCTATTACCCACGGTACATTAATTGCAATATGCGCTTCTCGTTTCATTCAACTGTTCCAACGTTAAATAACTTTTACTTCTCTTTCAAGGTAATACCCTTTTATGAACTGTTCGTGGTAGGAGGCAGTGATCGATAATAGCGACTCGTCGTAGACAAGTTCGTCTATTAAAACTAAAAGGGAATTAGGTGTGCCGAACTACTACTGCGATAATGTGCCCGAGCTCGCGGTCTATTCTGCAATTAACGTTAACATAATCGTGATTGTACTCGGGTGATGGATGTTCCAAAAGAGGTAAGTTGATACTAAACATCGGATGCTGTAAGCTGACTTGCTAGTGCATGCTTTGCAACTGGAACATCATCGCAGGAATAATTTGTCTACGATTAGTCACAATCATTGATCGTTGACCCCTACAATCAACAATTCGTACAAGGTAAATACTTTGAAAGAAGTAAAAGTTACTTAAAGCAGGAATAGTTAAATCGAAAAGCGCATATTGCAATGAAAATACCGTGGGTGAAAGGCGCTCGGTGATAAGTTCGACAATGTCTGATGTCCATCGACTCATTTTCTTCAGGATAGGACAGGACCAACATCCTCTTTGTTTGCACCTTATTAAAGGGGACCTGCAAGAAAACCGACAGACTTCATGAAAATCTTGTAACCTACTCGCTCTGCAGTAATACTTAATATCACTGGAAGTTGAAGCAACAGTTATTGGCAAAAATTGGACAGAGATTTTTAAACACTTCGGGAAACTCATCGAAGAAACCCGAATAATTATTTATCACTTCTACACATTATTCATCATTATTTACAAATTAATAATTTCGAGGTTAGATACCTCGATCTCCCGAATTGACAGCTACCGGCAGATCAGGGGCCCCTTTCTCGAACTCGCTCGTATCTTTGCGTGCACGCATCTTAGCGAATAGACCAATCAGGATCAAGTATTCCGTTGCGGCGGGGGTCCTGATTGGTCTACTCTCTAAGAGAAACGTATATGCATCTTTACGAGTAGACCAATCAGGACCCCCACCATAACGGAATACTTGATCTGCAACAGTTAATAGATGATTTTTATTCGCATTGGCATGTTTATGATGATATTTACAATGAATGTTCTACTCGGATTGAAATGAGTCGTAAGGTTAGCATCGAAGCTGTAAATGATGTAGTAATAATTAAATTAAATTTATTTATAAGTAAGGGCGAAATTTCAGCGGTGCATGCAAAAGGATTTCTTAAAACTATTCCAACGTCTCGAGTTAATATATGTAACAACATATATACTGTCATAAGTGGTATCTTTACATGTAATGAAACAATTCGTCATGGTCATTGGAAGAGTATACTTAGAGAGAGTTGCAGGTAAAACGTCTTCATGGATTTCTGTAGACGAACAAAATATAAGAAAAATCCGATGGCCTGTAAATTCGAAAGCGGTATATGTTTTATTTCTTCAAAATACTACGGCAAAGTGAAAAATATAAGGGCTCTCTAGTCTAAAATCCCTTTCAAAGTATCACAATAATACATCAAAAGTAACGCGGTTATAATTAATTGGCTCGTATCGGTATAAAATGTGAGACTTTAATTTTGTGGTAATAGAAAGCTATTCTTCTACATATACGTATTCTCCTCATGAATAAATTCCAAAAAGTAGTGAAATCCCCCCACAAAAACAGATTCTCTCTAAAAAAAAGGCGGCATGTTCATTCAGTGCCAACAAAAATTGATACCTACGTAAAATACTCTCCAAAAAAGATTTCAAATCAATTAAGATCGCCATGTTCAAGATTTATATATAAAAAGAGTAAAAGGCATCGTTTGAGAGGAAAATTATTGTAAATCAAGTTACTAAAAAATTCGACTAAAAAATTTATAAAAAAATTTTAATTAAAAAGAACTTGCGGCGTTTCTTCCCTTCAAAATAAAACATTCAGACAGAATTATACTCGATGTTTATGCACTTATGATTTTAAATAAATTCATACACTCTTATATGATACCACCAGTATACCGAATGTCGTACGGGAAACCAATCAGGCGGGGGCCTTCTGAATTTCTCTGGATTTGACTTCGACAGTGCAATTTATGAATTACTCTAGCACCGTCCAAGCACTGCCAATTATTCGGTATAGTGGACAAAATATGAAAACTTAAACGCGGCAAGTTCTTTTTTATTAAAATTTTTTTATAAATTTTTTAGTCGAATTTTTTAATAACTTGATTTACAATAATTTTCCTTTCTAATGATGCCTTTTACTTTTTATATATAAATCTTGAACATGGCGACCTTAATTGATTTCAAATATTTTTTGGAGAGTATTTTACGTAGGTATCAATTTTTGTTGGCACTGAATGAACATGCCGCCTTTTTTTTTACAGAGAATCTGTTTTTGTGGTATAATATTACAATAAAAAAAAGGGAGTGTTAGGAAATAATTATATTCATATGTTGCAGACATCCAATCAGGTTGAAAATTCATATGAACATTTGAAACAATAATTTCAGTAATCGAAGAAGTTTGCACTCTCTTTAAAATATTTTCTTAAAAGTTATTTGAAAAAACTAATTTTTGAAAAAATAACAGCATTGTGGATTTTCAAGCGGGTTGGCAATTGAGATTTCGATTCAGAATATTATTTTTAACACATGTCTGCAAATTTTCAAAACTGTTGCATTTCATTCCTTCAAGTTATTAGCAGAAATTACTTTTTTGATCATTTCGACATACAATACTTTGGACTTCTGTCAGGGTTGACAATTGAAATTATTAATTGCAAGTATAGTCACCACATATTTACGAAATTAAAAAAGTTTTGGAATTAATGCTAAATTTCTTCCCTACTGACTGATTTAAAGGCTTGTGTAATATCTTCGAACTCGACGAAATTAAAGGTTTAACTTTCCCGTACATTAAAAGGCGTTATCTAAGCTTGACTCGCATCGGCTTTATACACAAAAACGGAGAACGCGAGTTAGGATGTAAGAAGGGCAGGGCAGTTTTTCACTAACTCTCCCATAGATGATGGAGTTCGATGGCCTCCCTCGCACGTATTTCCATTTTGGCATACGCGATTATTCTACCTTCTTAAGGTTCGAAAACTCAATAAAAGCGCCCAGGCAGATATCAAATTCTAATTCTAGATTACGACCGGGTCTGTTTGTTATTAGCGTTTTTTTTAACTACGTTTGACATGAACAAAGTCGCGGGTTTTGCTAGTGTGGGCATATAATGTAGCCAACCAAACAATGAAACGTATTATATTGGTCCATAATTACACGGAGAGAAATCGTCAGTACTATTTGCCTGAAATTCAGGGAAAAAATACCCAACTAGTACGGTAATCGTGTTGCATTTGGTCAGTGAGGTAAAAAATATCATGCATTCAAAGAGTTTTTCATGTTCTCGAAAGTAAAATGTGACCTCTGTATCAAATAAAAAATGTGGTTGGAATAGATGAAAATTATGGCTGAGATAGATTGAAAGTATCAAACAATGAGAAAGATTTTACTGTTTTCGGGGTAGAAACTGCTGCACCGGTACGGTAAAATATACTAACCTGTACTGAAATTATTACTAACCTCAAGGATTATTTTTTTCCCACCAATTAGAATATAAATTTACCGTTCAATGTGATACTTTTTATTTTACGTTTTTATATTTTTTATTTATCCGTGAGCAAATTTTCTTCACCTTATTAAGTGAAAATTAATTATTAAATTAAAAATTGTATGGAAATTTTCATATATTTGGTTCTAATTACTTGTTTAATATCGGGAATTGCATTCTTTTCCTGACATTTGAGCTAAGTGCGTTTATTTGTGACCGTTGCTATCGAGCGTCGCGTCGTTCCGCGTCTTTCGTACCAGTGCAGTGCCGAAAAATTCGCATCACACGGAGGAAGTCGCGGCATCGGGATACGTACCCGCGCTTGCCTGTGCCAGAAATAGCAGTTTATTGCGGCCAGGTAGTAAACGATCGCTGCAAACGACGAGTATTTCTAACTTCCTTGTTACGCGTTCATTACTAAGGAAAATTCGACAGCTTTTGTAGGAAATATTTCCCGAAAGAACAGTTTATTGATGAATGCGACTGATTGTGAGTTACAACGTGATGAATGTGACTGCGACTTGACTTCGGCTCTTCGCCGAAGTAGCTCTTGCGATGGTCGAAGGAGAGAATGACCACCGAGCTGCCCAAGCCGTCCTTACGCCCGGCTCGTCCCTTATTCCGAGCCGATCACCGTGCGTTCTCAGGTAGCGTCGGTGTCCTGTTAGTCGGACGATCGGTATGGTCGTCCGTGCGTTATCGAGGATGTTCCGTTAACAGCCCGCAGACCCTAGGTTTTCTCCGTCAAATCGTTCCTCACACTTTTCTGCTCAGAAGAACAAATGACATACAAAATTAAATAGATTTAAATTTTTCAATGAAAATCTTATCTGTTGAGACTCTATGTATTGTAAGCTATATTCGACGCGGTAGACTCGACGCGGCTGCACGATGAGTCCTGAAGCAATCCTCGATGAGACTCGAATCACGATCCGATATGCACGCTGGTTGTCGATCGAATGGCTTCCTTTGATTGCCTGGAGGAGCATAAGACCCCCTTACTCCTTCATCCTGGGCCTGCATTGGAAAGCCCCGTTGCCTTGACGTCATTATGGGGAAAACTGCCCGCTTCCACCTGGCTTCGTGAATCACCCTTGCTTGACGCGTCCACTCCTAACGGCGCCTTGAAATATTTCAGTATAGAATTTTTTTGCATGAATTTCCCCAATTTTTCTTCTAGTCTTCTCTTCTTATTTATAACGAAAAAGAAATCACCAGAATTTCCCATCAAATACTCCTGGTAATGGACAAAAATGGTGAGACTTCTCCGTATATCAGGCAAAAAATATGATTAAAAAATCTACTAACATTTTCCCATAAATCTTCTAAATAAAATCACTTACCTCAAAAGCCGCTTTCACCAGACAGTAATTCATCTTTTTAAATAATTGTTTTTTTTAATAAATGTATTAGTTTAAGCACTTTATTTTTTCTGGAACAACTCGCACCGGTTCTAATGGCCACAACTCACAACGTGCGTCGACTTCTGACGATCGGCCGAAAACGGCCGAACTGACGCGAACTGATGCGAACTGACGCTCACGTGATCGCCTTTATAGATGTCATTGGTAGAATCTATCTACCCGGATAGGTAAAAATTCCGTTACTCTAGGGTAATTGTGCAGTAACGTAATGATAAAAATTAAGGCGCACAACTTGTTACAATTTAAGGGCTGAATGATAATTTTTGCTGCTATTATACGATAACATTTATTAACGGAGGGATACTTTCTATATTGTGCAGGCATAAAAATTCTTGTTCGGGTAAAATTATAGAGTTGGAACGGTAAAAATTCTGGAACGTTCGTCAAAATATATCGGTTGATTGTTAATTCCTGACCAGCGCCTCTATAAAATTAACCGTAAAACACCGAATGCTACACGCTTACCCTACTATTTAGGTAATTTTTACCGAAAATTTCTCTCCGTGTACACGGGTTGACGTGCGTCATTTTTATAGGTATAAGTCCCTTAGCGTAGATAGGCATTAAGGTGGGTTTTGACGCTCATGCAATTTGCGCCAATTGGCTTGTGCATGTCCAACTTGCACAAGTAAACTGTGCATGAAAACCAAAATCGTTTACTTGCCCAAGCCAGAAAGTTTAACTTGAGTAAGACAGGCGCGATCAGATAATTTGTATGTGGTAGGCACAAATACTTGAATGTATGAACAACACTCCAACTTTATAACGCTACCGCCCGGTCGCCCGCATGCGAATTTCTTGTGTAGCAGCGAATTTCTTGTCTTGATTTGCACGTGGCCTTTGTATTTTCGGTGTTATTTTGTCTGTTTACGTTTGTTAATATATTTGTTAACGCGGAAACGCTGTTAAATAAAAGTATTCCGACAAATGATAGTCGGAATTCTGAGTATTGACTCTCCTGCTCAGTGTCATCGCGATCGAAATACCTCGCTGATCTAGGATTTAATCTAGCCATCAGGTGAGCGGCATATTTCGGCGAAAGCTGCAAATGCGCTTGCAGTCCCGCGCCTTTCCCGGAAAGGTTAATTACCGGACGGGTCGGAATAAAGCCGCGTCGATCGATACTGTCCAAGGGTAGTCGAATCCAACGCAGAGTGTGACGTGTTTCGGCAAGGCGGGTACCTGTATACCTGTTCCGGCAGCGGTGCGACGACACTCGGCGTACCGGGGAAGGGATTGACCGGGGAAGCCCGTCCACACCCAATAAACAGATATATTGTCTACCAGTCGAAATCGAAATGTTTGATGAAGATGACACCATTATTGCTTATGCCGCATTCATCATTATCGCGTCTAAAAGAAAGAAACCATTTAAAAGAAGAAAGATTTAAAAAGAGATGATATCGACATATATTGAACCTTGAATATATAGTGGCGGAAAAAAGTATTCATACACCGTTCAACTACGATCCACTTGCAAATAGTTAAAATAAATTAATATCTATTGGCATCAAAATATAGCTTGTAGTTTCAGCTTTCAAATGATATATATTTTATTGAAGAAAAAATGTATACTACAAAATATAAGACATTTCTTTTGGCAAGTGTCAAATGAGGTGGGGAAAAAAGTATTCATACACTTGGGGTACATTCGAGAACATACACATGAAATAGCAAAACCAATACTTGGTGAGGTATCTTTTGAATTTAATAATAGCTGCTAATCACCTTGGCATTGAAGCTGTTAACGTGTTGGCCAAATTTGAGTCAATTTTGTTCCATTCTTGTATCATAGTGGAATCAATCTAGACATCGGATATATGGTAGTACAAGAAGTTGGGCTTCAGGGCATGGAAATTACACCAATCGATAGTTGGAGGTCCCAATATTAACATATCAAAATGTATCATCTGTCAATTCCCGGGAAAATTGATAATTAATTAAAAACTATCGAAGTTTTGGCCCTAATCCACTTTAGTCATTCGTTTCTCCTATATTATTTACTTAATCAAAAAAATGAAGCTAGCAATTTGTAGCGAGGAAAATTTACTATAAAATTGATGCGAGAACCTACATGACAAAATGCACGGTTAATTTGTAATAATTTTTTGAAAGTCCCGGTGTACGAAAGTAATTTCTGAGCATGTTTCGCCAAGCAATCAGCTGTTCCCATGGCGACCACGAGATACGCGCCATGCGCAGCTTATTGTACTTTCGTACACCAGGACTTTCAAAGAATTATTAGAAATTAACCGTGCATTTTGTCATGTAGGTTCTTGCATCAGTTTTATAGTAAATTTTCCCCGCTACAAATTGGTAGCTTCTTTTTTTTGATTGAGTAAATAATATAGGAGAAATGAATGATTAAAGTGAATTAGGGCCAAAACTTCGATAGTTTTTAATTAATTATCAATTTTCCCGGGAATTGACAGATGATACATTTTGATATGTTAATATTGGGACCTCTAGCTATCGATTGGTGTAATTTCCATGCCCTGAAGCCCAACTTCTTGTACTACTATATATCCAAAATGTCTAGATTGATTCCACTATGATACAAGAATGGAACAAAATTGACTCAAATTTGGCCAACACGTTAACAGCTTCAATGCCAAGGCGATTAGCAGCTATTATTAAATTCAAAAGATACCTCACCAAGTATTGGTTTTGCTATTTCATGTGTATGTTCTCGAATGTACCAAGAGTATGAATACTTTTTTCCCCGCCTCATTTGACACTTGTCAAAAGAAAAGTCTTATATTTTGTAGTATACATTTGTAGTACAAATTTGCGCAAGCTGCATGAGCGTGAAAACGGAACATACCAATTCAGTTCTATTTGTGCAAGTTTGCATGCACAAATCGATTTGCGCAAGTTGCATGAGCGTCAAAACCCACCTTTAGAGAGCGTGTAAGACTCCCTGGCAGCGTGCAGTGGACACTGGCCTGCTCGCGGGGGATTGGTTCGGCAGATCGTCGAGCACGTCACGTCGCGCCAATCAGGGGGACTGCCGCGAGTTGCCCCCACTCGACCGTCACCGGCCAATAGGGACCGATGACGGTCCCCCGCAGCGCTAGCGTGCTAGGTATATAGGAGCGTGCACAGAGCGTGGGAGTGGCGGTGAGGTTGTGGGAGCCTCGAACTCTTAGCGTCCAGTTGCCTTGGATGCGCTAATGTTTTCATTAGCACAGATGACGAATCCCACCTTGTGACGGGTCATCTTCGGATGTCACCGATTGTGCTAATAGTGGAGGGCCCTGGGTTCGACCGGCCCAGTGGTCATGCAACTTTTGCTTTTGGATGTGTCAAGGTCCGCCTTGACACAAATGACGAATCCCAAATTGTGAATTGGAGCACCTCATGGTGTCTCCAAGATGTGCTAACAGTGGAGTGCAAATTATGATGCTCGAGGGAGAGGTGGAAACCCCTCTTCGTAAAGGTCCCCCATACACGTTCAGTCGGCCGGCCGGCCGTGGCCTGCAGGCCGACTGTCAGTCGGCCATCAGTCCTGGCCGACCGGCCGCATACACAAAGTTAAGGTACCTATGCACGTTCAGTCGGCCGGCCGCTTTCCGCTACGCACACAAATTTAAATGAGAAGTCGCTACCTGCCGGGGGCCTGTTGATTAATAAAATTAAACGCGTGTTGGAGTTCACCGACAGGGATTCGTCCGGCGACGGACTGACGGGAAATTTTACTCTCTCTCTAGTCTGAAATTTTATGACCTTGCAACCACGCCCTTTCTCGGAAAGGTTAATTACCGGACGGGTCGAAATAATCCGTCTCCCGCATTACCTATTACCTGTATACCTATTGTAATATATATCGCTCTTTTTTTATTCTTATTTTATTAATAAATTTTAAACATTACTTTTATTAATAGATACTAGGTATCAGTTTAATGTTCACTAATTTTGGAATAAAATACTTAAATATATTTCTGTATATTTTTACACTTTACCTTTAAATATTCCTCCTTCAAGGTCAAATATATATATTTGCAAGTCTCTGGGATAATTTTTCCCAGAGCTTGTGGCGAAATAATTGCGCTGAATTTTAAATCCTCCATACTGCGCCCTGTTGCCAAATATTTCAGGGTCACCAAAAGCCGTTCTTCTGCGGTAATTGCTTGCCGCATTACGGTGTCCTATTTCGTAATATATGGCTTTACCGAATTTAGCAAGTACTGGAAACAATTCTCGTCCATTCTCAGGAAATTTTTCAAATCGCTTGCACTGGATTGACGAAGTTCACGTACGAGCCCCACGTGAGATAAAGTGCGTTCCTTCAACTACCCTTTCATCGAAATTTGTCTCTTTTTTCGTTTCCTCTGCTGGTTTGTCTAAATAACAAGTGCAGCTGCGTATTCTTTTTACGACATATTTATACTCTCAATGTAAAATCGTTATGCTACTATCGAAGCCGGTAGAGAACTGACGGACGCATTCGATGAACAAAATTGTAGGTGTAGTTTGAGTAGGGTAAACGATACAGTCATTGGCCATGCGATAGTGATTGGCCCCCTCTCATAACAAATGCATTCGATAGAAAGAGGAAACGATAAGCCAATTACTGTATAATTTCGTCTGTTTAAAAGGTGAATCACTGGGGGTATTACCCTATCGATAACCCGCGGCTGGCCAGGACTGACGGTCGACTGACAGTCGGACTGACAGTCCACGGCCGGCCGGCGGCCGGCCGGCGGCCGGCCGGCCGACTGAACGTGTATGGGGCCCTTAAGGGTGAAGTGGTCGTGCGCTTCATCAAGTCTGCCCCACCTCCTCGTGGTACCCGCCGGTTAGCCACGCATCATGCGTGGTGAGCGAACGGGGTTCAGGCTAGCTCAGCGGTGCTATGCCTTCAGACTGCTGGGCAAACTGGGTGAAGGTAGGAGCCGTGCACGCTGCAGGTGACCCGTCTCCTCGGGGCCCTCGCTGGTAAACGGCCACCGAATCATCGGGCCTTTCGAAGCCCGGCAATTGGGTGGTCGGCTAAGCGGTCACTGCCCATCAAGAGGGCCGGCTTCTCTCGTCTTGTGAACCCTAACGGGCGAAGACGAGGATTTTTCCTATGCCAGCAATTTATGACTGCGTACTCCTCGCAGGAGGTCGACCTGGATAAGGGTGTGCATTATGGCGCACATATTTTTATTTAAACACCTCCGGTATGGCAAAAGTCGGGTACGGGCGAGTTGTTGCACCTGAGGGTCAACATACACTTTTCGACATAGACACTAACAGCGTGGGAGTCACTCGACATCCAAGGAAATTACTCAGTCCTTCTCACGACTCCAATAGATCGGCCAGTTCGCATTTATTCTCTTGTTCTTTCCCATCGACCCTTTCTTGACAGCGGCGCCTTCGTACCTTCCACCGCTTCCTTCCGCGGCGTTTTCACGCCTTTTTTCCGCTTCCTTCCGAGGCGTTTTCACGCCTTCCCCGACCGCGGAGCGTTCGCGCCTTCCACCGCTTCCTTCCGCGGCGTTTTCACGCCTTTTCTCCGCTTCCTTCCGCGGCGTTTTCACGCCTTGCCCCGTTTCCTTCCGCGGCGTTTTCACGCTCGTCCGACTGCCTTCTTCTCCTTCACGCGCCACGACCCATGACGCGGTGTCCCGAGCTGGGGCACGCACCGCTCCGGAAGAAGCGCGGAGGAAGGAAGTTTCGCTCCCGGCAACAGGCAGCGGTCGTCCGGAAGTTGGCCGCCGGGCAAATCCCGTGGGCCCTTGACGGACACGAAGAAACGGCCGCAGGATCGGACCGGGTCATCGCCGAGTCGTCCCAATCCCGGGACCGGGGGTATTTCACCGGCGCGGCGTTGCCACCACCCGACCGCGTGGGACAGGCTTCCGTCTTGGCGGAGTTGCCAAGTCCTCCCCGAGCTAGACCGGCGACCGACATTTCGATCCCGACTTCACGGAAGCCGCCGACCCCCGGGAAGGGAATCGAAAAGCTCCTCGCCCGCCGAGCAGAGACAGCCCCGCACGCCATTCGGAGACTCCTCGTTTGAGTGCTCCCTTTCTTTTCCCCGAGGCGCGTGTCAGGGTGGTACGCAGTAAAGACAATAATTTAAATTTACCAAGGCGTTCAACTTTTGTCGGGGTTACATTATTATCGACACAATTTGGAGTCACTGTTATTTGATGTTTCATAAAGTTCACTCCAGTTACAAAGCACCGATTGGTGCTACGAGAGGTGTCTCAAAAGTTAGTTCCGCTATTTTTAAACCCATTTGGTTAACGGGATACGTTTGAAATTTAGAGGGAATATTTATCTGTGTGCAGTGCAAACCCTGTGAAATTCCTATGCGCGTGTATTCATCGCAAGGTCAGTCACGTCCTAGTCGTCATGGAAACTCCACTCGCTCCTACCGCCAATTGTGAAGAGTTCGTAGTGTTATTCGCTTTCTAACCGTAAAAAATAAAAATGCGACTGAAATTCATCGCGAGTTGTGTAACGTGTACGGTGAAGATGTTATGTCAAGCTCAATGGTTATTCGTTGGCGCTAATCATTCATTGATAGGAAAAAAAAATTGCACGATGAACAACGAAGCTGCAAATACACGCGCATAGAAACTTTACAGGATTTGTACACACAGACAAATATTTCCTCTAAATTTCAAGCGTTTTCCGCCAACCAAACGGGTTGAAAAAAATAGTGGAGCATACTTTTGAGACACCCCTCGTATCCCGAGTCGAATATTTGAACCTAGAATGTCCTATAATTTCGAATACTTTTTAGGATGTACTAGGACTACGTAAACGTTATTTTCTATTATGTGCAAAATCCTAAGTGAGCTTAAAAGGTTCTACTTATTGCAGATTTGGGATGGTTTTATGACTTTTTAGAACTAATGCAAAAACCGAAAATGACCTACTTTAACCCTCCATTAGGCGGGTGGATTACCATTGTAATCTACGCCCATTTGAATAGCACTAGTAGAATCCACCCGCCTAACGGAGGATTAACTGATATTTTATTCCCTTTGTGGATTCCTCAATATTTCAGATTATTGCATGATAAAAAACTGTATGCGTCAAAAGAATATGCACGTCTACTTCAAACTGAATCAAATATACGCAGTGACTTTACTCTGCTACCTGCCGACCCGCCTGCCAACCCGCCTAGTGGTGCCGGTTTTTTTTTCATACCCTACCGGGACTCGAACCTGCGGTCTAAAGACCTAAAGGACGAGCTGCTTCGAACTGGGAATACTTTCGCACTCTACCAATTGAGCCACCGACTCTTCAATTGGTGTCGGTCGACTTCAGTCATATATAGAAACCGAACATGACAGTGACTGCTCTCGAAGGTTCTTCTCATTAAATTTTATAAAATAATTGTACACTTTCTTTTTCAAAATAGTAGCGATTATGATAATTAATCATTCATTATTCATGGAATAACTCGGTACAATTTGCACTGTTTGAAACATCACTATTTTATCGATTTTGTTATTTTTTAATTTAAAAATGTTGTGAAGACAGTGCATTCACAATATATATTTACGAAGTGTTTGCACGTCGTTAAGGCTCCATGACTGCACTGAGTTTAAACACTGGGTCTTCCCGCCGTGAATCACTAACAATAAGTGTGTTCACTGTATAGCTACGATGCTCTTAGTTTCTGTCACACGAACACACTACGGTGATACCACCCCGACTAGAAATTTTCGGCTGAACCTGCCCTGGTCCAGGTAAGGAATGCCTGACTAGCTCCTGACAAGGTATGTAAATGCAAATCACATCCCCCTCTCCCTCTCTCTCTCTCTCTCTGGACCCGATCAAGAATTCCTAATGAGGACCAGACGTGGTTAACCAGATCGGGTCCAGAGAGTATTGATTTGATGTCGATTCCTTACGTGGACCTCACTTACAAACCAGATCAGGACCTGATCATGTATTTTAAATGATTTTTCGGCAGTGCAAATTTAAGGTTACAATAGACGGTAGGCAACTATATCTTATTATCTTATATAACATACATCATATATACTCATTTGATTCCAACTCAAAACTGAATTTACTATAATATACTGAAGTTTTCAGCTGGGAAAATAATGAATAAATATAAAAAATAAATAGTGTGTGAGAGATTTTTCTAGAAGTAAAATATATGATTCGGTCATAAAAAAAATAATTGAATTGTCTGATATGATCCTGATTTGGCGGTAGTCTGGAAAAGCTAGTGAGACTTATGACGTGTCACGTGATCAGGATATCCCGACTTGGTCCTGATCTGGACATGATCAGGAAAAACTAGCGTGACATCGGATATCACGTGATCAGGATATCCCAATTTGGTCTTGATCTGGACACGATCAGGAAAAACTAGCGTGACATCGGATGTCACGTGATCAGGATATCCCAATTTGGTCCTGATCTGGACCTATCCAGGAAAAACTAATTAGGAATTCCTTATCGGGACCTGATCGGGTCCAGCCATATGATCTGGTTGACCCGATGAAATTTCTAGTCGGGTTGATGGGACTTGGTATATTGGATTGTATCAATCACAATTGTATCTTGGATGTATCATACATGGAAAGAAAAAATCAAGAAATTTTATAGGGAAAGTTCAAGAAAAATTACTGTGCTGTCCCAGAATCGTGGTGCATACGTCCAGACCAAAAAAAGTCTGGTGCGCATGCGTATTTAGTAGTGATGAGCACCTGAAAAATTCTGGTACTGGCACGGTAAAATTTTTGTGAAGAAGAAAGACTAGTGCGTATGCGTTGTTCTTACTAACAAGGAGAGGCTGCTAAGAGACATCTTAGAAGTAGAAACAGGAAAAAAGAGAGGTATTCGCTCCGTGCAAGCGGGCAAAAAGTAGAGGGGGAAGGTAGCCAGCGCTTGCGGTGGCCAATTTATAAGTTTTGAACATCGTGTGTACCCATGTGTACCATAATATTCCATAGTAAAACACGTGTCAAATTGTTTCCTCCAATGTTTATTTAACATAAAACACAAATAAATTATTGTATTGAAATGATTTTTCACTTGCCACCAATGTACATACTGTACAATGTTGATGTTCATAACTTAGAGAATTGCCACCGGTGGCGCCACGCGTTTAGATGCACATAGCGAATAGGTAGGCCACGGTTAGACTACATTTCGCAAATCGTTAAGGATGTAGGTTGTTGAAAATACAGGGAAATGAAAAGACTAGCGGAGCTACCTTGGGGTAGCGCACTGTTAGCGACTGTCTCGCTAAAAGTTTGAAGCAAACTGTCTCTCGTACGCCTTCCTGTCTCAGACGTACCCTCGGCAAAGGGTAGGTATCAAGGTTAGATACCTACTCTTTCCCTCGGGTAGCGGGGCAAAACGGTCAGGTAGTTGCCTTTATGAACCTTTACCGTGCATCGGCACGGGAATGTCGAAGTGTCCGTCTACGGGACACTCGGCAACAAACGGCAACCGTCGGCGACAGCACCGGAAAAATTCCGGAGCTAGCATCCGAAAATTTCTTGATTTTCTTATGATATTTAACAAAAAATCAAGAAAAAGTATTTCGCAGCACGAGAAAATTTCTAAGTTACAGAGATTTTACTGTGCTGTTCAAGAATTTTTGTTCTGCAGTGCAGTAAAAATTCTAGCATGTACAGTAATTATTCCAGTGTAACTGTTAATTTTTCTTTCATTCATCAAGAAAAATCCCAGAAAGTGCCGCTCTTGCACCACGGTTACAGTGTCAAGCACAGTAATTTTTCCTGATTTTTTCTTTCCGTGTAGTTTTGTCAAATTATCTCCAAGGTGTAATTGCGCTGCAATTTGTAGATGTGAAACCACACATCTTGCAATTACAGGGTGTGCCAACGAAACTTGCTGATTTGAACAGCGTGCCATGAAGGGAGGGAGGGTAAGTCGTAGGTGGGGATAGTCTCATGCGAAGATGTGGTTTGGGAAGTTTCTTTATCATTAGCGTCAGTAGCGAAAATGCATTGGCCGGAGGAGCAACGCGCGTTTGGCTTAGGCCCGGTTGTACAACATGCCGATATACTGCCCGATAGTGTTATCCTGCCGACAAGTCCGCTTTTGACGTATTTTGAATATAGCGTAAAGCGGACTTGTCGGCAGAAATAACACTATCGGCATGTTGTACAACCGGCCCTTAGAGGCCTACTTTTCTAACGGCCAGTCGATCATTGCCGCGCAGCGTGCATTTCGTGTACACTTCAATATTCCCGCCCGAGGTGCCCGCCCTTGCGACTTCTTTTTATGGGGTTATCTGAAATCTATTGTTTACGCCGATCGTCCAAGGATCTTACCCCACTTAAAGGAGAATATTCGCCAAGCAATAGCCGGAATACCCCCGTAGCTATGTTAGAATGAATTAATCAAAACTCCATAAATCGTCTAATTCAGTGTATTGATAATGAGGGGCGTTACTTGCCTAATATTATTTTTAAAACCATGTAATTTTAAATTTCTCATTATGTACGAATATAAGAAAAAATAATTAAAACCATATCTATATATATTTTTTGTTTTATCCACCTCTCAAATCAGCAAGTTTCGTTGGCGCTCCCTGTACAAGTGAAGTTATTA
Source organism: Xiphydria camelus (assembly GCA_963678675.1). Lineage (NCBI taxonomy): Eukaryota > Metazoa > Arthropoda > Insecta > Hymenoptera > Xiphydriidae > Xiphydria > Xiphydria camelus. Next base: position 16,181,965 of record OY783200.1, read on the forward strand.
CTGATACTTCACATTTATTGTACATGGAGACAACGTTGTTTCAAATACCGTTGAATTTCTTTGGAAATGTTATATTACCGACCACGTGACAGCGATTTTCCTTGGTAGCATTGAAAGTATTTGCGTGCATATGAATATAAATAATCAGATGTATGTCGGCCTCCCTGCTAACCAACAAGACTAGAGTAATTTAGAACCAAAACGATTGAAAATAATCGGACTCGTGGTGCAATCTTTTAATGACATTTGCAGAATTAAATCATAAAAAATTATGTACATTTCTTATCATTTGATGTATGTTTAAAATGAAAAAAAAAAGTGTAGGGGAATGTCGTCAGGGTCGGCCTGTCGTCTAGAGGTCGGCCATTTAAGATATTTCAGCTTATAAAACTAGTTTAAACTATTTGCAAGCGTGGTAAAACTTCTATAGGGTCTCCACGTACATATAACGACAACAACGACGACGTGACATAGGACAATATGGCACGTAGCGTTTTATAGACTGTAGGCTGTACGCTATTGGTCGGAGATGCAAAGACGACGAACGATTGGCTCTGTCTATCGCTGGCAGACGTCAATAGTCACGAGAGAAGTTCCCTAGGGCACAAAAACCTAACAGACGAGAAAGTATGGCGGGTGACGGGTACGCCGTTATCACCCTTCCGTCATTACTTCGATTTAACTGAATTTTTACTTTTTATTAACAAGCGCGTCCGAGGATCGAAATAAACGTGAGGGAAATCGTTTCGCGAATGGAAATATTTTATTAACTTTGAAACCCACGTTTTATTTCCAAAAAATACAATTACTCCGACAAATTCCACTTTGTAAAGACGTCCAGTATCAGTAAATACGGTATAAGAACTTGAAGCTAAAACATGCAATCGTCGAGGTAAGCAAATAAGTGTGTCATATGGTTATCGTTGAGGAATAAATCAAGGGGATAATTCAATTTGATAACCCGTTTGGTAGTGGTGTGATGCGATGTGGCGCTGGTACTTGTCGTCAAGGTTGGACTATTTGTGTAGTCAGGGTTAGCCACCGTGATTTTTTTTCTTTTCAGGGTAATAGGAACGCTATTACACCAGAAACACCAGCAAAACGAGGTCGTCCACCCAAAAAAGTACTGAAAAAGCCCTCTTCGGATGAAGACGAGGACTTTTGCCTCATCTGTTTGGAAGCGATGCCTTATCGCTTGAATGGTAACAATTCCGTTGCATGCATTGAATGCAAAAGAGAAGTGCATTTGAAGTGCGCGAAAATGAGGACCAGCTACTTCATTTGTCAAAACTGCGATTCAGAATAATTTAGCGCCTATATTTCGTCGATTTTCAGCGGCTAGCCAACCTAGACAGCACTGGCCAATCTTAACAGTATTTCTAATTTTAAAAATATACCCATTACTTTTTAATTTTTCATCCAATCAATTCGTAATATCTCGGAAAAGTTTTCTTTTTCCAGGACCTTTCTAAGAATGCGCAGTAATTATAAGAATTCTTTTTTACATGGAAATTATGGGCAAGGGTCAAAACTATGGCCAACCCTGACGACATTCCCCTACTATTTCGATTATTGCTGCTTGTAGGAGGGATAATACGCACAGAGCGCGAATAGACTATAACTAGAGTTTATTCGGGATAAGGGCTGTATGGTTGTGTATGAGTGTGCGAGTGGGGGGAAAGTATCCCAGGAGGGATCGAACTCGGAGAAGCGTTGGAGGTGCTGCCGGTCGGGCTGCTCGTAGGCGGTGCGGGAGCGTCGTCTCCTGGAATGGCTGCGTCGGGCCTGGTGTGCCGGGTGCTGCTCGGGTCCCGGGTATCATCGCAGGGCCGTGAGCGGAGGAGCCTCGTCAACGTGGAGGTTCGCCGGTCAGGCGAAGCGACGTGAAAAGGTTGGTCGAAGGGGCTGTGAGGACGCTACGGTGTTCGCCGAGCGATGCTGCCGCTAGCGTACCTCAAGCCGGGACAGTGTAGGGCTGTTAGAGAACTGCGAGCGAGAGGAGGTCCGCCGAGCGATGCTGCCCTCTCGATTGCTCGAGTCAGTGAGCCACGAACGTAAGGGTGTCCGCCGAGCGATGATTCCCTTAGGCCAAGCGAACGTTGATACGCAGTGTGACGTGCGGTGACTCAGAGTGAGGTGAACAGCGTGGGTGAAGTGAGCTGCGTACCCTGGGTGGTGCGAAAGATGACTGCGCCGATCGCTTATATGTGGTTACATGTACACTCAGGTTTGCCTGTATAAGTGACCTGCGCAGGCAGACCTCTCCGGTGCAATGCTTCAAAGCCCATCGGAACCGAGAAAACTCAAGTGGTCGGTCCTGGTCCCGGCTAAAGCCGGTCCCACACGATGGGGCGAACGCCTTCCAACGTTGGAAGCATCGGCATTTGCCACATCGTGTGGGAGGACGTTGGCGAATGGTATGTTTCCAACGTTGGCCTCATGCCACGTTCGGGCTTCTGTCGGTAAATCTGAGCCGCGTCAAAGAAGCTTCCAACGTTAACCGGTATGAACGACATGTTCTATGAATTGTAATTCGTAGACAACTCGTTATTCCACATTTTGAAATAAAACAATGCCACGCGGTTTAGAAATGAAACTTCTACAGTTGACAAATAAACGCTCTTTGGGAATTTGGTATAAACAAATAATGTTAATAAGAACAAAATTTGACTTTAGTCATTCTCCTACTTCTGTGCATTGATACATTTGCGGGAAAATAAAACACACAATTATCTGTAGCTTTTTTGTTATTTTTGTTTTTCAAATTTCCAAACACAAAAATAACCATAGCGCCTAAACTAAAATAGATAGAAAAAAGTTCATCAGGCAAAATTAATCAGAATATTATCTACAACTTTCATTAAGGTCATTTTGTCGAAAAAAAAAATAAGAAAAAGGCCCCTAGTGCCGAACGCCAGATGATTTCGAGTGTGATTTTTTGGTTCGGTTCTCTGGAGACTGCCTTTGAACAGCCCTGAAAAAATCAGCCTACCCTCGTATCTAGATTTTTTTGTAAAATGGAAAGTGCCTTGGACTACGTGGCGGGAGGTATGGGACACGAGGGGCTATTCACAATCGTAATCATGGTGTCACTCAATTTTGTAATCAAAGTGTAATCACACTGTAATCAACGAAGTCAGTGTAATCACTTATTACGAGTGATTGTATTTTCTGTCATAATTTTTTTGTAATAATCATTTGTAGTCATCATCAAAAACCGCCACGATTCCCCTTTCATGTCCCTGGCACTGTCGCGTATTCGCTCAAATGCTCCTCGCATTTGGGCCGTAGACCGGTGTGAGGGAGAAATTCGACACTCCTTGGGTCCTTTGAGTAGGGTCCTCGGGATTTACAACACTTAACCCTGCCTTCCGCATCTCCCTGGAAATTTCTTCGCGTTGTGTGTTGGCACTCCCGCCCCCAGTCGCAATAGAGAAGGCTAAAAAAGTCGCAGAGCGACTAGTAGTCCAGTAAAATTTCCGTTTAAATCGAAAATTGACACATACGGGCGAAAACTTGGGAAAAGGTGTGTTTTGATGTTATTAATCGAGGGAACATATTAAAAGAAAAATCACCAACCGGGTACGGCTGTAAAAAATTATTTATTGTTGAAAAAATCGATTCTTCGCTAATATTTTGAAAACTACGTGACATATTGAAAAATAGTTAAGACAACAGTTGTAGATAATAAAATTATCTACAAAAAAGCTATTACACTTTTTACCCTATCTTCAACGCCTAAGAAGCTAGGACCTCCAGATGAGTTGAAATGTTCAAATATTCATAACAAATCCAAAAATTAAGATTTTTGCAATTTTTGTTTGTAACCCGTTTAGAAGAATCTCATCATTTTTCCTAGCGAAACCAAATTTTGATTTTCATTGTTGTTTACACATGATTGATTTTTAAAGTTTTAAAAGCTTGAATTTACATAGAAATTTGCAATTAAAAAATTTTTTAATTATACCATCGTTTATTTTGGATTATTTCTGAAGAAAAAGCTAAATAGCAATTCAACGTATCTCACCTGGTTTGCAAGATATGCTAAATTGAAAAGGAAGGAGATTTATGCGATGATCACCACTGACTACGCAAACTGTGGCAAACATATATAGTGTCGCACCGCTCTCACTCACGTCGCCCTGACGTTTGTGTGCGCGCGCTGCTGCAGTTGTCTGCGAGTGTCAGTGAGACTGAGGGATGCTCTTGGCCTTCCCGACCTTGCAGGGGTTTCGTAGCATCCCGACCATGAATACCTCGCCAACCTAGTAGCCCCCAAGCAGTATGCATTATCTTATTTCCATTAGCGTATTTCCAGCGCCTCCTAGGTAAACGGTTCTACTTTTGGTTGATCAACGAAATTGATTCAATTTCATTGAACAGTGCTTTCAGAAACAAATTTTTGAAAATCGTGTCGCGCGCGCGTTCCAAGTGTCTGGAATTGGCGTACATTGTATCACCAACGCTTCGATAGCGCAACGGTCAAGTTGCGGGGCTGGGAGTCTCGATGTCGTGGGTTCAAATCTTGTTTTTTTTCTTTTTTTCTTTATTAACTCTTTTTTTCATTTCATTGCAATCACTTCTTGTTATTAAAAAGTGGTTTACATTACCGAATAAAATAATAGTTTCAATGTTTTTCATAGTTTTACATTATTTTCTTCCTTATTGAGGTGAACCAATATTATTTGTAAGAACAGTTGGAAACATCGTTGCATTTTTTTTACTCTTACATTTCGTCATTGGATTTTTTGGCTGCCGAAGATTTTGTTCATAATTTTGGATGATAATTGTCGAAAAAACATTTGAAGCACACTGTATTTTAACACCATGAGCATTTATTTTGACGAATGGAACTTTGCCTCACGCACATTTACACTTTAAAAGCGTTATGGAAAAGCAAATTTCTTTGTTTCATTCAGTGTTTCAAATGTTTTTTGCCAACAATTCCCATAAAGAAATGTAAGAGCAAAAAAAATGCCAAATTTCGTAGGGGTTTCGTAGCATCGCGACCACGAATACCTCGCCAACCTAGTAGCCGAGGCAGTATGCATTATCTTATTTCCATTAATTTCTTACCAGCACGTCCTAGGTAAAAGGTAAGTAGGTATTATGAAAATTGTAGAGAGGATACAAGTTTTGTTTAAAACATTTTTTTTCTGAAACAAATAATTGCAGGGTTGCGCTTCTGTAAACTGGAGCGCTTTTCTTACGCGTATAGGTACCCTTTTCACTCTCAACGTTGCTAATTACTGATTCATTACCAGAAGTTATGTGTTTTTACCTGAAGCATAGAGAAATCAACAATTCGACAGCGTTAAATGTAGGAATATTATATTTATGGTAATTAGGAACAGAAGAAGAAAATAAATTTTACATTCGGAAACAAACCACCAATGTCATTGGTAGTATAACGCTCCAGCTTGTTTTCTTATGGAAATATTTGAGATGAAGAATAAAAAATTATTTGGACCTTTCCAATCACACTAGAACGTCAGTTGTGGAATAGGCCTACTGGGGAAACCACAATAAAAAAAACGCGCCGTTTACTCTACCTCGTGGTGGTGTGGAAACGAGTACCTACAATATTGATGATGACAACATAATGAATCAGTAATTAGCAACGTTGAGAGTGAAAAGGGTACGTGAATGCAATTGTAAGAAAAGCGCTCCAGTTTACTGAAGTGCAACCCTGCAATTATTTGTTTCAGAAAAAAATGTTTTAAACAAAACTTGTATCCTCTCTACAATTTTCATAATACCTACTTACCTTTTACCTAGGACGCGCTGGTAAGAAATTAATGGAAATAAGATAATGCATACTGCCTCGGCTACTAGGTTGGCGAGGTATTCGTGGTCGCGATGCTACGAAACCCCTACGAAATTTGGCATTTTTTTGCTCTTACATTTCTTTATGGGAATTGTTGGCAAAAAACATTTGAAACACTGAATGAAACAAAGAAATTTGCTTTTCCATAACGCTTTTAAAGTGTAAATGTGCGTGAGGCAAAGTTCCATTCGTCAAAATAAATGCTCATGGTGTTAAAATACAGTATGCTTCAAATGTTTTTTCGACAATTATCATCCAAAATTATGAACAAAATCTTCGGCAGCCAAAAAATCCAATGACGAAATGTAAGAGTAAAAAAAATGCAACGATGTTTCCAACTGTTCTTACAAATAATATTGGTTCACCTCAATAAGGAAGAAAATAATGTAAAACTATGAAAAACATTGAAACTATTATTTTATTCGGTAATGTAAACCACTTTTTAATAACAAGAAGTGATTGCAATGAAATGAAAAAAAGAGTTAATAAAGAAAAAAAGAAAAAAAAACAACAAGATTTAAAGATGGATGAATATCAGGACGATATTCGATGCAGAGTCGATGCCGGTGGTTGAGCATAAGCGGGAAACACCTAACGGGACCGGCAAGGATCGACAGCACGTAGCAACGGGCCCAGGAAGGCAGGATGAGTGGGTGCCTTCGGAAAGCCGAACTATTCCGGGTATTATCAGAATACCCGCTTACCCTCGCTACCTGCTAGTGCGCACGGCTAGGAAGGCGCATGGGGGAATCAGCGAGATTGGAATGTACGAGAGCTGGGGACCGTTTCGGTCATTTTCCAGAGGTCCCGTTTCACCCCCGCTACCCGAGGGTACGTCCCAGGCAGGAGGACGTACGACAGGCAGTCAGATTCGAGACATTTGCCGAGGGAGTCAACTGCAAACGGCGCTCGAAGACACCATCGCGAGCAGATCCATAGTGTAGTTTCCGGATTGAATAAATTCGAACCGCGAGTGATCCTGCTCGTCCGATTTCTTCTTCCTACAGATTTGAACCCACGACATCGAGACTCCCAGCCCCGCAACTTGACCGTTGCGCTATCGAAGCGTTGGTGATACAATGTATGCAAATTCCAGACACTTGGAACGCGCGCGCGACACGATTTTCAAAAATTTGTTTCTGAAAGCACTGTTCAATGAAATTGAATCAATTTCGTTGATCAACCAAAAGTAGAACCGTTTACCTAGGAGGCGCTGGAAATACGCTAATGGAAATAAGATAATGCATACTGCTTGGGGGCTACTAGGTTGGCGAGGTATTCATGGTCGGGATGCTACGAAACCCCTGCAAGGTCGGGAAGGCCGAGAGCATCCCTCAGTCTCACTGACACTCGCAGACAACTGCAGCAGCGCGCGCACACAAACGTCAGGGCGACGTGAGTGAGAGCGGTGCGACACTATATATGTTTGCCACAGTTTGCGTAGTCAGTGGTGATCATCGCATAAATCTCCTTCCTTTTCAATTTAGCATATCTTGCAAACCAGGTGAGATACGTTGAATTGCTATTTAGCTTTTTCTTCAGAAATAATCCAAAATAAACGATGGTATAATTAAAAAATTTTTTAATTGCAAATTTCTATGTAAATTCAAGCATTTAAAACTTTAAAAATCAATCATGTGTAAACAACAATGAAAATCAAAATTTGGTTTCGCTAGGAAAAATGATGAGATTCTTCTAAACGGGTTACAAACAAAAATTGCAAAAATCTTAATTTTTGGATTTGTTATGAATATTTGAACATTTCAACTCATCTGGAGGTCCTAGCTTCTTAGGCGTTGAAGATAGGGTAAAAAGTGTAATAGCTTTTTTGTAGATAATTTTATTATCTACAACTTTTGTCTTAACTATTTTTCAATATGTCACGTAGTTTTCAAAATATTAGCGAAGAATCGATTTTTTCAACAATAAATAATTTTTTACAGCCGTACCCGGTTGGTGATTTTTCTTTTAATATGTTCCCTCGATTAATAACATCAAAACACACCTTTTCCCAAGTTTTCGCCCGTATGTGTCAATTTTCGATTTAAACGGAAATTTTACTGGACTATAGTACGTTCAAAAACCCCCGAGCGACCAGAACAGCTCGCAAATAAAGTTAATGCATTGTTTGTTTTCCTTTACAAATTGATGTAGTTTTACTCATTGTTGATTTGTTCATTAAAAAAACAATTAATTAATAGGAAAGACAGAGTGAGAACATGATTTCAATAATTACTGACATATTGTAATCACTGATTACCATTTCACTGTAATCATTGAAATCATTTAGTAATCATGAAGTCACCTTCGAAGGTGGTGGTAATCAATGTAATCACTGACTACCGAAATCAGTGTAATCACCGTGGTAAACGCTTATAATCGATTACATTTTATAATCACGGTGTCACCCAAATTGAATGTGAATAACCCCTCGATGGGACTGGTCAAAATGAGTCATTTTTTGAAGTGCCCGCGATAATAAATATCGCTATATTTTGAAGCTCCTTTGACGCGGCTCAAATTTACCGACAGAAGCCCGAACGTTGCATGTGGCCAACGTTCGTCACCATTGGACGCATGCAGTTCGCCAACGTCCTCCCACACGATGTGGCAAATGCCGATGTGTCCAACGCTGGAAGGCATTCGCCGCATCGTGTGGGCGGGGAAACGGCGATTGCGTCCAGCGTTGAAACCAACGCTGGAACCAACGCTGGAGCCAACGCTGGACGCATCGTGTGGGAGCGGCTTAAGAATCTCGAACTTTTTCGGATCTAATTTATGGCTCAAAGGGTCCCGAGAAGTGTCGCATTTCTCCAACACACTGGTCTACGGCCCAAATGCGAGGAGGGTTTATCCGCTCATTGTTTTTCAATAGAATAGCAGTCCTAAATTAGTTTGGATATTCGATTTTTACCGCTATAAAATGTAGTAACTCTTGAAGGTTAAACGGGCTTTAGATCAAATCTAGTTGCATACACTGTAAAAAATCGGGAGAGAATCCGGAGTGAATTTTCACTCCCATCACTTGAAATTTCGGAGTGACAAAAAGAAGAACTCCGCGGACGGAGTGAACATGAAGTTTTTTTCAGCGGATGACTGCGGAGTGATTTCGCATCAATTTCGGAGTGAATATAGATTTAATTCACAAAAATTCACATTATCAATTAAATACAATAAAATTCACAAAAACATTTAAATACAATGCTTAACCTTCAAATAAATTTGTATTTGATAAAATAAATTCTTTTCTGGAAAATTGCAAATAATAACAGAGTGTAATAAATTAAAATTCACTATGTTACATAGTTGAAAAATTAAGGTATCATATACACATGGTATCAATACCTAATTGATCATTTAACATACCTATAGACACTAATCTCGAGTTAGTAACGATAAATTATTAGGCTTATCAAATTCAAAACAAAAACTCTTTATTTTCAATGACAAGAAATACATTGAACTCAAAACTGTCGTATGATTCACATTAATCTTGACAACGGTCATGCAAATAATATTTTTACGAGTAATATTTTTATGAAATAATAATAATAATAATAGTAATAATAATACTGTAATATTTAAAAAATATTATTATTAGTACTAAAGTAATCATGAAAATAATAATAATTTAATTGTATTATTTGTATTATAATTTAATATTTTGTGAACGATTCCTATCTGAATCTCATCCGCGGAGTTAATTTTATAAATAATTTGAATGAAATCTTTTTCGGAGTGAATTTCACTCCGGACGGGATTAAAGTAGGTAATTAAAAATCATCCACTCCGCATTCACTCCGCAAATCACTCCGCATTTAACTACCGATTTTTTTTTGATAGTGTAGTGTTGCGTACACTGTAAAAAAAATCGGGAGTTAAATACGGAATGATTTGCGGAGTGAATGCGGAGTGGATGATTTTTAATTAATTTAATCCCGTCCCCGGAGTGAAATTCACTCCGAAAAGGATTTTATTTAAATTATTTATAAAATTAACTCCGCGGATGAAATTCAGATAGGAATCGTTCACAAAATATTAAATTATAATACAAATAATACATTAATAATAATATTTTTTTTATTATTACTTTAGTACTAATAATAACATTTTAAGTCCGCACAAACGTTTAGCAAGCGTATAAACCCGGCATTATGCCATCTTAAACTAACAAACTAAAGTTCACGAACGAAAATTCACGTCCGGTTTGTGTTTCGACCGCAGATCTTCACAGGCTCTCGCAGATTCACGGCGTGTGAAAAGTGCGCCACCTCACACTGCGTCCGAACATTCGCTCTTCTATAGATTTCTATGGGTTACAAAATCTGCGGTGAGTCGCCCTGCGTCCCCTCACTGAACTACCCCTACACAGTAGAAACGGTAAAATTCAGTAACAATTTAGACTTATTTAGTACTACGTAGAACTTACTAGGATTCACAGAACAAAGTAGGTCAAAAAAGTTTTGCAAGAAATACCACATAGACCATTTTAGGTTACAGAAAATCTTTGTAGACTCAAATAAGTCAAAATAGTTTTAAGTAGGATAAACTAGAATAAAATATTCGACTCGGGATAACAACAGCGATCGATGTCTAAAATGCAGCGAACAACACGAATTCATTTCCAAACTCTGTAAATTTATAACCGTGCAGATATATGTTTCTTGTCTAATAATACACGTAAATTAAACATATAAACATGGAATAGGAGAAATAATTTATAAAGTTTTCATATTACGTATACATTTTCCTAGTGGGATCAGGAACAAAACCCTACAGTGCTCAATTCTCCCCGGATCGTACATTGTGCCGGTTTTTCTCAATTGCCACGTAAACCGTTGTTCCGACGTAAAAAATGTATACAACCAAAAATGTTTGACATTAAATTCTATACAAAAACTGTTGTATAAATATGTTAGCTAATCCTTACTGAATTCTCAGAAAATACGTTTAAAGAGTTAAGGGTAGTTTGTAGCAGGCCGTTAAAATATGTCAAGTTCAACAATCTTACGTAAGTATACTGTTATATTTTAGTCGCAGCACAGTAAAATTGACGAATCGATATTATGCAAAATTAGGTAGGTACCGAACCCCAGCGGAGAGGTGGGGAGGCGTCAACGCACTTGTGACACAAACTTGTGGTATGCGATACGGTGGATTATTTATGGATTTTAGTCAGTGTTGTTCCTGTCAGTACAAGCCACAAAAACAAATTCTCTGTAAAAAAAGGCGGCATGTTCATTCAGTGCCAACAAATTGATACGTAAAGTACTCTCCAAAAAAGATTTGAAATCCATTAAGATCGCCATGTTCAAGACTTATATATAAAAAATAAAAGGCATCATTTGAAAGGAAAATTTTTGTAAATCAAAAGTTACTAAAAAAGGCAACTAAACAAATTATTTAAAAATGTTCATAAAAAGAACTTACCGCGTTTAAGTTTTCATATTTGGTCCACTATATACTGGTGGTATCATATAAGTGTATGAATTTATTTTAAATCATAAGTGCATAAATATCGAATATAATAATTATTTTCTGTCTGAATTTTTTATTTTGAAGGAAAAAAGGCGCTTCTTTACAACATTTTTCCTTTCAAATGACGCCTTTTATTTTTTATATATAAATCTTGAACATGGCGATCTTAATTGATTCCAAATCTTTCTTGGAGAGTATTTTACGTATCAATTTTTTGGCACTGAATGAACATACTGCCTTTTTTTTTACAGAGAATCTGTTTTTGTGGCAAGATTTCACTACTTTTTGGAATTTATTCCTGAGGAGAATATGTACATGTAGAAGAATAACTTTTTATTACCGCAAAATTAAAGTCTCACATTTTATACTGATACGAGGCAATTAATTATAACCACGTTACTTTTGATTAATTCTTGTGATACTTTGAAAGGGATTTATAGACTAGACAGCCCTTATATTTTTCACTTTGCCTTAGCATTTTGGAGAAATAAAACATATACGGCTTTCAATTTTACAGGCCATCGGATTTTTCTTATATTTTGGTCGTCTACAGAAATCCACGTAGACGTTTTACCTTCAACTCTAAGTATACTCTTCCAATGACCGTGACGAATTGTTTCATCACATTTAAACATACCACTTATGACAGTATATATGTTGTTACATACATATATTGCTCGAGTTAATACTCGAGGCGTTGGAATAGTTTTAAGAAATCCTTTTGCATGCACCGCTGATATTTCGCCATTACTTGTAAATAAATTTAATTTAATTATTACCACATCATTTACAGCTTCGATGCTGACCTTGCGACTCATTTCAGCCCGATCAACACCTATGCGAATAAAAATCAACTATTAACTGTTGCATTTGAAAGGAATGGTACTGACAAAGTATATGTATTAAATGTATTATTGAAACCTCACTTTGATTGCGTATGAAGGACAAATATCTTTGTGGACATTCTATTTTTTGTTTTCAACGTCATGCGAGCACAGGACGAATCGATGGATCAATTAATAAATTTGATTTTTCTTCACTATCAACAATCAAAGTCGTGGCAGAAAAATAAGGGATACAATGGAATTGGATTACAATAATGGAGTAACTACTTTATTATTTTTTCTTTATCGATATATTTCCTCTTTCGTATTATACAAGTTCCAATTTATGGTATATAAACGGATGGTCGGTATGACTTGTCAAACGTGAAGTGTACATGTACCTCACTCCTATTTCATCTCTTTTTCGCCTCTGGTGTAACGATGGAAATTCCAAAATATCACCATTTACACCCCACAAAGCACGTTTTTGTAAGTAACTTTTCTGTAACATTCCTGTGATATTTTACAATATTAGTGAACACTACCGTATATTCACCATACCGTATCCGTATCATAGAAACATTTCGGAATCATGACGTTGAAAGATCTCCTGGATAAGGTCCAGCTCGATAAGATTGTACTTGTCAGGGCTGAATTATATAGGGTTTTTATAATTATTTTAGGAAATCCCAGAAGAATACAGGTGCAGCAAAATATCGACGCTCTCTGTGCTAGAAAGAATAAGGAGTAACCCTCGAACGTGTATTCGGGCTGTGGCAACAGAGGTTAGAATCAGCAAGTCCATGGTTGGGAGGATATTGAAGAATGAAAATTTTCATCCATTTAAAGTGACGCACGTCCATGCACTCGAGGCAGCAGATCCAGCTCACCGAATGAACTAATGCAACTGGTTCTTGGAACAACAAGTGGATGATCCCTCGTTCGAAAGAAACCCTCTCGGGTTCGCATATGATTTGGAGTCCTTCTCGATAGAATTGAACAGTAACACGTTTATTTCTGTAACAAATTGTAAATAACACTATCATATCCAGCATTTCACTATTTAAAATATACCGAACTTACTCTACGTAGAAATTAAGAAACTATGTTAATCTGAGTTAACCAATTCTATAGATAATAATGACAGAATTATTAAAAATGAAAACGCATCTTGAATTTGATTTACTTTAGCCTTTTTTTCATTCCTTGTAAAGAGTCGCGCATTGGCAGATTGATACTAAGAATCGGATAAATTCGTAAAAGTTTCGGTATTGAAAATGAATACGCTTCTGTACAGCTCGAATACATGTATTGTTTTCGTCTCAAATCTGTATTAGGGTCACGTAAAGCCGTATTTATTTTAATATGGAGACTTTTACGGCCTTATTCAGCACTTATCTGCCTAATCGGTATCAGTGATTCCTCATTGACCGTCGTTACACCGGAGACGAAGAAGAGATGAAATAGAAGTGAGGTACATGTACACTTCAGGTTTGACAGGTCAGTGTATAAATTGGAACTTGTGATAGTAGGAAAGAGGAAATATATTGATAGAGAAAAAGTAATGATAAAGTAATTACTTGATTATTGTGATCCAATTCCATTGCATCTCCTATTTTTCTGCCGCGGCTTTGATTGTTGACAGAGAGGAAAAATCAAATTTATTAGTTAATCCATCGATTCGTCCCGTACTTGCATGACGCTGAAAACTAAAAATAGAATGATCACAAAGATATTTGTCCTTCGTACGTAATTAAAGAGTGAGGATGTCAAATAGTCACAAGTCACAAAGTATTTTTTTATAGTCAGGAAATCTGTTATTTGTTGAACAATATTTTAATGTTAAATTACCTATGTTATAGAGAAATTTTTATAGGTATTTTTATTTTTGTTTATATGAATAATTATAGATGTTTTTATAAATAAAGGATTTATTTTTTATTTACAAGTTATTTTAATTTTCTGCGTCAGTACAATTGATCCTGAAATCAGTAGGTACCGTGGTGACGCTGCTTTCAGTACAAATAAATGTATCACAGGAACAACACAGGACATGCTAAAAACTACACCTAACTTTGAATGTTATTTGCGGAAATTCAGAGAGGATTAGCTAAAATGCTTATAGAACAGTTTTTGTGTAGAATTTAATGGCGAATATTTTAGGTTGTACACATTTTTACGTGTTTACGAGGAAATTGAGAGAAACCGGCACAATGTCCATCCGGGGGAATTTTTTTGGAAAAGTAAGGTAGGTATGTTGCGGACATCGGTCACATGGGAACTTTTTGAGGATTTATACCTATTCCAATTAGGAACATAATTTACGTAATATGAAAACTTTATAAATTATTTCTTCTAAAAAGTACTATTTCCGTATACTGTAAACAAATTATCGTTTGCCACTGTTTGGTAATACCACCATCGCGGCTGAAAATTCGACTTCCTATGAATTACTTTAACTTTTCGTCCCCTTTGTCGTCCCTCTCACCGTTTCCAAGATATCTGCAATTGTTTATTATTTAAAAAATTATAGGTTTGCGCTACACGATAACGTCATAGAGACTGAAAGTTCGACTCCCTTTAGGAAACCCTAAGATTTTCTCCGTTTCTTTGTACATATAGGTCACTACCCAGGTAGCACACTGACGTTAGAATAACGTCTCAGACGTCATTTTTTGGTCAGTATAGGGTTTCAGACGTCAGTTGTAATATTAACGTCGCAGGGACGTCATATTTACGACGTACCTTGGACGTCAAAATTCAACGTCTTTTTAACGAAACTTTTCCGTCATTTTTAATGACGAACGAGACTTAGAAAAATGTCGGTCTCCTGCATATATAGGGACTTGAAAATTTATTTGTGAATAAATGGACAAAAATTGTAATTTTTTCAATTATTAAATCAATAAATTATTTCATTTCGAGTCTCCAGAGTATGTTGAGCAAGTTATAAACTACACTGTTTATTAAAAAGCACAGATTATTAAAGTAAATGAAAGACAATCAATTAATGTAGGATGAATAACATTCATATAATAATAATAATTATTATTATTGATTATTTATTTATGATTAGGTATTTATTTATTTATATATTTATTCATTTATTTATTATTTATTTCTTGCATAGACTGATATTAATATCAATTTGCGTCTATGCAAGAATATTTATCAAAAGATACAATCATAAATTTAGAAAAATGTTGATAAGAGAATAATACAATTATAAAACCTTATTTATTCAAGCTCTTTCTTATTGACAGGAAAAGCAATATACATTTATTCATCAAACTTCATATGAACACTAATAGTAATGATATTCTTAACCACAGGAGGGTGCAGCAGATGAGGGCTCGAGGACACCGACCGATCAACGAAGTTAAGCAGCGAAAAGTGCGGACACTCTAGTTGGATGGGTGACCGCTCACGATGAAAATATATACGTCAGACCTAACCTTTTAGAACCGTAATTTTTTACGTCATCACAACGTATGGTAGAACGTCATTATGACGTGATTTTTCTGACGTGTGGATGTGTAATTAAGCCGTCTTTGCGACGTTAAAATGACGTCATATTTTTCGTCATCTAACGTCAGAACTGACCTTCAAAAAACGTCATTTCGACGTTAGTGTGCTACCTGGGTAGATAAGTTTTGCAATACAGCTTTATTATTTATAATCTCTCAAAGTAATTGCCATCAGAGCTTATACATTTTCCCATACGTAAGAACCAGTCATTAAAAATTTCCTTCCATTTTTCTTCTTGGATATCGGAGCAGGTCTGGTCTCAAGCAGCTAACAACTCGTTGTCATAGGCAAACTTCCTTCCCTTCAATTGGTCCTTGATAACTGGAAAAAGGACAAAATCACAGGGCGAAAGTTCAGGGCTGTACGGAGGGTATTCAATCAGTTCCACTTCGGTCTCTTGTAGAAAACTGACAGTTTGATGAGTCCTATGTGCAGGAGTATTGTCGTGGTGAAAATACCAATTATTAAGGATGTTTCACCCCTATTATCAAAAATATAGGAAGTTACTCAAATGTTTTCTCAACATTCTTTAATATCTTTGAAAGCCGTATGCAAAATTTCAAATCTCTTGACTAACTAATTAAAAAGTTATAATTGAAATAACAATGACAATTTAACCCGTGCTCTTATAGTCCAGTCAGTTTAGATTTTCTTCCGGACTTTAATCCCCTATCGATGATTTATGGACCAATCGAAAGGAAAAAATCTCGCGAACAATATTCCGATGAGGTAACATAACGTAGGTGACAGCGAAGTTGTTTATTTAACAAAAACGTTGCGAAATTTCGCTCCTACCGACTTAGGCGTAGCACCGTTCAATTTATATACAGGGTGTTCGGAAAAAACACCGACACAGAAATAGGAGTGATAGGTTACGTCATTACAAGTATTTTGATATAAGGGACCTATACCCGCAAGCGCCCCCTTCTGGAGATATCAACTTTTCAAGTTTATAACGACCGAGGTTGATCAAAGTAGAATAATATTGAGTTTTTTGTCTACCTGTACAATTGAAAAACAAATGAAAACTCCTTGTATTCGCATCATCTTCGAAAAGTACAAGGACTTGAGCAAAGCGGTTATCCTTTCCGCAAGCAGTTTGCGCAGTGGCACATCTATCCAGAATCGTTTCCGATGTTGCATGGACATGGGTGGCCGTCATTTTGAGCATTTGCTGTAGTACATTGTTTTTGTATCTCGTAAAATTAAATATTCGTTACCATCTTGATACGTTTCTTATTATTCTACTTTGATCAACCTCGGTCGTTATAAACTTGAAAAGTTGATATCTCCAGAAGGGGGCGCGCTTGCGGGTATAGGTCCCTTATATCAAAATACTTGTAATGACGTAACCTATCACCCCTATTTCTGTGTCGGTGTTTTTTCCGAACACCCTGTATATTCAAATATATATATTCGAATATATAATATATTCAAAAAATTACCTTCTTGTAGAGCGCGAAATTCTCTACAAAATTGATGCGGGAAGTAACTCTCTAGGACGTGTCCTTTATTTTATATAAATTTTTAAAGTTTCTTGAACAACACTCAAGAGGAGAACAGCTGACTAACCACCCCACGCTTGAACACCGGGTGGCGCTGCACGCACAATCTCAGAATTCAAATGGTAAACCCTTCGTTACTCGCCGAGCGCTGAGCTGCCGTGGTAAATGGAGCACGCTACTTGCCGGCTACTTTCACATACTTTTGCTCTGAACGGGAGACGAATGTAAGTGCGACTGTATATCGAGCGTTTGTCGGAGGTCTACTCGTATAGGGCCATACTACGCCGCAGGCACGCACGCATGTCCCTGTCTCATTGATTTCAATGGAGAAATAAAAACCGAATATCTCTATTTCTAAACGTCAGAATGACTTCATTCATAAGGAAAAGTACATACCTGGCAACAGTTTGGATGAACCAAGTTGCAGTAAACAACTACGTATAAAATACGCATTTGTAATTACACATTATTTCTAATTTTATATTCACTGTAATAGTTACCTTCAATTCTCTTTTAACTGCAAATATATTAATATTACTTTAAACTCTATACGCATAGAGCATTAAACTGTAATCATTTGATAAACAAATTCATTTTGATAAATAAATTAATAACCTTTAATTGTATTATTTTGAGCTTTATACAAAAGGAAAGAGTAAATTGTAATTGCTTTTTTTGTAACTCTGATCGAATTCAACCATTTTTCTATTCTTCATCTCAAAATGCAATATTTTTTCTCATATTTCTTTTATGTTAATTTAATTTTTGATCACGTCAAGAATGAGATGATTAAAAACTACCTGCAAAAAAGAAAAACAGTTAATCTAAAACAAAGAGATTACATATAATTTCAAAGTGAGTTAACCCTCCGTTACTCACTATATGAGCGCGGCGCCGCCGTTTTTAGATTTTAAGTGATTCTGTATATTTGTTACTATTAGAAAAATTTGGAAAAAATGCTTCTTTTAAGGTAGTTGGACCGCTAGAGCACTATTCGAGCAATTTTTAAAAAATATTGTCAGATTTAGATTATTAAAAAACTGATAACTTTTCCTTATGAATGAAGTCATTCTGACGTTTAGAAATAGAGATATTCGGTTTTTTTATTTCTCCATTGAAATCAATGAGAGACAGGGACGTCCGTGCATGCGCGCGGCGTAGGACGGCCCTGTGCGAGGAGACCTCCGACAAACGCTCGAGATACAGTCGCACTTACGTTCGTCTCCCGTTCAGTGCAAAAGTATGTGAAAGTAGCCGGTAAATAGCGTGCTTCGTTTACCACGGCAGCTCAGCGCTCGGCGAGTAACGGAGGGTTTACCATTTGAATTCTGAGATTGGGCGTGCAGCTCCACCCGGTGTTGAGGCGTGGCGTGGCTAGTCAGCTGTTCTCGTGAATGTTGTTCAAGAAACTTAAAAAATTTATATAAAATAAAGGACACGTCCTAGAGAGTTACTTCCCGCATCAATTTTGTAGAGAATTTCGCGCTCTACAAGAAGGTAATTTTTTGAATATATTATATATTCGAATATATATATTTGAATATATATAAATTGAACGGTGCTACGCCTAAATCGGTAAGAGCGAAATTTCGCAACGTTTTTGTTAAATAAACAACTTCGCTGTCACCTACGTTATGTTACTTCATCGGAATATTGTTCGCGAGATTTTTTCCTTTCGATTGGTCCATAAATCATCGACAGGGGATTAAAGTCCAGATGCATATATAAATTGGATCTAGAATGACTGGACTATTATGGGCAATTCACAGAAACTTTGAAAAAACGATGGAAAATTGGGTTACCGTAATGAAACTTTACATACCGCTAGATTATTATGTAAAGAGTAAATGGTATATTTTCACACATCGATCAGAGCAGTAATTTATAACAAATAATTAAGGCCCGTATTCATAGTCGAACCTCAAGGGATGAGGGTCCCTTGAGGGACGCTTATGCATTTCATAGTCAATTTTTCCGCACTTGAGGGTCCCCGAAAGCGCCCTCAACTCAAGGGTGGCCTGTAGGTCCCTCGAGGGCTCGTTGATCACTCAAGGAAACGAAGTGATCGTAAATTTTGTAAAGATGGAGGAGTTCGATGACTATTATGATAACGATTATGAAGAAATGGAATTGATTGTGCGGTTACCGAAGAGGTATTTTCGTGATTTTGAAAATCCTCTCGAATTTTATAGGGAAGGTGAATTTCGGCGCAGATTTCGCTTTAGTAAAGATTGTGTGGTTCACATTATATTACCATTAGTTGTTGAGAGGTTAGAAAAGGTTAATAATCGTGGGTTACCAATTTTGCCAGTATTGCAACTTTTGATTGCACTTCGTTTTTATGCAACAAACAGCTTTCAGGTAAATTTTTACTACTAACTCTTATACGTTATATATTTCAAACTAAAAGTAATATACAGATATATAGAATTAAAAATTTGTCATAGTAGAGTAGTGTGTTTTTCTGCATATTTTCGTACAGAGACAGTATGAGAATGAGGTGTTGGAAACCTGGGAGTACGAGTGAGAATACACAGTAACGATATGAGAGTTGCACATAATTTTTTGGATACGTCGAGACACAGAGACTCTTATGCCGTTGCTGTGTGTTCTTAATCGCACTCACATGTTTTCGAAGTGCCTCATCCTTGTACTCTACCTCGTACGTACGTGTGTCCGCGCGCGTGTATGTGTAATGTTGACGAACGTATATGTTTAATGTATAATTAAAAGTAAATGCAACATTTAATACTCTTTATTTACAGATTGTACATGGCGACTTAGGATACTTAAGCCAATCTTCCATTTCGAGGATTATTAAGAGCATTTCGATATGTCTGGCGGAGCAATTGGGTCAACATGTGTACTTTCCCAGAAATGACGAGCATCTTCGTGCAAATACTGCCTCATTTTATACAGTGGCACAATTTCCAAATGTCTCTGGGTGTATCGATTGTACACACATCCGAATTATTAATCCCGGAGGGCAAAATGGAGAAATGTTTCGTAATAGAAAAGGGTGGTTTTCTTTAAATGTTCAGGTATGTTATCAAGTTTGAATCAAATATGATGTCAATAGGCTAATCTGCTTTCCAGTCAGAAGTGAATAGTACATCGACGCCAAACATGCGTTGAATCGATCGTTCATTCTTAACCGGATAATAGTAGAGTACATACATGAAGAATATGATTACATAAATATATATAATCTTTATTTTAGGCTGTGGTTGGTCCTAAATCGGAAATTCTGGACATTGTTGTGAGACATCCAGGTTCTACACACGATAACGTAATTTTTGATCGAAGTGCACTTAGGGCACGTTTTCAATTAAATCAAATTCCCGGATTGCTTCTTGGCGATAATGGATATGCCTGTAAGAATTATTTACTTACACCGTTATTAAATCCAAATACAAATGCAGAAAGAAGGTATAACGAAGCTCATATAAGGACGCGAAACGTAATTGAAAGGTTATTTGGCAAGTGGAAACGTATATTTCCCTGTCTCCATAGTGGGTTAAGAACAAAATTAAGAACCTCAACAGCAATTATTTGTGCAACAGCTGTTTTGTACAATATTAGGATTCGTTATAATGAAGACTTTGAATTTGAAAATGATGACGATATAAATGACTGTGAAGTCCCAATAGATAATATTCAATTTAATGACGCTGCGGGGCTAGCATTTCGCAGAGCTTTCATTGAAGCACACTTTCGTTAATTTGTATATGAAATCAATTGAATATTGATTTCATATACAAATTAACGAAATTGGGACAAATAGCTGTTGCGCAAGTAATTGCTGTTGAGGTTCTTAATTTCAATATTCAATATTCAATTGCATATTACCAGGTAATAATTGAAGGGCTTATTGGAAAAACGTGACAAGCCACACTCTGTTCACAAATAAACAGTTTACTTTGTAGTAGTCCCCTGCATTTTTTGTTCATACTTTAAGATTATAGAGGTTAATATATGAGCTAGAATACATCTGTTAAAAACATTCAGGGGTTATATTAATCAAATGTGCATTTTACAGATTATTTTGAAACTTCAAAGCTCGTCTTCTCAATAAAATGATTCTGTGGTTTGTCACGTTTTTTCAATAAGCCCTTTAATTATATATTCAATAATTTTATTTAACATTAATTTAACTTGTATATACAGGGTGAGTCGGGAGGATCGAACCAAACTCCAGGAGCGTATTGTACATAAGATAATAATGTAAAAAAACTTATATGTCCTTATCCGATTTTCATTTTTACAGCACTAAATAGAAATTATTAATTACGCTGCAACTTGAAAACAAATGAAAATTGGAAAAGGACATATAAGTTTTTTTTACATCATTATATAGTGTACAATACGCTCCTAGAGTTTGGTCCGATCCTCCCGACTCACCCTGTATAAACCACGATATATAATTATACTAAAAGCATTAATAGGATACAATAATGTGAAGCAATGCATTTATTTAATATATATTTATTAAACATCTCAATAAAAGAAAATAGTTAATAATTTTTATATTCTTATGCTATTTTTAATTCTTATACTATTAGAAATTGTGTATCTATTTGGTGTATGTACTTATAAAGAATCTCAATAAAAAAACATTAAACTATACTTTAAGAGGCCGACATACCTCCTCGAAACGCATGCAAAACTTGTCGCAGAAGGGCTACGCTCATTTCGTAACGGGAAACAATGTCCATACCAAACGTATCACACTTTCAGACCAAATATCATTAAAGGTCTCTATAAGAACCAAATTATATATTTTTGTATAACAACATCTGCATGGATTTTTTTACACAGAAATATATAATTTGGTTCTTATAGAGGACCTTCAATGATATTTGGTCTGAAAGTGTGATAAGTTTGGTATGGACATTATTTCCCGTTACGAAATGAGCGTAGTCCTTCTGCGACAAGTTTTGTGCGAGGTATGTCGGTCTCTTAAGTCATTATAATACTTTTATTAGAAATAACGTTCTTCAGCCTTTAATTGAGCTTCAGCATGTTGAAGTCTTAATATTGCTAACTTAACTTCAGCGTCTGCAGCAATCATTCGTTTTTCATGCAATTCCTTTTGTTGTGCGATAGAATCCTGTATTTTTTTAATCCGTAATTTTCTTTCCTCTAAATTCCAATCACGATTTGAGTATTTGGAAGATCTCGATGTCCCCATCTCTAATCTTCGTCTCTTTGGCGTTGGAAGTTCATTTCTTAAATCTATTTCTTCCTCACCACCAGACGAAATTTTACCTTCGTCAGCTTCCTCAGGAAGTATGTTATTCTGCTTCTCAAAAATTGCATTACTGTCCCACGAACATGGTAATTGTACGTCGACATGTGGCGCTGCAGTGTCGACCAAATCAAGAACTGGATCATTTGTCACATTAGAAGAAGGTCCACCACCTGTTAATAATCTATTCTGCCTATCTGCGGTATTTTGCTTGCGTTTCCTACGGTACATACATTATATTAATTCCATATTCTAGCTAAATGAACATCAACAACTGTTCTAGATGTCAATAAATATTTCGTACTTACCTCTGTTTAATGTTTTCCCAGCATTTACGAAGCTGTTTAACGGTTCTTGTAGAAAGCCCTTGACTGTTAAACGCTGTTGTTATTTTATCCCAAATTATATATTTTTCTTTACTTGTTGTGGCGTCAGTCTTCTTATTTTCAATAATACCAGTGTGTTGTGATACTAACTGCACGAGCAACAGTTTCTCTCGTTCGCTGTATAATGTTTTACCCTCCATTATATTTTAGCACTGTTTTCTAGCGCTCTTGCTGGTAATTTAATCCTATGCAAACCTATGACTACCAAATTCTCTAGAAATCAGACCCTCGAGTAAGTATTTGTCTATGAAATGTACGGTTACCTGAGGGCGCCTCAGGCCCTCACTCGAGGATCCCTCCACCCTCAGCTTGAGGTTCGACTATGAATACGGGCCTAAGAAATCTTGGTAAATTCGCTTACGATGAAGATTGCTGCGCGCACAGTCGTAAAGTCCGGCAACGCCGCAGGGCGCGCCAAGTATAGGGATCGTGCATAGGTACCGTCATGCGCTCTAGTGGCAAAAGTTGACGTTAAAAGCGTTACATCTTCTGTGTAGCGTATTGGGACCGTGCAACTGCTTGGAGGGGATACGGCAAACGATCGTGCGCAACTAGTGGTGAAGGCTTGAAGTTATGCCAGCCACTACTGCTGCCGGGTTAAAGTACATTACGGTATGTCTCACTCTGTACCTATATGGTAGTCAACGTGTCTAAAGGTGAATAAATAAATGTTATACTTACAGTTTATTGCAATTCTCTATACATATAAATAATGGCTATAAAATACACCTGATGAAAAACATTTATATTGTTGTTCACTAATTGATTTTGCCGAGGATTTTTATATTCTTATCGTATTTGGTACTGTATAAAAGTGCAAGATTTTTCGCCGACTACTGCCACCAGGTGTCACTG
Organism: Xiphydria camelus; assembly: GCA_963678675.1. Classification (NCBI taxonomy): domain Eukaryota; kingdom Metazoa; phylum Arthropoda; class Insecta; order Hymenoptera; family Xiphydriidae; genus Xiphydria; species Xiphydria camelus. Next base: position 16,205,616 of record OY783200.1, read on the forward strand.
TACGGGTGTTGCACGGTCCCAATACTGAGAGCTCACGTTTTGCGAAAATTATTAGTCGCAATGATTAATGTTTATACATTTAAACAGGACTTTTCACTATAATTTATATTATATTTGTTGTATGTTGTTAATAATTCGGGGTTTTAACTAGTAAGCTCTCTAGTGAGGCAATGTTACCAACTTGTGCCACAACACTTCTCTATAACACTCTACGGGGCGATGTTGCCGCTATTCCCGACCGCTTCAATATTCTAAAAATAATTATAATATATTTTTCTATAATTTTCTTGACACACTTTAAGGATACAGATAATAAAGTAATGTTACAGGAAAATAATGGCTCGACCGATATCGTGAAATATAACTTCAAGGAGCCCGGGAAAAAATGATTATATATATCAATAATCATATATAATTATATATACTCATATAACCTTTCATATATATTTATATATAATTGTATATGATTCGAGATATGCTGATGTCGGATCATATATGGATTTATATATAACTAGATATAATAATATCTGGTCATACATAAACCCATATCGATACCTGAAAGCAACAGTGAGATAACACAGATTTCGAGCTGTGTCAAACGTAAGCTAAGACCGGCCTTTATACAATGCAATACTGAGATATCTCGGCAAAAATATTTAAATAAAATTACGTTTGACACAGCTCGAAATCTGTGTTATCTCACTGTTGCTTTCAGGTATCGATATAACAAAAGTCCGTAGTTAGTGAGGTAAAGCGATTCAATTTTTCATCCTAACCAAGAAGATTGAAATCATATAATATATATTTAATATATGAACCGTTGAAAACCAGAATGGTCTAACAAGGAAACGTTTCGAGGCCGCCGCTTCCGATCTTGATGAAACTTCGTAAATTTAAAGTTTATCGAAAAATAAGAGACCCCTATTTTTTTATAGCGGCCCAATTTTGGTTTAAGGGGGTGAAATGGACCCCTGAATTTTCACCCCCTTCGAGCTATCTCCGAAACGAAGCGAGATAGATGAAAACTTTCAATGTACGTTTTGTTTGGTTTTTTTAGTATAATAAAATCCCCTAAACAGATTTTGAAAAAAAGCATTATTTTTCAAAAAAAAAATTTTTTTATCTAATTTTTCGAAATTTCGGTTTAGTCATGTGGACAAAAACTTAGGAAATTTTATTACAAATTCAACCATGTATGACATGATATATTTCCCTCCTACAGTTTTGCAAATTTCTAACTTTTATGTCTGATAATGAGCGGGCTACCAATGGCAGTGACGGGATAGGTCGGGGGTTATTACTTCTATGTATTTTAATGCCACTTTTCTTTTATTTAATAAAGTTCAACTTCTATGGCTCATAATTATGACAATAATGGTATTCCGTGAAAAAATGTTTCATACAAAGTTGTTTCTTACACCAAGCACACGTAATAACGGCAATATCGCCACATATGTGGCATCGTGGTTCCGAGTCCTGTGCAAAACAAAATTCTACAGGATGTTCAAATTCAGGAGGTCTCCTGAATATATATCCACTCTTGAACCACGAATATTTAATAAAGTTAGTAAACCGTGGTGAAGAAAACTGATTATGAGTAAGAGATTGAAGTTTTAAAATATTATCTCTCGAATGAAGGTTAATATCGTAATTGAAAAGAGTTACAATATTCTTCCACATTCGAAAGCCGTATACGTCTAGCGGAATATTATCAAAATAAAATGGACAAAAATTGTTCAGAAATCTTATTAATAAATCCTACCGTTAATTTATTTATATTATTTTCTGTTTGTGTGTAAGTAACTAATAATTCACTCACAGGTTAGATAAAATTGTCTGAATTTTTATAGTTTTTTGTTGGAATCATTTTTTTCTTTACTTTTCTTCTTCGCGTACTGTTTCCTCCAGTACTCCTCACATTCTTGCAGCTCTCGTTCTACTTCGGCCATGGATGGTCCTGTTGTGCGGAATGTCAGATCCAGCGATTTCCCGGGAGACGGCAATGGTATGTGCCCATTTTTAAGATCCTCCACGATCTTCTCAAAAGTCGGTAACTCGTTTGAACCCATCACTTGAATGATAGACGCAGCCAATGAAACTGAAGCTCTTTGCTTCTCGGCCCTGTATATATACTCCTCGAAAATGCCGTAAACAACATTCCTGTATATTGAAGGTTAATATCGTAATTGAAAAGAGTTACAATATCTGAAAACCTCCTTACAAAATTCTTCCACATTCGAAATCCGTATACGTCTAGCGGTTGAATCAGTCCGGTGGTGCCTTGTGGAATCGTCATTAATATTATTGTCTTGTCTTCTGGTGTAGCTTCTCGAACACTTCGCTCACATTGTCCACTCCAAGAGTCCAGCAGTAAGACGCTTGTAGATCCAGTGTTAGGGAAGTAAACTTCTTGCAGCCATGTTTTCATGAGATCGGTTGTAAGTTTCCCAGATTTGGAAGCCATGAAGTATACATTTGGCGGCCTAAACACGGTTTGTTGCACTCGTTCTCTCAATTGCCCACTAGCCTCTTTTAATACCACATAAAGAGGCGACAGTAGTTTTCCATCAGCAGATATGGTGGGTTGTATAGTATAGCTGTGGGTTGTAGAAGATATTGATTGTACCACAGCTTCAATTTTTTTTTGCCCCGATGTAGCTAAAGTTCGGCCAGAATGTATTTCTAAATTAAATCCACTCTGATCAGAGTTAAATACATTTTGTGGTCCATATTGTGTAATGAGTGGCTTCACTTGTTCTACGAAGGCATGGCTTCGTACTTTCAAACTTTCCTCACCCTCAACGTTTTTTCTCGTTACAAACTTTGTGATCTTTCGAGAGACAATTCTATATGCTTTCTTGAATGACCTCAACCATGTTTGACTTGCTTTGAAGGTTGGAAGATTCTCTACTTCTTTTGCTTGTAAAGCCCATCGTTTAAGGTCTACATCATGTACTATTATTTTCGATCTACTAGCTTCTACAAATTTATCAAAAGTATATTTCGCTATGCGTATTAATTTATCATTTTGAGTACCCCCCTGTCCTACTTGCGCAGCCCATCTTCGTAATTCTCTATCAGATTTCACTTTTTTAAACTGATGTTGAACTGCTGCTATGGTTCGACGTCTTTTCTTCCCACTGTTCCAGTCATCTATGGCACTTTGTTTATATTCAAAGCTAACCGCTTCTTCATCGGGTGTACAGGGATATGGTTCTGGAGGTATAGAGGCTTCTACGTGAGGAACATCCTCGACATCCGATTCCAGCCAGTCAGTATTAACAGCGTGCATTTCACTATCCTCGATTGAATCTTCCAATTCCAATTTATTTTCATGTTCGACTCGAAATGATGAATCCTCCATGCTACGTATAATAATACTTTGTAATAAATCTTTCAATTGCACTTCTGCACTATTCATTGGAGTTTCTCTTCCATTTGGTACACTGAAAACGGCCACCAATAAAGTTAACACATTGATCGGATTTATAATTGCCATAATAATAATATGAACTGCTGTGCACCATAGAAACTGAATATTCAGACTAAAAAGCTTTCTCTTTCGCTTCCTTATATATAATGAAGTCGCCTCACAAGAACGAAACAGACTGGAGAGGGTGGGAGGTCCGACTTCCCAAAAAGGGGCCGTCATCCTCGGAGTCCGCGTACGAAACTCGAGAGCGCGTACGAAAATATTTTTACATGGGCACAGAGCCAACTAATAATAAAGCTTGTCCAAAGAACTAAACTCCCTCTTTCGCATCACCGGGGCCATATAAGGCAACCCTACAAATAACAGGAATGTTGTTTACGGCATTTTCGAGGAGTATATATACAGGGCCGAGAAGCAAAGAGCTTCAGTTTCATTGGCTGCGTCTATCATTCAAGTGATGGGTTCAAACGAGTTACCGACTTTTGAGAAGATCGTGGAGGATCTTAAAAATGGGCACATACCATTGCCGTCTCCCGGGAAATCGCTGGATCTGACATTCCGCACAACAGGACCATCCATGGCCGAAGTAGAACGAGAGCTGCAAGAATGTGAGGAGTACTGGAGGAAACAGTACGCGAAGAAGAAAAGTAAAGAAAAAAATGATTCCAACAAAAAACTATAAAAATTCAGACAATTTTATCTAACCTGTGAGTGAATTATTAGTTACTTACACACAAACAGAAAATAATATAAATAAATTAACGGTCGGATTTATTAATAAGATTTCTGAACAATTTTTGTCCATTTTATTTTGATAATATTCCGCTAGACGTATACGGCTTTCGAATGTGGAAGAATTTTGTAAGGAGGTTTTCAGATATTGTAACTCTTTTCAATTACGATATTAACTTTCATTCGAGAGATAATATTTTAAAACTTCAATCTCTTACTCATAATCAGTTTTCTTCACCACGGTTTACTAACTTTATTAAATATTCGTGGTTCAAGAGTGGATATATATTCAGGAGACCTCCTGAATTTGAACATCCTGTAGAATTTTGTTTTGCACAGCACTCGGAACCACGATGCCACATATGTGGCGATATTGTCGTTATTACGTGTGCTTGGTGTAAGAAACAACTTTGTATGAAACATTTTTTCACGGAATACCATTATTGTCATAATTATGAGCCATAGAAGTTGAACTTTATTAAATAAAAGAAAAGTGGCATTAAAATACATAGAAGTAATAACCCCCGACCTATCCCGTCACTGCCATTGGTAGCCCGCTCATTATCAGACATAAAAGTTAGAAATTTGCAAAACTGTAGGAGGGAAATATATCATGTCATACATGGTTGAATTTGTAATAAAATTTCCTAAATTTTTGTCCACATGACTAAACCGAAATTTCAAAAAATTAGATAAAAAAATTTTTTTTTTTTGAAAAATAATGCTTTTTTTCAAAATCTGTTTAGGGGATTTTATTATACTAAAAAAACCAAACAAAACGTACATTGAAAGTTTTCATCTATCTCGCTTCGTTTCGGAGATAGCTCGAAGGGGGTGAAAATTCAGGGGTCCATTTCACCCCCTTAAACCAAAATTGGGCCGCTATAAAAAAATAGGGGTCTCTTATTTTTCGATAAACTTTAAATTTACGAAGTTTCATCAAGATCGGAAGCGGCGGCCTCGAAACGTTTCCTTGTGAGTTCGCTCTAGCACATACACTAGGCAACAGTTCGTACGTGCCGTATTATGTCGTTAATTACTGAAAATGCGATCGAAATCTTAATCCATGAAGCAGAGAAGTGACCTGCACTGTATAAAAAAACCAAAACGCATAGCCGCCACGCGCGGAAGAAGTGAAACTTCGATACTGATGGATAGAAAAGAAAACGAAACAAGTAATCAACAATAGTAATCAACAATACTCCACCAACCAGACTGTTTAATCTGCGTAGTGTGCGAGGATGCAGCCCGATTAGACTAAACTGTCGGCCGACCAAAAAGTCTGTAGTGTGCGGGGGCCAAGTATCTATTTTAAATAAGTAAATAAATTTTTACCTGAGCCAGAACGAATAGAATCTTGTTTTCTCTTTAAATGTTTACGAAACGTCACACCATGAGAATTTCTTTCTTGTTTTTAATTTCCTTCACAGGTTTCTTTACAATTTCACTTAGACGACTCCAGGCATCAGCTACTTTTACTTTAACTTTGTGGCCCTTATTTCTCGGGTCCCAAATGCAGGGTTCTGCTTGGTAGCACTCGAGGAATTTAAAAATATCCTCATTGGACCAATTATTCATCTTTATGCCGGTTCAGGTCAGCTATAGAGGAACGCTAAACCACTCTGCTGCAAAGGTGCGGAAACGGGCAACGAAGGATCTAGTTCGAATCAACTGGACACTGCACTCAGTATAAGTCTGATATAAATATATTCAAGTTGAGGAGATACAAGACGCGTTGATAACAGGCAGTAACAAGACAAGGCAAGCGGAGCCCCTTGGCTTATGTAGTTCGGAACGTAGCGACGTTTGGTCGATGGAGGGGATAGCGTGGGCGATGCTTGCACCCTATTTCGCTATTAGGGAGGAGGTCGGTGGAACAGCCGATGACGCTGGGACTTTTCGAGTCCGTGTCCAAAGGGTGAAGGTACCGTTGCTTCCCGGTTTTCCGAGCGCCGCACCCAAGGGCGAAGAATCCGCATCCTTGTTCTCGACCGAGGGTGCGTCAAGGCACGGTCGCATCGGCTGCAAGTGCCGTCCTTTGATTTGTGTCAAAAACCGACACTCGGTCGGATCGGACACAAGTCCTAGCAAACCTACACAAGCCAAGCCAAACGCCCTATTCACACGTTTGAATTTGCGATGGCTTGTCGAGGTTTGGCAAGCGTATAAACCTGGCATAAACGGAGTCGTGAATTAAGCGAGAGAACTACCTGTATTGCGCACTGACCGCGCCTTCAGGCTACCTTGAACTCTCGTACCTGGATAAGCCGGTCACTGCATGAGAGGGCTCGCGACGATATTTCCCGAAAAGGTATATAACCGTGGCGCGCGTGTTCGCAGCTTCGCTATGGGTTGGCGAGGTATTTATGACTGTGATACTATGGTATCGTTGTGTCGAATTTCGTTTATCGCGAGACGGAACAGCGACCAATGGCAGAGTTAAGAGAAAATAAACTTAATGCGCTTTGAATTAGACAAGTTAGTTAATAAATACTTTACGGTAGGTTATGAATTAATGGTTTATCCGCTCATTATTTCTCGATAGAATAGCAGTCCTAAATTAGTGTAGAATATTTGAATTTTACCGCTATAAAATCTAGTAACCCTTGAAGGTTATACGGGCTTTAGATCAAATCTAGTTGCATAGGCGACACTATCGCAATAGGAACGCACGTTTATCCGCCTCCAGTGCAATACGAAGTCCGTCCGCAGTCGGCACAAACGTTTGGCAAGCGTGTATAAGCCAGGTACAAATTCTTCGCAAGCTTCCGCAAACTTCCTTTGATTTGCGCCAAAAACCGACACGGCTAGCAAGCCAAGCCAAACGCCCTATTCACACGTTTGAATTTGCGATGGCTTGTCGAGGTTTGGCAAGCGTATAAACCCGGCATTACAACTTTCGTTGCATTCAATAGCAGTTTAGTATATCTTCGGTTAAATCGTTCAACTATTATAACTCGTGTGTTAATTTTACCTCACATTCACCTATGATTTTTCAGGTATTTCCTATACAAAAATCGAGGTTTATTCGACAATCTGCGCATCAATCGCAGTTCGATTTTCTGCATTTTAAGAGCAGTTCTCGTTATATATAATAATCTATTATTGTCACTTATTGACAATTGTATATATATAACCTGCACGCAACAGTTTGCCGCATTACAATTTATCTGCATTTGTAAGCAGTCTATAACAATATCTGCATCATAATTGCAGTTCTAGTCTAAAATATTATTATACCGAATACGTATAAATATAATAACAAAGAAAGTAAAAATACAAACTATTGTATATATTGTATTTTCCAATTTGTTCATTGGGCATCCTTTCCTGAGTAGTTCTTAATATTTTGAGTTATTTGTCATGGACGAGAAATTTTTTAAAATTATAACAGATAATGGATGGCTAACAGACGATCACATTGACCTTTTTTCCAAATTATTGGGACACAAATTCGGGTATGAAATTCGCGAATGTTGGATACAAATGTTGACTGACTACGCCATACCAATTCCAAGTCACCAAAAGCATATTCAATTGCTTCACAGACTAGATGAAGAATATTCCGATTCTAAAGCTGGTGAAATGTCAGGTGGTCATTGGGTGTGCAGTTATTATGACACAAAACAGATTTTCATTTTCGACTCTCTGAATAAGAAAGTTCTCGATGCGCACTTTAAAAGATTTTTACAGGTGCTTTATCCATATTATTCTTTTGACGCTAATCCTGTGATATTTCCGGATGTGCAGCAACAACAAAATTCTAATGATTGTGGTATGTTTGCGATTGCATTCGCTGTTTTACTAGCGTTAGAGGAAAAGTCCGAAAATGTTAGGTATAATGTGGATTTATTACGGAAACACTTAATAGGCGTTTTCCAAACAAATGTCATTACACATTTTCCGACAGTTAAGCGCCAGCAATCACATCCAAAAACAGTTCGATTCCCTGTCGTTATAAATGATACTGATGAATCATCATTATTGACTTCTAACGTGAATAATGCACAGTTGGATAACGGCAAAGTAGAACCAATAGCGAAGTGGAGTAAACGTAAAAGGCGGGCAATTCAAATTCCTACCCTTAGCGAAGATGAGAAACATAAAATTTCGCATGGTCTTAAATTGAACGACGCACACATATGGAAGTTCGAAACAATTATGTCAAAATTTTCCGATTACATTCACTGTGATACTTTGTTATTGCAAAAACCAAGTTTAATTGAACCAATACCACTTTGGAAAAAGCATATCCAAATATTACATAGTACGTATGATAATCCTGATCTGAATCATTGGGTGTGTTCATTTTATAATGGTAAACACATTTTTATTTACGACTCACTTAATACACATAAATTACACGCAGACCATTTGACATTTTTGAAGCGTTTGTATCCGTTTTATGATTTCAGTAACGCTATTATTAATTTTCCCAAAGTTCAAAGCCAACAAAATGCGTTTGACTGCGGAGTGTTTGCTATAGCCTTTGCTGTATCTTTACTTTTTAATCAAAAACCAGAATTAATTAAATATGATTATTCTTTGATGAGAGGACATTTGCTGAGTATGTTCGAGAGCAATAAAATTAGTCATTTTCCCACTGTTTTGTCAGAACATGTTGACGCTAATATACCGGAATTAGAAATTGTTCGTAAGAAAGAATTCGATGCCTGTCATGAGCGTAAACGCTGCTATGAACAAACTCTTATAAATGGAAAACATTGTAAACTGTCATCACCAGATTCTGTAAAAACTCACGAAAAAACTATAATTGGAAAACGCGAACTTCTTAGTGGCAATGATAATAAATTAAGTATTGATGCGTTCAAAAGAAAAGGGATGATACTTACTGATGCAAAAGTAATGGGTGAGTGTAATGATATCACAGATGAGGATCTGTCGCCTCATTCGAAAATGCCTGAAGTATCTAGCGCTAAAAAGTTAGAGGCTGCTAAAGGAGATAATCTTGATGTAAAATTATGTACAATAGACCATCATAGTCCCGTTGAAAAGGCAGAAGAATTAAGTATCAAAAATTATATTTTCCGTACTAAATTACCTGTGGAAAAGTACATTGAAGAATTGTGTAAGGCGATTCAAACTTATCACAATAAAAAATCGGTACCGATTATTACTGATAAGACAACAAACATTGCAACAATAAAACATTTATGTGTAACAAGTAGCGAAGAGAAAACGGGTAGCGCAGAAAAAAATTGTGATAACAGTGAAGAATTTAAAAATCTTGAGCAAATACATGGGTGAGTCAATTACATCGCAAAAATAGTTCAACACACAATATGGAAAGTGACGAAAAGGAAGAAAATTGTATTGAGAATAAATTTGATAAATATGAAAGCAGATTGATGGCGGAAAAAAAGGTGTGAGTGCCGTTGTACTCACGGAGGATGTGTAAACATCTTACAATTATCTGCGGTCCGAGTTTAATTGGAGAATATGACGTCGTAGTTCGACATAAAGAAGTTTAATTTTTTCTATAATAAAATATTTATTATTATTATATTAGATTTATAACTTACTAGCAGCCCGTCCCGGCTTCGCACGGGTAGATTGTGGATTGATTTTGTCCGTCCACCATTGTTTAAATACATTTTTAATACAAAACTTTTAGTATTTTTCCCGGGCTACGCAATGGTTATATTGGATTTGACCTTGACCATGACCTTCAAGGTTATATCAAGGTCAAATTAATTTTTTTTACGTTCAAATGTGTCTTTGACCATTTTTTTCATGTTACCTTTATTGTCAGCGGAGGTCAAATTGAGGTCAAGTATAGTTCGACTTTTTGAACACCCTGTATAAGATTTACTAACTCAGAAACCTTCGCGGATATGCGTCCAACTGTTCCCCAAATTTTCGTCGCAATCGGATGAACGGTTTAGGAAGGCATAATAATCATCCGTACCGGTACTTTTTGAACACCCTGTATAAGATTTACTAACTCAGAAACCTTCGCGGGCATGCGTCCAACCATTCCCCAACTTTTCATCGCAATCGGATGAACGGTTTAGGAAGGCATAATAATCATCAGTACCGGTACTTTTTGAACACCCTGTATAAGATTTACTAACTCAGAAACCTTCGCGGGCATGCGTCCAACCATTCCCCAAAGTTTCATCGCAATCGGATGAACGGTTTAGGAAGGCATTTGATATTACCTTAAAGGTCACGGTCAAGGTCAAATCCAATACGACCACTGGGTAGCCACGGGAAAATCCTTAAAGTTTTGTATTAAACATTTTTCTCTAAAATGTTTTCCCGTTGAGATAATCCAGCTTGCGCGAATAGTACGCGCAGTAGCGCCACACACACACTGACGCAGTCACATGTACACGGCTTACGTCTGACACTCGATTTCCCAGGAAGGTTCCTACCGTAGAGCCGTAGCATAGATGTTTACACATCAAAAATAGTAAAATGGTCTCTGCACCGAAGGGATAGTTATGTAAAAGATTTAACACATTTAGTGAAACTACTTAACAAAAAAGGCGAAGATACCTTAAAAGAGATGCCTATCGATAAACAACAAAGGATTAAGAACTTATGTGGAGACTCATTACACACGGCTACTTCTGAGTCCTATTTTTATGAAATGACATATTCTTTTCATCTGAAAAATATTGTTATTGTCATGAATAGCGAAGGAAAGGCCACAAATATTTTACCACTCATGGAAACAATGCATAATAAAAGAAGAGGCGTTAAAAAGTGGTATTGTAATGATCATTGTAGAATTAAAATTGATGATATAAGAGAAACACTTGATCATTATGAAGTCCTCCTCAATAAATTAAAAAGTTTAAACGTAAAAAAACATTTCTTTATTTTGTAGAGATATGTTCGCGGAACATGATACTGCATTAGGTAATCCATTATCATGTTACATCTTGGAAAAATGTTGTTCATCACTCTTCGTATCCATTGAGGTATTGTCGCTACACTTTCCGGAAGTACGTTCTTTGAAACGATTAATATACCGACTGAATTATGTCCACAAAAAATTGTATGAATTGGATAAACTGCTTGAATCATCTGATTATGGAAGATTGAGCGCCATTACAGATGAAGTGGTAAAAGTCGCCAAAACTTTCTATAAGGATAACGCGGAAATATGTTTGAATGAAGACGAAATTATGGGAAAAAATCATGCTGCGTTCAAATCATTGACTAAACGCTCGTCAGACACTCCTCATTTCATTTGTACATCATGTCGTAAACTTTGCTCAAGAAGTAAAGGATCACACATATCAAAACTTCGCAAACCGATCGACAGTAAGGTGTGGACCGATCTATTAACTTTTCTCGATGAAAAACATTTAGCACAAACTCAGATTTTATATGTAGGGGAGAGGCTTGCAGGTTGCCACCCGTTAGCTTTTTTGGTCATAGCTGGTGATAAAATCAACGTATTGTTTATATATGATATACGTTGGAAAGAGAAAGTTCAGAGAGCTACTATTTTAAGCTAGATATCATGTGAATTCCTAAGAAATCAAAATTATACAGCGAATTCTTGAAAGTATTAAAAATTGACCCTTTGAAATTTTGGCTTGCAGGTTGCCACCCTTAGAAAAAATGCTGAAAATGTAGAAAAACTCGAGTAAAAACACCTGATTCATTGAACTAATGAAAATATATTGGATTTTATTTGCCGTACGTGGCTGTGAACATGAAAAAATAATTGGAAATTGCCATGAAAAATCAAATTTGCAAAATGGTATAGAATCATTCCAAATCGTCATCGGAATCACAGTTTGGGCAAGTGTAAACACTGAGACGCATATTGACACATTTCGCGTGAACAGCTGTTTTGCGTTCGTGGCACCATATTGATATTGTATGCTTTTGCAATACTCTTCCTTGATTTATTGTCGACATTGATTGCTTTGATTGCGACGAGCAACGCTTCAAAATCCTTAATGCCGTGTTCAGATTTTCTTTGTCTACGTGTTGCCATGCTAAAAATGTATCAAACATGAAAAATTAACGAAAATATCACTGAAATGCCACCATTATGGCGGATATACGAAATTGCTTTTGGTCGTGTGTGTGTGTGTGTGTGTGTGTGTGTGTACGTGCCTATGAAAAAATGTCCCCCCACCCCAAATAAGAACCGTTCCTACGCCTCTGAGTAAACATCACTTACTCATGAAAACTAGCAATTGAGTGTAAACAAGCGAAAAAGAGAGGGGTGGTAACCTGCAAGCCAACTAAGGTGGCAACTTGCATTCTGACGGGATTTTGGAAAACATAAAGAAACATTGCCAATATTCATAATATGCTTGAATTCTGTTTGGATTATGTGAATTGGTTGGAAAAATGACACATCACGAATATTTACTTTGAGTTGTTGATGGAAATGTTTAATTCACGAGCATAGGGAAAACACATAATTTTAATATTGGACTTACTTATGAGCATTATGTTATACTCTGCTCAAAAAAGACAGTGTTTTTGCGTCTGTCCGTTTCAGAAGTGGATTGAAAGTAACAACCACTCTTCTAACGTTGATGTCAGTCATAGTTAAGGTTATGACACGGCTGGAATGTCAAAATACAGCAGGGGTGGCAACCTGCAAGCAGTGGGAACCTGCAAGCCTCTCCCCTATATATTGCTTGGAGAAGTTTCGAAAAGGTACCGGACCATCTATTTGCATATTGAATAACTTATACGTCGTCAAAGTCCCAGAAGAAATAAAGATGCTGAATGATTGCGAAAGAGTTGATACAACGAGCAAAGGCTTTTCAGGTTGTTCAGAGAATGGGGACGGTAGCAAAGAAAAACATGCCAAATCACATGAAAATGCAAAAAGTAGTAGGTCGCACTTTCTATCTGCCCTTGCCAACAGAGGAAACATTATCAAAAATATGTCCTTCAACAGTTGCGATAAGTGATAATCAAGAATTTTATATCTTGGTAAATGGACTACCGACGAAAGCTAACAAAGTTTGGCAAAATTTGATAGATCTTCGAAAGGTTTTTCGTGCACTAACGTGGTTGAAAGAAAATAACCCACATTATTCCCAAATTGTGTTGCCTGATTGTCACGAAAAATTATTAGATGGAGTCAATTTCGTAGACGTTGAATTTCAGGTTGATGAAGGTGATAGTTCAGAGAATGAAGAATCACTTTAAAATAATGTTCAAAATGATCATGATTCAGCGAAACCCGATAATAACATCATAGGCGACTTAAATAACTTGATTACCGAACCTGCTGACCAATTGAATTGTCCAGACCAACCTCATGGATCCCCGTTTTTAACTCAAGTTGGTGATCGAGAATCGTATTATGAAAATTACACACTATACCCTCTCCATAATAAAAGAATTGCTGAAACAGCAACAAATTTGTATCAAATGAAAAAAGTTCGAGAGAAACCCCTAGATGGTCGAGTACCAATATTAGAATTGCTTTGTTTTCCGGAATTATATCCATCAGGTATCAACGGACAACATGAGGAACGAGCTCTCAAACTTACTGATCAGAGTTATGCTCAATTACGTCTAATGTCAGAGGATTCCAGATATCGTTTGAATCAACAATAAATTTTTCACCTATTATATGAAACTAATGTTCGCCAATTGAACGCTGGAATTTATCATGCCTTAAATATTATCAATCCGAGACAGAAATATACTGCTCAAGGTTATTTACAGCAATTAAAGAACGGTGAACTGGAAGGCAATTTAAATACAATCTTTGAACGTCTTCGAAATTCTGCTGCATATTGGAAGACACCGAGAAATAATTTAAATTACATGATACGTTATTATGGTCCAGCAACGTGGTTTTTAACACTGAGTCCATCGGAATGGTTATGGACAGACTTAATAAAATATATTCGTGATGCAAATTCCCCGCATTTTAACAAATTTTCCGAGAACGAATGTATCGTTCGAGATCCGGTATCAGTTTCTCGATTCTTGGATAATGAGTTTCATGGAATGATGGATTTCCTTTTGTCAGATGACAATCCCATTGGAAAAATTAGTTATTACTTCTGGCGCCGTGAATATCAAGGCCGAGGGACTCAGCATTGGCACATGGTTCTTTGGGTAGAGGATGCACCAATTATGGGAATAAACTCCAATGAAGACGTTAGGCAATTCATAACGAAATATGTGATATGTCGTCTGCCGAATAAAGAAGTATCTCCAGTGTTGTACAGACGCGTAAATACTCATCAGCGGCATAATCATAACAGTTATTGCTTAAGGATTAAGAAAGAAAAGTCTGGAGCAATTCTCAGCCGATGTAGGTTTGGGTTTCCAAGACCTGCTACTGAGAACTTCGTTTTAAGAGAACCAGCCGTATCAATTGCTGGTCGTAGACAATTAAAAACAAAAAGTCGACTCTACGATTTACCTCGTAGTCCTGAAGAAGTGTGTTTGGGAGCCGTGCGATCATTGGTAGATCTCCGCGGGGTCGTAAATCCCGCAGACACTCGCTCGTGACACGACTACTGGCCAAACATACCGCTAGGCGGATTTTGAGGATTCCACGGTGAATTGAGTTCGACGCGTGGTGAAAAGGAGCGAGACCGAGCGGTTAATGGAATGATTCGACACTGCACTCACTATACAACTAATGATATATTTGAAATAACGAAATACAGGTGATGCCGATTAACCATGGTTGCAATTGACTGTTTCGAATGCACTTAAATATAACTGATGTACACTTAAGAGAATCGCGGAGTAAGTTGAAGGACTTACGACCTGAATGCGCTGGATAGACTGGCAGACTGAGGCACGGATCCTATGCTGACTGAGGCACGTTTGCACATTGACGGATTTACACTTAAGAGAATCGCGGAGTAAGTTGAAGGACTTACGACCTGAATGCGCTGGATAGACTGGCAGACTGAGGCACTGATCCCGGTGCAGACTGAGGCACGCTTACACATGAACGGATTTACACTTAAGAGAATCGCGGAGTAAGTTGAAGGACTTACGACCTGAATGCGCTGGATAGACTGGCAGACTGAGGCACTGATCCTGGTGCAGACTGAGGCACGCTTACATATGGCACATTAACGGAGATACATTCAGTAGCGGTTTATATACAGAGAAACTAATAGTTAAGTGGGGATAGCGTGGGTAACGCGGTGCACGCTAATTGGTTGGGTGGGAGTGGCTATCGACGCGTCTCGCTTGGCCAGGAAAGTGAGTAACTCCCCTGGTAAGGAGGGGACAACTTCGTAGTATTCCGAAAGGGCTGCGGAGGTTTTCGAAGAAATGCAAATGCGTTCCGTACGTGGAATTTCGCGTGACGTATTACATATCGTTCGAGGAAACAAGCTAATGGCTAAAAGATAATCCCTTTTGGAAGACATCGAGATCCGAGGGTCCGGATATGCGCGGTAATTAAGTTATACCTGGATGCGCGTGTACTCAGGTCAACGGATATCATTAAAACGGACTACTAGTACAAGAATAGATACGATTCGCGGAATATACCCTTCACTTTACCATCGGAATTAACCTAAGTGTCGCGTTCCTACTAATTGCTAAGAACTGATATCATTGCGTATAAATTCCGACCAACGTTTGTCGGAACAAAGTGCTTATCAATGATTATAATCTTACTGTCGTTTGTGCTTGGGAAGGAAATATGGGTATTCAGTTCACATTGGTGAAAATTAGACACTATTGACACAGTATTGCACAAAGTATGCAACGAAATTCGAAACTGCCACTGTATCGGATAGTGTCCACGATATTAATTCTACAAAGACGTTGCGTCAACGTTTATGGAGTTTTGCCTTTCGCAGTTTAAATCATAGAGAAATTGGTGCACTCGAAGCTGTAGATATACTTTTAAGCATACCCTTATACGGGACTGATACGCACACTACAATTAGGTGGTTGGATATGAACATAATTAGGAACCGTAAATTGAAACCCCGTAAAGATATTGAAGAGTTAAATCCGGACTCAACTGACATTTTTTGTCCATTACTGACCGATAACCATTACCCCAATCGTCCACAAGCGTTAGAAGCAACCCCCCACAAAAACAGATTCTCTGTAAAAAAAAGGCGGCATGTTCATTCAGTGCAAACCAAAATTGATACGTAAAATACTCTCCAAAAAAGATTTGAAATCAATTAAGATCGCCATGTTCAAGATTTATATATAAAAAGTAAAAGGCATCATTTGAAAGGAAAATTATTGTAAATCAGGTTACTAAAAAATTCGACTAAAAAAATTTATAAAAGAAATTTTAATAAAAAAGAACTTGCCGCGTTTAAGTTTTCATATTTTGTCCACTATACCGAATATTGGCAGTGCTTGGACTGTGCTAGAGTGATTCATAAATTGCACTGTCGAAGTCAAATTCAGAGAAATCCAGAAGGCCCCCGCCTGATCGGTTTCCCGTGCGACGTTCGGCATACTGGTGGTATCATATAAGTGTATGAATTTATTTAAAATCATAAGTGGATAAACATCGAATATAATTCTCTGTCTGAATTTTTTATTTTGAAGGAAAAAACGCGGCGTTCTTTTTTATTAAAATTTTTTTATAAATTTTTTTAGACGAATTTTTTAGTAACCTGATTTACAATAATTTTCCTTTCAAATGATGCCTTTTACTTTTTATATATAAATCTTGAACATGGCGATCTTAATTGATTTCAAATCTTTGTTGGAGATTATTTTACGTATCAATTTTGGTTTGCACTGAATGAACATGCCGCCTTTTTTTTACAGAGAATCTGTTTTTGTGGGGGGATTTCACTACTTTTTGGAACTTATTCATGAGGAGAATACGTACATGTGTAGGAGAATAGCTTTTTATTACCACAAAATTAAAGTCTCACATTTTATACCCATCGGAGCTAATTAATTATAACCACGTTACTTTTGATTTATTCTCGTGATATTTTGAAAGGGATTTATAAACTAGAGTGCCCTTATATTTTTCACTTTGCCTTAGTATTTTGGAGAAATAAAACATACCGCTTTCGAATTTACAGGCCATCGGATTTCTCTTATATTTTGGTCGTCTACAGAAATACACACATGTAGACATTTTACCTTTAACTCTCTAAGTATACTCTTCCAATAACCGTGACGAATTGTTTAATCACATGTAAAGGTACCACTTATGACAGTATATATGTTGTTACATATTAACTCGAGACGTTGGAATAGTTTCAAGAAATCCTTTTGCATGCACCGCTGAAATTTCGCCCTTACTCGTAAATAATAATAATAATAATAAAAGCGGTTAGGACGCTAATCATTCCTGAACGCCACCGAAAACTTAATAGTTTTATTGTAGCCCCGCTGTGATTAGGGGTGTACCTTAGATTTGCATCTTGGCCTTTTTGGCCAGTCCACATATCCATTCCACCCCTAGCTCTCTAGCCCTTTCCAGGCTAGGAAAAGCCTCGCCTATCAGACGGTGTCTATAAGCCCCTAGTGCTGGACATTCCAGCAGCAGGTGCTGGGCATCTTCCCTCTCCACTTTGCAGTATCGACATCTATCCGTTTCCGATAGACCTAGTCTCCTGCAGTGTGAGTTGAATTTTCCGTGACCAGTTAATAGTCTGATTGTAATGCTCAGGCTTATCCTGTTGATGTTCACTAGTAACCTGGCTCTCTTTTGTGCTAGGCGAGGCATTAGATTCCTCGCCTGTCTGCCCGTTCCTAGATTAGTCCACCGGTGAAAATGCTCCCTGTGGAATTTCCTCTTAATCTATAACCTGACCATGGCAAAGGGGACTCCCACTGGCATGAGGTTCTCCTTTCTGGTGCCCTCTTTCGCCAGTACGTCCGCTATCTCGTTACCATGGACTCCTGTGTGTCCGGGGACCCAAGCAAGAGTAATCTTGTTGGTTTTCCCTAGAATCTCTAGCACTTCCATAGTCTCCCACACAATCTGTGAATTTGTGCTTGTCCTGTGGAGTGCTTTTATAGCAGCTTGACTGTCAGACCAAATATAAATATACTTGTTCGCAGTGCGCTGCTCTACTCGTAAATAAATATAAACAAATTTTCATAAAAAAAAACTTGCCGCGTTTAAGTTTTCATATTTTGTCCATTATACCGAATAATTTGCAGTGCTTGGACGGTGCTAGAGTGATTCATAAATTGCACTGCCGAAGTCAAATTCAGAGAAATTCAGAAGGCCCCCGCCTGATCGGTTTCTCGTGCGACGTTCGGTATACTGGTGGTATCATATAAGAGTGTATGAATTTATAATGTAACTCTCTGTAAATTTTTTATTTTGAAGGAAAAAACGCGGCAAGTTCTTTTTTATGAAAATTTGTTTATACCTAAATTTTTTTTACAATAAGTAGCTTAAGTAGCTTGGGCACATTATCACAGTAGTAGTTCGGCACACTTGTCTACGACGAGTCGCTATTCTTGATCGCTGCCTCCTACCACGAACAGTTCATAACAGGTTATTAGCTTGAAAGAAGTAAAAGTTATTTAACGCTGGAATAGTTGAAACGAGAAGCGCGTATTGCAATTAATGTACCGTGGGTAATAGGCGCTCGGTGACAAGTCTGACATTCTCCAATGTCCATCGAGTCATCTTTTTACGGAGAGGACACGAGTTAGATCCGCTTCAGTTGCACCTGTACGAGATGACATATCAGAAAATCATGAGTCTTCATGAAAATCTTCTAACCTACTCGTTCTGCAGTAATACTTAATAATATCACTGGAAGTTGAAGCAAGTTATTGGCAAAAATCGGACACCGGTTTTTAAACACTTGGGGAATATCATCGAAGAAACCCGAATGATTATTTCTTACCACTTCTACATATTAGTAATCATTATTTACAAATTAACGATTTCGATCTCCCGAATTGACAGGTACCGGAAGATCAGACTTTTGACACTTTTCGCTCAGCTCGTAAGACCGCAGCGCACTCTCCCGAAGCCAACCCGCATCCGGCATCCGGCATCAAAGCCGTGGCAGAAAAATAAGGGATACAATGGAATTGGATTACAATAATAGAGTAACTACTTTATTATTTTTTTTTCTTTATCGATATAAGTTTTTCCTCTTTCGTATTATACAATCACAAGTTTAAATTTATATACCGACCTGTCAAACGTGAAGTGTACATGTACCTCACTTCTCTTTCATCTCTTCTTCGCCTCTGGTGTAACGATGGATTACAAATATCACCATTTGCACCCCACAAAGCACGTTCTTACAAGTAACTTTTCTGTAACATTCCTGCGATATTTTACAATATTCGTGAACACTACCGTATGTTAGAAATATATACTTCTCGATAAAAACGTTTCGGAATCATTATGTCGAAAAATCTCCCCGATAAGGTATAGTCCGATAAGATTGTACTTGTTCGGGCTGAATTATATAGGGTTTTTATAATTATTTTAGGAAGTTCCAGAAGAATATAGATGCAGCAAAATATCGATGCTCTGCTAGAAAGAGTAAGGAATAACCCTCGAAAGAATATTCAGGCTATGGCAAGAAAGGTTAGAATCAGAGGTTAGAAAGTCTACGGTTCGGATGATATTAAAGGACCATTTAAAGTGACGTACGTCCATGCACTTGGGACAGCAGATCCAGGTCGCCGAATGAACCAAAGCAGCAGGTTCTTGGAACAACAAGACGATGATCCCTCGTTCGAAAGAAACCCCCTCGAGTTTGCATACGATCTGTAACAGATTGTAAATAACACAAACAATTTAAAATATACTGAACTAACTAAACGTAGAAACTAAGATTATATTAATCAAAGTTAACCAATTCTAATAATGACAGAATTAAGAAAAATGATATATTTCCTCTTTCGTATTATACTACCAATTTATATACCGACCTGTCAAATGCAATGAATGCAACTGTTTCTTGTTGGAACAACAAGTGGATGATCCCTCGTTGGAAAGAAACCTCCTCGGGTTTGCATACGATCTGTAACAAATTGTAAATTACATAATCATATGCAGCATTTCACTATTTAAAATATACCGAACTTACTCGAGCGTAGAAATTAAAAAACTATATCTGAGTTAATCAATTCTATTCTAATAATGACAGCATTATTAAAAATGATATATTTCCTCTCTCGTATTATACTACGTTATTCAGCACTTATCTGCCTAATCGGTATCAGTAATTCTTCATTGACCGTCATTACACCGGAGACGAAGAAGAGATGAAATAGAAGTGCGGTACATGTACACTTCAGGTTTGACAGGTCGGTGTATAAATTGGAACTTGTAATAGTACGAAAGAGGAAATATATCGATAGAGAAAAATAGTGATAAAGTAATTACTTGATTATTGTGATCCAATTCCATTTCATCTCCTATTCTGCCACGGCTTGTATTGATGATTGATTTTCTTCAATTTTTCCTGTGCTCGCATGACTCTGAAAACAAAAAATAGAACGAACACAAAGATATTGTCCTTCCATTGTGAAAGTGAGGTTAAAGCTGTCAAATGGCAATTAAACTTATCTGATGGCAATTCTTCCGAGACCGTCTCCTTTCCTGCTCCTTTCTTGATGCACAAGCATTGGAGAGAAGAATACCACTGCATCCGTTCACTATCTCGATATTCGAAAAAAATACAAACGATTATTAAACTATACGGAGCGTCTGTCACATTCACCACTATTGAGATTCACTACTCCGATTACACTGAATTTTTACTTTTTATTAACAAGCGCGTCGGAGGATCGAAAAAATGCGAGGGAAATCGTTTCGCGAATGGAAATATTTTATTAATTTTCAAAAAGAACTAAACATTCAAGGAATATATTCTCCCACACACTCTCACATACATTTTTGATGGCGTATGCGTGTGGCCGCATCTGTGTACACATTTCCGACCATGGCCGAATACCGCCGAAGACATGCGGAATTTTTGTGAGATTTTGACATATATATATCGCCCGAGAAATCGGATTCTCGACTTTTGAGGCGCGAGGGGCGTGGCTTCGCGTTGCTAAGGAAAAATCTCTGTTAATATGTAACTTACAACATTTACTCTGGTCTCTATCGATAGAGAATAGTCGATTTATATGGCGTAACTAAGCATAGTTTTGATTATAACTGTATATTTATTGAGAAAATTCGATGTCAAAATTGAGGGGTGAAGGGGGCAGACATTTTTCCTGTAAAGATACAAGAGTGCTCGCGGCGACAGCGCTGGCGGCGTCGTTCTGACGACTTGAATGAACATGCCGCGAGACACTACCGTGTCTCTTGGTGTCACTGTACGAATTCGCAACGTGGTACGACCTCGTGAAAACTGTACCCAAAAATGAAGATGTCGAAGTTCACCAAATTGGTTCTTCGCTATTTCTTAAGAAGCGTTCACGCGGTCATTTAATTAATTATTATAGGCATAATGTTAATACTTACCCAGAAAATTACTATTACGCTTTACTATTGCTGTATCAGCCATGGAGAAATACGGACGAATTGAAAAACGGCTTCAATACATACACAGAATCATTCGCAGCCAAAAAAGACATTTTGAAAGATGCATCAGAATATCATAAAGGATTAATGGATTTGCAAAGAGGATTAGAAAATATTAAAGAAGAGATTGAGAAACTCTAATCTTGTAATAAGAATGAGGAAAATGATAATGATTCTAATGAATCAAGTTCTGATGAATCTGACGTCGATGATGATGTACGAAAAGATTTTCAAGACATTGCAGATAAAGCGATGGCTGATAAAAATCTACCAGAAATGATCTCCCAATTAAATGTAGATCAAGCTAGAATTTTTCAACGCGTTCAAAATGCCCTAACATCCAAAGATCGTCCATTAAGAATGTGCGTGAGTGGAGAAGGTGGGACGGGGAAAAATCGATTGATTGACACGATTAGATGTTGGACCAAAGAGTTTTTGAAGAAAGAAACTGCTGTTACCGCACCTACTGGTTTAGCAGCATTTAATATTAGCGGTTTAACCGCACATAGTCTTCCAATTGCCAGTCGAACATGGTCCTATCCCAAAATATAATGAGATCTCAGATGCTGTGTTGAAGGCTCTACGATTGCAGTTCAAAGATGTTATATTGATAATTATTGATGAAATATCCATGATTTCGAATATTATCTTACTGTACATCAATCAAAGATTGATAGAAATATTCAATACTTCAGATGTCGAAGATGGTTGGTTTGGTGGCTTACATTTACTTGTCTTTGGTGACTTTCTGCAATTGCCACCCGTACGTCAAGGTCCAGTATATGAAACTTTAACATCGTCTGCACATACAAAGGTGATGGGTTCACTGGGAAACATCAACCTTTGGAAAGAACTTTTTAGTTACGATGAACTACGAATTAATATGCGACAAAAAACAGACCAAACCTATGGAGATTTATTATCTAGATTGAGAATTGGTGCTCTAACCGGCGATGATACTAAGTTATTACAACAGAGATTAATTAGAATCGACAGTTCTTTATCATACGATGATCGATTACGTGAACTATGTAATCATATAAATAAATTACCAGACGATACAGTTGTCTTATTACCAACATGTAAGCAATGTCATTTGCTAAATTTTGAAATGCTCAAAGAAATTCCTTCAGATGAATTATTACTTACAGCTGACGATAAAATTGATTGTCCGAAAAATGTTTCGAAAAAAGCTGCAGAAATTTTACGAAAGCTGGAAAATGATTCATCTAATACTGCTGGTCTTAAACGAGTCATTGTAATCAAATTAGGTTCAAAGATTATGATTAGATGTAATATCGATATCAGTATAGGGCTTGTCAATGGAACCATTTGTCGCGTAATTGCAGTATCCAAAAGCTTGGACAACGCGAATATTGAATTAATTACTGTTCGTTTAAGTAACGGAAACGAACAAATAATCGAACGTGTGAGTGTTAAATTTCAAATTACGAATGGTGCTTATGTGATTCGTAAGCAATTTCCAATCAGTTTGAACTATGGCATAACTGTACACAAGAGTCAAGGTTTGAGTTTACAAAATGCTGTCGTTGATGCTGGCAATAGCATATTTACTTGTGGACAGACATACGTTGCGCTTTCAAGAGTAACGACATTGCAAGGTTTACACTTGATTAATTTCGATCCACACAGCATGAAAGTGAATGTATCCGCCATAGAAGAATATAATCGGTTGAGGAAGATTTACCGGCCGGATCTTCCCCAAATTGATATATCTCATAAGCGATGGGGTAAAGTACTTGATTTCCCGTGGGCCATTCCACAACAAAATCTTAATTCTGAAAATAATGATCAATCACCACCTGAGCAGTTGGGATGGATAATTCATGGCTTGCAAAATAATGATGGTATTTACAGTTATGTAAATGCAGTTTTGCAGTGTATCTTCCATTCTTCTTAAATACGAAGCCGTTTACTTAAGAAAAAAAATAGTTCATCCACTATTATAGAAACGATGTTGAAAACATACGTGGACAACTCTGCTGCTCTTGATCCTACTGAGATTAGACAGTTTGCTGGCGGGGTATTCAGTAGTGAATATGAGCAGGATCCAGCTCAGTTTCTCGAAACGCTGTTTAATAAAACTGATGGTGATATAGGTAATTTAGTCAATGTTCGACGCAACTATACTGTACGGTGCAAGCGATGTAACTACGTATTCAATAATACATCTAATACATATGTTACCGTTAAAACCCGTCTTCAGTTAAAACTAGTTTTAACTGTTCTTTTCAGTTAAAACTAGTTTTAACTGAAAAGCTCTTCAGTTAAGACTAGTTTTAACTGTTCTCTTCAGTTAAAACTAGTTTTAGCTGTGCCTTGGTGAGATATATTACCGGGTCTTTGCGTATGTGTTGACATAGGAATCGTGCGAGTGCGAATGAGAACGCGGATTAACACTGGTGAACCCATAAGAGTTTTTCTGTCGCACATACTCCGTCTTTCTCGAACTTGTCCAGTTGGAGTGTGCGACAAAGAAACTTATGGATTCACCAGTGTTAATCCACGTTCTCACTCGACTCGCACGATTCCTATGTCAACACATACGCAAAGACCCGGTATAATATTATAGTAGGAGACATACAGACTAGGAAAATATCATAATAAAAGTAATAAGCATATAATTGTAATAATCGAATAGACCAATCAGGATCAGATATTCCATTGTCCGTAATCTACGGACAACGGAATATTTGATCCTGATTGGTTTATTCGCTTACAGTTAAGTCTTACGGCATTAGGGAATTTTGTATGCGATGACCATTACCCCGCCACCACTTTTTGCCACAGCCAATCGAAGTGATTTAGTGAAAAGTGTCGGATATCGAAGCATCTAACCTCTCAGTGTGTTGGAGGTATAGGAACAGTCTATCCACTATATAAAGCGAGTTGTTGTATAGAGATCAGTGACGAAACTACTATTTTACGGTTACTATGACTGATAACAATGAAAATCAGTTTGAAAGCAGAGATATAAGAACATGGAAAGAACGTTTTTTGCAAAAGATTTTACTAAAAGAAGACATTGAGAAAAAAGAAAATCACTACAATGTTATGACAAGAGATATGTATAATAAATTAATGGCCGAAGTACAAGATGCAGAACTGGCTGTCAAAAAAACACAATTACAAAATAGAAGACTGAAAAGATTTAGAATTGTTGAAATCGATGAAACGAAAAAATTGGCTGCTAGAAGTGAACCGATCAAGTATTATGTACCTGCTGAAGATATTTTTGACATAATTAAAACAGCCCACGTTGCTATTGGTCACGAAGGTCGAGACAGGCTTAAAACTGAAACCGCCCGAAAATACGCTAATATAACATATGATATGATAAATACTTTCATATCAATGTGTGAAATCTGTCAACTAAAGAAGAGTAAGAAGAAGAGGGGTCTCGTTTCGAAACCTATACTGCATTCAGAAATGAATAGCCGCTGCCAGGTAGACTTATCTGATATGCAGTCACAAGAGGATCACGGGTATAAGTTTATCATGGTTTATCAAGACCATTTAACGAAATTTGTTTTGCTAAGGTCGTTGAAAAGTAAGAGAGCGGAAGAAGTTGCTTATCAACTAACGGATATATTCCTTACTTTTGGTGCGTCATGCATTTTGCATTCAGATAATAGCCGCGAGTTCGTTAATGCAGTGATAAATGAGGTGGTGTCATACTGGCCTGAATTAAAATTGGTTCATGGAAAACCAAGACATAGCCAAAGCCAAGGTTCAGTGGAGCGAGCTAATCAGGATATCGAGAAAATGTTGGCAGCCTGGATGCAAGAAAATAACACATCAAAATGGTCCAAAGGCCTTGCGTTTGTACAATTTATGAAAAATAGGGCGCTTCATTCTGGCATAAAACAGTCACCATATCGAGCTATTGAGCCTAGAGTAGGGCTTTCAACTTCAAGTTTGCCATCAGAAGTGATTGAAAAATTGACTGATGAAGATGACCTTCAAAGAGTTGTTCAAAAGTTAAATTTAGAAAACAAAGAATCTATGAGCTCTGTTGAACTGGCTGGTCCTAGTGGAGAACATCAAATTTCGTTAACTAGAAAGGAAGCATACGAAAGTTTGAGAAAACAAGCTAAAAGAATGAAATTAGTTTCTGATGCTCTCCATCCTCCTGTTGAAAAAGACGATAATGTAATTCTACCCATCCCAGATGTTGATAGAGCAAAAGCTGATTTTAGAAATATCATCGGAGTCGTGCTTGAAAAAAACGAAGAGGGCCTGCATAAAATTGGAACAAAATATGGAATAGTAGAAAAATTGTACTGCAGGTATGTATCAGTATAGCCTGTTACATACTTATTCGATGCTTAATTGGAATCTCGAAAACGATAAAAGAAATGAAGTTTAAATTGAAAAAAATATTCAGTTGTGATCCTGGGTATATGGTTCAATAGTAAAAATGAAATTAATGAAAATAAAATTTAGAAAAAGCGTAAAACTATAATAAGATGTATAATTACTTAATATCGATTTCCCGAAACGAGTTTTTTCACCTTCAATTAATCGACTTCGTATATCTGTTACCGTTAAAAACCAATTTCAGTCGAAACTAGTTTTGACTATGCTTATTAATTATAGTTTTATGTAGCTTCGCTCGCTTCGCTCGCTCCGCCGATTATAACCTAACCAAATCTAATCTAACTTTACCGAGTCTAATTTATTTATATTTTAATTTGTTAGATTAGGTTAGGTTAGGTTAGGTTAGAATCGGCGGAGCGAGCGAAGCCACATAAAGCTAGAATTAGCTGACAGGCATAGTTAAAACTGGTTTTTCCTAGGAAGATCGAATTTTCATTGAAATCGGGTTTTCACGGTAATATGTATTTTACCTCTACCTCAATTCCCTAGATTTAATTTAATTAAAATTAAAAAATTTTAGATCAGAATTTGACCTAACTACAGAAAGTTTCTTGACGTCTGAAGAAGTGCCAAAAGAATACATTTCTTTAAGAACTGCTGCTAGACGTGCTGCCTTAGGGGAAGGTCAAGGATCTACACGTTGCGTGTGTAAGAAGACTTGCAACACTAATAGATGCTTCTGTAAGAAGAAGGACAAATTATGCAATTCTAAATGCCACGACAGCAAGCCCTGCAGGAACAAATAATTTCATATAATTTCTTTATTAGAGTTTCACTTTTCTTTTTGTACCCATTAAATAAACGTATTATCTATAGGTACTAGTTGTTTTACCATGTCCCCTATAAGCATTCACAAAAAACTGATTGCGGAAAGTCATGAAAACGTATTTAATTTTAACCTAGTATTTACTGACAATATGTTTAATCAAAACTAGAATAAACTGAAAATATTTGTTAATTTTAGTTTTGACTATGAAAAACTAGTTTTGACTAAAGAGCTTTTCAGTTAAAACTAGTTTTAACTGAAGAGAACAGTTAAAACTAGTTTTAACTGAAGAGAACAGTTAAAACTAGTTTTAACTGAAAAGCTCTTCAGTTAACACTAGTTTTAACTGAAAACGGGTTTTGACTGTAACACATATACCTTGTCAGTACCATTACCTTCAAATGGGCGTGCAATTCTTCTGCAGCAGTTAATAGATGATTCTTATTCGCATTGACATGTTTATGATGATATTTGCAATGAATGTTCTACTCGGACTGAAATGAGTCGCAAGGTCAGCATCGAAGCTGTAAATGATTTGGTAATAATTAAATTAAATTTATTTACGAGTAAGGGCGAAATTTCAGCGGTGCATGCAAAAGGATTTCTTAAAACTATTCCAACGTCTCGAGTTAATATATGTAACAACATATATACTGTCATAAGTGGTATCTTTACATGTGATGAAACAATTTGTCATGGTCATTGGAAGAGTATACTTAGAGAGTTGAAGGTAAAACGTCTTCATGGATTTCTGTAGACGACCAAAATATAAGAAAAAACCGATGGCCTGTAAATTCGAAAGCGGTATACGTTTTATTTCTCCAAAATACTAAGGCAAAGTGAAAAATATAAGGGCTCTCTAGTCTATAAATCTCTTTCAAAATATCACGAGAATAAATGAAAAGTAACGTGGTTATAATTAATTGGCTCGTATCGGTATAAAATATGAGACTTTAATTTTGTGATAATAAAAAGCTATTCTCCTACATGTACGTATTCTCCTCATGAATAAATTCCAAAAAATAGTGAAATTCCCCCACAAAATTACGTCGAAAGATATCCTCGATAAGGTGCAGCTCGATAAGATTGTACTTGTCAGGGCTGAATTATATAGGGTTTTTATAATTATTTTAGGAAGTCCCAGAAGAATACAGGTGCAGCAAAATATCGATGCTCTGTGCTAGAAATTTATTCACGAGTAAGGGGGTGAAATTTCAGCGGTGCATGCAAAAGGATTTCTTAAAACTATTCCAACGTCTCGAGTTAATATATGTAGCAACATATACCGAATGTCCTCTGGCAAAAACTCCCGATTTTGAATTTCCCTGACATTTGGCTGGAAGTGGTTGAGTCGGTACTTTAAGAGTTGGCTTCGGAAGAGTGCGCTGAGGACTTACGAGCCGAGCGAAAACTGTCAAAAGTCTGATCTCCCGGTAGCTGTCAAATCGGGAGATCGAAATCGTTAATTTGTAAATAATGATTACTAATGTGTAGAAGTGATAATAAATAATCATTCGCGGGTTTCTTCGATGAGATTCCCCAAGTGTTTAAAAACCTGTGTCCGATTTTTGCCCATAACTGTTGCTTCAACTTCCAGTGATATTATTAAGTATTACTGCAAAACGAGTAGGTTAGAAGATTTTCATAAAGATTCATGATTTTTTGACATGTCATCTCGTACAGGTGCAACTGAAGCGGATCTAGCTCATGTCCTGTCCGTAAAAAGATGACTCGATGGACATTGGAGAATGTCAGACTTGTCACCGAGCGCTTATTACCTACGGTACATTAATTGCAATACGCGCTTCTCGTTTCAACTATTCCAGCGTTAAATAACTTTTACTTCTTTCAAGCTAATAACCTTTTATGAACTGTTCGTAGTAGGAGGCAGCGATCAATAATAGCGACTCGTCGTAGACAAGTGTGCGGAACTACTACTGCAATAATGTACTCACGGTCTATTCTGCGATTAACGTTAACGTAATCGTAATTATGCTCTGGTGATGGGTATTCCAAAAGAGGTAAAGTTGATACTAAATATCGGACGCTCTGTAAGCTGACTTGCTAGTGTATGCTTCGCAACTGGAACATCATCGCAGGAATAATTTGTCTACGATTAGTCACAATCATTGATCGCTGCCCCCTACGATCAACAATTCGTACAAGGTAAATACTTTGAAAGAAGAGAAAGTTATTTAAAGCAGGAATAGTTGAAATGAAAAGCGCATATTGCAATGAAAATACCGTGGGTGAAAGGCGCTCGGTGATAAGTTCCACAATGTCTGGATGTCGATTGACTCATTTTCTTCAGGATAGGACAGGAGTTACATCCTCTTTGTTTGCACCTTATGAAAGGGGACATGCAAGAAAACCGTCAAAAACTTAATGAAAATCTTGTAACCTACTCGTTCTGCAGTAATTACTTACTTAATCGCTGGAAGTTGAAGCCACAGTTCTGGACACCGATTTTTAAACACTTGGGGAAACTTGGGGAATTATTTATCACTTCTACACACACATTATTATTTACAAATTAACAATTTCGAGGTTAGATACTTCGATCTCCCGAATTGATAGCTACCGGCAGATCAGGGTCCCCTTTCTCGAACTCGCTCGTATCTTTGCGTGCACGCATCTTAGCGAATAGACCAATCACAAGTATTCCGTATCAGGAAACGTATACGCATCTTAGCGAGGAGACCAATCAGGACCCCCACCACAACGGAATACTTGATCCTGATTGGTCTATTCGCTAAGATTCGTATACGTAACTTTGCGAAATTTATTTACGTTATACTCGATGTTTATGCACTTATGAGATTTTAAATAAATTCATACACTCTCTCTCTAATATGATACCACCAGTATACTGAATGTCTCACAGGAAACCGACCAGGCGGGGGCCTTCTGAATTTCTCTGAAAGCACCGTCCAAGCACTGCCAATTATTCGGTATAGTGGACAAAATATGAAAACTTAAACGCAGCAAGTATTTAATTTTTAATTTTCATTTTCATTTTTTTAAAACAGGCTTAAAAATTTTATAAAATTTCTTCGTTTTTCCTCAGTGTGTCGCCTTCCTCTCCAGTATCTGTAACAAAAAAATGTCAAAGCCTAATTAATAAACTAGGTAAATTAATAAATTAATGAAGGAAGGACAGATTCTATACCTTTGGTTCCGCGCGTGCAAGTTGCGACCGCCACGTGGTCGCCTGACAGCCGATTCGTTCAGAAATGCAAAAAAACAAAAGCATTTATGAATAAAATTGTATAAATTAATTTTATTAAGGAAAATAGAAATTTACCTTCTGCCTGTGCCAACCGGTGTTGAGGCTCTCTTTCTGGAATGTATAAATAATAATACAGTTATATAAATACATATTATTATAATAAATAATATACCGTATATCCTAGGTCCAAGGAGAAACGCAACAAGCAGGGAGCCCTGGCATTTACCTTCGGCAGTATTTGCCGACAGTGGTAGTGTTTTTTAGGTACAGGTAAATGTCAGGGCTCCCTGCTTGTTGCGTTTTTCCTAGTAGTGTAGTCATTTTAGATTTTAGATCCAATTTAAAAGTGCAAGTGCAATAATGCCGCTAGTGGAAGGAGAAGCGGTATTGAAAGCAGGGTTTGTATTAAGGAGTCTCGTCAGTGAAATTTTTCAAGACAGATTTTTATTAGATTTTTTTCATGTATTTAGCCAAGTATCTTATAGATGAAAATCAAAAACCAATCAATTTTCACTTAACCGTTTCTTTGTAATTAATTTTTAAAAGTAGGCATTTTAACATTATGTCTTATGCACATACTGCTAAACAGACGTCAAACACAGTTTTAGCAAGACAGAAAATTCACAAAATATGCTCAAATTATATGGTAAGATGCGTAGTTTTGTTTTTGCATGAAATAAATCACTTTTACTTAGCGGTTTTTGTATAATAAGAAAAAATGTGAGGGAAAACGCGAATTTTCAGGCAAAACCGGCGGCCATATGCAAAATCGTGGCAACGCAGAGGCTATGACGTTTTGCTGTGACTCTCAGGGCCGCGTCTAACGGGGGGCCATTTCGTGCCACGCACGAAGGTGCACTAGCCATGAGGCGCCAAAAGGCCTCATACCTTCTCCAGAAAAGGGCGCTAAGCACGAAGGCGTCTCAACATCTAGAAGCGGCCCTGGTGACTCTCCACGACCCATTCGTAGACATTGAATCATTTTCCTATAATATTTTTCTGTTACAAATTTTCCGTTCCACCGAATCTTCTGGGGTTTCAAAAAATTAAACATTTTTTCTTTTCTTCGAATATTTTTCACTCATGCTACTTTTCACGAGAAGTTACACTTGTTCTAGATTATGAGTAAACGCTGTGTGGTAAATCAGATATTCTACGTTATCTACAGAACTAGTACCAACTGCGGAATATTCTAATCCACCGTTGCCACGTCTTGCACACATTTTATAATTTTATAATAAAATCAATTTAACGCAAAAAATAAATTATAAACATATTCATCATCTTTAAAATGCATAAGAAATCTGAAATTAACAGATCTTGAATCTGCCTAACCATGTATTTACTATTTTTTCTTCTGTAAATTAACTTATCTAGGATTGGCAATAACCGTCGGTTTCTTTGATGTTTCGCCCCGCGTACCTCACCCCGCAAAGTACTAACGAGACTCCTTAAGCAGCGAATGGACCAATCATAGTTACAGGGACCTTGAAATTTACCTTCAGCCGTGCTTGGTCGGTACTTGAGTCACTTGTATCGGTAGAAAGTTAGTTGGCTTACGAAAATTGCAATGAGTGAGCGAAATGTCGAACGTCTGATTAATTCCTGATAGCTGCCGAATTGACAGTTATCGGGAATTAATCAGACGGTCGACATTTCGATCAAGCAGCGCAATTTTCCTAAGACAACTAACTACCGACGCGACTCTTACCGACATTAAATGACTCGAGTACCGATCAAGCCCGGTCGAAAGTCCCTGCAGTAACTGTACCGCATGTTTGCGCCAAAACGAAACAAGCTTTGATGGTAACTTTACCGACGATCTAGAATTTGATAGAGTTGGCTTGAGAAGAGTTGCTGCGTGAGAGCGAAAAGTGTCAAACGTCTGATTTCCCGATAGCTATCAATTCGGGAGATCGAAACGCCTAACCTTGAAATCGTACATTTGTGATTAATGGTGGGATTTTGTAGAAATGATAAAAAAATCAGACGTTTGACTCTTTTCGCTCTCACGCAGTACACACGGCGCACTCTTCTCAAGCCAAGTTTATCAAATTCTAGATGATGTAAAAAGGAAATGATGAAGATTTTGCTTACCTTGGTTAGCTTCTGCTGGGGGTTGGGCGGGTTGGGCAATGTTTTGCAGCCGCAATTGCTGCATTTGCGCAGCTAATTGCTCAAACCGCGCCCTGGAAGCTGCCGCTTCTTGCTCGGCGCGTATTAAAGATCGCCGCAAAAACTCTAATTCAGCCCGGTTATCAGGATGAGGTTGGGGAGGCTGACGTTGTTCACCAGGAAACTCATGCTCCCCAACCTCTTCTCCATCCTCGATTACTGCTTGCAGCTCACGTTCGATGTACATGCCTGTAATAAATTTACAATTAATTGTAGAGAAACAAACATCATTTTCACATGATTTATTACTAATTATATTATTAATATTATACATTTATTATATGGTTTTTTATCTACTTACTTTAGTGGATAGAACAAAAATACGCAACTTTACACGTCTGAAGCTCAAGAGAGACTGCCTTTCGGGCGAAATTCCGTACACCGTGAGACAAAGGTTCGACGAGGTACCGACATATGTACCTCGGGGTACGGAACGCTGCGATAAAGCTGTCAACCGTAAGGGCCTTTGCACACGACGTTTTTTAAACTAGCTGACGACGCACGTTTTTGATGAGCGCGTCCGCTGCGCGTCATCAGCGCGTATTAGCAGGTTGTATTAGCAAAGATTGTGTCAAAACTTGCCGACTGCCTTGCGTTTGCTGAGCGTCCTAATCGCGTATAACGCGCGTTGTCAGCTAGTTTAAAAAACCCCTACTTTAAAAAGGCCTTTAGTTGTGACGTAGGCAGGGTTCTCGGCTAAGGAGACCCCTGATCGCTTTATTGCATATAGTCTAAGATCCGAACTAGAGACGTTCTTCACCGATCTGCTTACCGGATGAAAAGTATTTTTTATCAAACATAATACGTCAATGAACATATCGCGTATGGGTAGGCTAATAAAATATGCTCAAGACTACCCTTAAAACTATATAAACAGGTGAGCTGATATGAGCAATTTGCACCGATCTGCTTACCAATTAAACTATATATGAAAATAAAGATAATTTTATTGCAAACACGATGGTATAACCCTACCTGCAAAAAATCGGTCATGAGTCACGGTTGTAAGGCTTTGAAATTTATCGGAGCTAGCCAAGATGCGCGTACTACAGGGAAATTTGCTATAGGACGCAACGTAGGAAGTGGGCGCGACGCGACGGTTAGATGAGAGAGAGTGCGTACATGCTGCTTCCTCGTACGATTGACAAAGATAACACTACTAAAATGCCGAGAAAAAGCGACTACAATGGAGTAGGTACTGGCAGTAAACTTTTAATTACTTTAAATTAAATATAAAATATTAAAATGTGAAAGATTTTTCAAATATTTTCAACTAAATATATGGATGGGGAAATATTAATATTTCTATCACACAGAATAATAATATGTTAGTGATAATTATTCGATAAATTTTATCTATTCTATAAAAATACCACAGCAAACAAACAGAAAAATTACATTTTTTAGAGAGCGATAAAAAATCATTAACAAATTGACGGTGTAAAAAAACTCTATTATAAAACAATGAATACAATAACAATCTTTACAAAGATTATAACAATATTACAACAGATACAATATTATAGCCTTCCAAAAATTTGTATGTTGCTGGAATAAGAGAGAGTGCCCAAATTTTATATAACATTAACCTAAACAACGCAAAGACTCCAAGAAGAATTTTTCTTAACAATTTATCATTTCAACTTATGAAATCTCACTTAGAGGAAAGGTCTAGAATTTCGTCTTTACCTTCAGATATTTTTAATGCGTTACAAACCCACCCCATGAGCCATCGCCTCGACTGTCTGTTTATCACATGTTCGGAAAAAACTTTCACCCGAAAACCCGGTAAGAACGTTTTTCCCCTTATTCTGTGCTTTCGAGAAAGAGCCATAAAGTAATAAATTGTCCCGTCCAGACAGGCAAAAATAAAAATGCAAAGTTAGTTGAATCTTGAACGAAAATAATTTTACCAGAGATCCAACAGTAATTGATTGAAAAAAATAACGATTGAAAAAGATAATACTACATTACATTTATGTAATAATGGAGCACGCATTTTTCCGCAAACTGAGGGATGGAAACAGCGAGTCGCTCGTAGTCGCTTTTTCTCGGCATTTTAGTAGTGTTATCTTTGTCAATCGTACGTGGAAGCAGCATGTACGCACTCTCTCTCATCTAACCGTCGCGTCGTGCCCACTTCCTACGTTGCGTCCTGTAGCAAATTTCCCTGTAGTACGCGCATCTTGGCTAGCTCCGATAAATTTCAAAGCCTCTTACAACCGTGATTCATGACCGATTTTTTGCAGGTAGGGTCATACCATCGTGTTTACAATAAAATTATCTTTATTTTCATATATAGTTTAATTGGTAAGCAGATCGGTGCAAATTGCTCATATCAACTCACCTGTTTATATAGTTTTAAGGGTAGTCTTGAGCATATCTTATTAGCCTACCCATACGCGATATGTTCATTGACGTATTATGTTTGATAAAAAATACTTTTCATCCGGTAAGCAGATCGGTGAAGAACGTCTCTAGTTCGGATCTTGTATTAACTTCACATTTTCAAAACTACACAATACACACTCTGAAATAAACCAAAAAAAGAAAGAAAACAATAAAAAATAGCTGAGTTCTGGAACCTCGAAAATAACGTATTTTTAGTCCGTCAAGCATGTCGTGCAGATATCCCTCGTATGTTCTTTGCACGCATCGCAAACAACTTTTACGTGTAGATTTGCCACGTTTCCTGGAAAAAATATGACAGCGTCTAACAGAGGTTTCTGGTATATTAGGGAGGGGAGGTGGTACATCCGGAACATTTAGAAGAACTCGTGCTCGTGCTTTGCTCTACACGCTTTCTTTTCGGGTCCGCCATTTTGTTTTCAGTAGTTTTTTTTGTAATTCATTTAATTGCTATATATACGTGCTGCTAATTAACAAAATAATACTCACTCAAGTTAGTAAAACCTAACGAAATCCAAAATTTCTACTATCCGAAAAATGTTACGCAATTAGGCGCGCGGGCTACAATTGTAGCCCAGACGACTTTGAGCACAAAAACAAACAACAACCACTCATCTCAAGTGTGCGGGGACACACTAATCGGGTAGAGCGATGTAATTTGAACAGCTATTGAGAAGGGCGCTAGGATTTGATTATTTTTCTGAGATTTATTACTATTCCAAGAAGCGTGGGCTACAATTGTAGCCCGCGCGCCTAACGTAGGGTTAAGATCCTTCGCGTAGTGTGTATTAATGGCCTCCCGTTTAATTTAGGCAACGAAGACTGAAGAAGGCCAAATAGCGGAAAAAATTCATATAGAAGCGAATTTTGGCACAGTTGTAGGGGAAGGTGTCATTAACGTACTGATTGGTGGGAGGTAACCGGGGGGGGGGGGGGGGTGTTCTAAAGGTCCCTCTTTTCAGTTTTTCGTTAATAACTCGAAAACTATTGCCTCTCTAGCGAAAAAAAGTTTATGTACTCAATTAATCTATATAAAATTCTCTAAATGAAACATTTTTTAAAAATTGGTTTTAATTGTTAAAAATCAAGTTTTAATGATAAATTAACCCTTTGCACTCCGGGCGATTGTCGCACGTACGAACCAGCCACTCCGGACGATTTTAGCAATATTGCGGCTATATTAGGGAAACGTTTTACAGGTACTTTAAAATAATTTTATACTCATCTAACATATACAAATAATAAACTTCCATTCATTTATTTATTTTTGCATCGAATAAAACAAAACCGGTATATATTATACTCTGTAATTAGTTTTTGTATGATATCTAGCGTAACAATTCCCAAGATGCATTCTCGGTTTGTCAGGACACGTGTTACAATGTAAGCACACACGTGTAAGCACTTCGTTAATGGCCGTAAATCTGATCATTAGGCACAAGATTACATGTAACACCTTAACAGCTTATGGCAACCTGCGATTTGTTATTATGACAAAACTTCAACTTCCTTCCAATACGCAGCGATGGCGCTGTCATTTGCACGTTCCCTATACTTAGGTGCCCGCGAAGTGCAAAGGGTCTATGCTCAGACCACGTTTTAATGACTATACTGTCTGTGAATGTAATTATGTAATATAAGTATCGTCGTTGTCAAGTTAAAACCTGCTATATGCCGCTTGGAATAACTCTTTGATTTATGTGACATTCCTTCAAAAGTAATCCTAAATAAGTTCATAAATATGAACCAGTAATTACCTTCCGGGGGTCGTCCGTTAAGGCGCGGGACCGAGGTATTAACGACCTAGGTAAGTGTGTTCGCCGAAATAAACCCGCTTCACCGATCGAAAGATTAACCCTAGGGTCGCAAGGATTTGCGATTGTGATATTAACCTTTAGAGTCCGGGGGTGGTCGATAAATCGACCAGCAATTAGGTCGGGGCCTCCAAATAGGAAATTTATTGATTTTATTTATAAATTTCACGTCTAAAAAAAGTCGATTTTAACTGAAATTTCCCCGGACTTAAAAGGTTCCAATGAATTGAAACAATGCTAATAAATACGGCAAAATGGATGAAATTTTGACAATGCAAAGTATATTGAATTATCAAAAGATATCAAAATAGAAACGTCGCTCCTTAAAACCGATTTTAACTACTTTTTGTGTACTACTGTAACATTGAGATTGTAGGGGAAAACCGGAGGAAGGTAAAGTCCGGTCAGGTAGCTAAACTGCTCACACAACAGGCAAAGTTGCGCTACATTATTCACCAACATGTCGGTCCATATTTATATTGCGCAAGTCCAGTATCATAGGAATTGAGTCAAAGGAATACAGGAATTTGGAGGTAAGGAAGGAAAATAGCACAGGTACATGAACAATAATTTATTTAACTAGCAAGTCCATTAAAAATATTTGTTTACTAATTTTTCTTTTAATTTATTAACAGACATTTTTTTAATTAAACACATTTTATCCTATGTATTTCTCACCAAATTTTTGGAATAAGTTTCGAATAAATAACAAAGTTACAAATTGATTACAAATTGGTTACAAACTAATTGTTATTTTAAAAATATTAATGAAAAATATTAAGTACAGAAATCATGACCAACTAATATTCATGTTCATTTATACAATTTTATTATCCGAAACGTGCTTTTTTGCTGGAGGTTGGTTGAGTCCAACTCTCGTCATCTTCCTCTTCGTCTACTATCTAAGGGGTTATGGCCATGAGAAACAGCTAACCCGGTGGAAAACTACTAGGAGAAACATCTGTACAAATTAATTAAAAAATAAAGAAACAGCTAACGCGAGGTCACTTCCCGCATGGAAGTTGTAGAGAATTTCATGCTCTACAAAGTTCCATTTTTTATTTATTTTTTCGACGTTCTCAACGAACGTAATGCTGCGTCAAAGTTCGATAAGGCCCATTTCCCAATAATTTTCATTTATTTATAAACAAATTGCAACTCGGAGGATACGCACAAACTAATATGTTATTCCTGGTATTTTTCCCCACCCCGATTGAGTATAAATTTATCCCCTGAAAAATTATTTTAAAAGAACCGTGTAATTCGAGTTAGATTTACTGTCCTATAAAGGGATAGGGAGAAAAAATATGGTACACCGTCCTTGGTAACACCCCAATGGGAGGCTCGACCGGGGAAGTCCGAACTTCCTACACAACCCGACCCTTATTTTAAACTAATTTCAGATAAAAACTATTTACGAATCTTCTTCTCTGTTAACACAGTCGGAGCAGCTCAAAGCAGTCTCGGCGGTATGTTCTTTACATACGAACTTCAAACATCTATGACACCGGTGTTGAGTAAATCGGTTTTGTAAATGTAAATTGGTTGAGTAAATGTAAATTAGTAGTGGTGGCGTCTAGGGCGGATAGTCAGCGAGGCATAGCTAGCTGAATATCGAAATACGAGGCGCATATAAAAAGTAGTACACGGAAAGAAAAAATCAAGAAATTTTATAGGGAAAGTTATAAAAAAAAGTTACTGTGCTGTCCTTGAATCGTGGTGCAAACGTCCAGACCAAGAAAAAGTCTGAGGCGCATGCGTATTTATTACTCCACAACGGTCACGATTTTGAATCCATTCTTTAACCCAAATTGTACTTTTTTTTACGATTTTGGCGTCTCCTACGTTGTCGTCTTTGCAGTAACATAAGTGCTAAGCAGGAAGCGGCTTGTATTTTGTCATCGTCATCAGAATACATTTCCATTATAAATATTTATTATAAAATCACTATAAATTTGAGAGCACAGTCAATACAACACTACTGCTCGAAAACGGTGGAATGGCTAAAACTTAGGTAGGTACTCGTATATGAAAAGTTGCAGCTTCAGTTGCGCTATAAGAAATGGCGTATTGAGTGTGAACAGTCTTGCCACTTTAAGAAATGGCATTGACACTTCTAATGCCCAGGTAGAAATCTGTCCAGGTTGTGCAAGGTTGAACCTTGTTACAAGGTACGTTTTGCAAGGTTACGCTGCAAGGTTAAAACAGGGTTGCTGCAAGCCTGTCTGTTCCTTGCATAGCCGAAACTGACCACTGCCCTGTACCGTTAGCCTGTTTCAAGCTTGCAATAACAGAGAGATACCAGGTTCGCGCGACAAGGTGAAAACAAAGCGAAAACAAGGTTGTGCCTTCAGCTTAGCGAATCAGTGCCGCCTCTAGATGTTGAGACGTCTTCATGCTTAGCGCCCTTTTCTAGTGTCGGCGCCCCATGGCTAGTGCGCCTTAGTGCGTGGCACGAAATGGCCCCTCGTTAAGGTACGTACAAACCGGCCAACAAAGTGTTGGCAACATGTTGGCAACACGTTGGCAACAGGTTGGCAACAGGCGGAACAAGTTGGCAACATAGATGTTGCCAACATCAACTCGTATCTGGATACAGTATTACAACGAGCTTTGACAAAAGTATATTTATTTTACAGTTTCAAGATATTAATTTTCATGAAACTCGTACAATCAAATAGGTCGGTTTTGAACGTATAAAATAAAGTGAAAAAACTGTTTTCATGAGAAAAATGTATATTTTATTAGCATGGAGTCCACTGGACCCCGTGTGACCACTATGGATTAATAAATTATTAATAAATTGTCTGTCGTATATTCGCTCAAATGCTCTTCGCATTTCGTCCGTAGACCGGCGTGAGGGAGAAATTCGACACTCCTCGGGCCCTTAAAGCCATAAATTAGATCCGGGAAAGTTCCTCATTACCACAGGGTCGAAGAGCGACCAGTTAGTTTGAAAACTTGCGAGCGACCGGAACAGCTCGCAAATAAAGTTAATGCATTGTTTGTCTTCCCTTACCAATTGGTATAATTTTATTTATCCTAAACCCACCACGCAAGATTAATTTGGCGCGTAGTCCGTCGCGCAAAGACGGAACATTGTTTATTAGAATAGATATTGCGGGAAACGGCTTATTTCGATTCGTCCGTTAATTAACCTTTTCCGGAAAGGGTGTGCGACGGAAAACAGACTCTAGTCTTTATGACTGTCCCGTCGTTTGACGGAAAGGATCGGAAGCGTTGAACCCGGTCCGCGACGGTCCCTGCCACATGTGGTCCCTGCCGGGCCGTGTCAAGTGGGCGGTAGTATATTTATTTGTATGTACTAGCTTTGCTCCCCAACCCCTGGGGGGTAAGTACCTGGCTCCGCGCATCGGGTCCCAAGGTCGCCGGGGTTTTCGGCGACACGGTTTTATCCACGCATTTATTAAAAAACTATTTCATATAATAATATATAATAATAAAAAAGGAGAAGGAAAGGATTTGATCCAGTCAGTATTTTGACATGCCGTGCCGATGACGCGATTAACCACTTTCGTGCGTGGGTCGGAAAATTTACCGTCGCCGCGGCGACGATCTTGTCAAGAAATTTGCGTAGCGGCGGCGACGGCGGGAGTAGCTGAGCAGGCGAGGAATCCAATAAAAATTATATTATAGTCGCGGAGAGTTATTTATGATCGATGTGCTATTAAAAGTATTAAAAGAGGTATGAATCGACTTTATGAAATTCCGTCCCTTTTGCGTGGATGTTGCGAGGATGTTGTCAACTTTTCCCATTTGAAATGGGAAACACGGATACCAGCAACAGGCGACCATTCTCTTTGATGTCATGCCGCCCGCTGTTGCTAGTCGACGGGAGACACGTGGGGATGAACGTGTTGCCAACATGTTGCCAACATTTGTTGGCTGGTCTGTACTGCTACGCTGTCGACGAGTATCCACAGACGAGTTGCCAACATGTTGCCAACACCGATATCGACGTGTTGCCAACATGTTGCCAACACTTTGTTGCCCGGTTTGTACGTACCTTTAGACACGGCCCTGCGCTTAGCGAATAGATATAAAAATCCGCGGCGTGGCGTGCGCATCGCCTCAGCTGTCAGAGCCCTTAGATTGAGGTTAGCATCAGTGGCGATTAGTTCGGTTCACGCGTGTTTTTTTTGTTTAAGAAGCCGTCAGTGTTTAATGTTAACGCGTGCAAACGTTTCTTTAGTGCACATCGAATGTAAACTTTTTTTTTTAGTGCACGTTGAGTGTAAACGTGGGTTATTTGTGTCCAGCCTCACTTTCTTAAACATGTTCAAACAAATTTCAAAAGGA
This sequence comes from Xiphydria camelus, assembly GCA_963678675.1. Taxonomy (NCBI): domain Eukaryota; kingdom Metazoa; phylum Arthropoda; class Insecta; order Hymenoptera; family Xiphydriidae; genus Xiphydria; species Xiphydria camelus. Next base: position 16,246,347 of record OY783200.1, read on the forward strand.
TTCCTCTAGAAAAAAACGAATTGTTTAGATAACCATATATTAACCATAACGAATTTGCGTACTGCACCAAGCAAATGGTTAAAAATCGCGTGGACACGAATGACCAACGTTTACACGGAATGGGTTAAAACATTCGGGGGCAAGATCATCGGAATAAGGACCTACAAGCAGAAAATAAATATTATCCAGCTTCCTGCATAGAAGGGTAAGTATTAATAGCTAATTTCATGAAATTATTTGCAAAAAGCAGATAGATGAATAAGTTTCTTTATTATCTCATATGTTTGTCTCTCATACAGTTGCAGATCTAGCGTCATCATTGCAGCCAGAATGGAAACATTGCCCGGAGGAGGTACGCGAGGTTCAGGAAGGCCAGATATTCCATCGACTCGGAGGCGAAGGAACATGGAAAGGAGACCGCAGGCATTGGTCAGTGTAGCAGCTCAGCTATCGAGTAAGTAACGTCCCTGAGATTAATAGTAGGCAGTATTATATCGAATTCGTATTTCAGATCAGAGGAAGGGGCATGAGACCTGGTGCCCCTCAGGCTACGTCATAGAACCATGCAGAGCAATCCAGTCATCACTGAAGATTTGACTCCACATCTCACGAAGAAGTAATATTATCTTAAGAATCTATGAGATTTTAGACTAAATTGGTAGAATACTTTTCCGTACATTATATTTCGCTGTACAAGAGAGGTATAGGTATTCAAATTCGATTGTTTAATAATATATGTGGTTAATCTAACTTAACTCTTTTATTAGGTAATAATCAGGCCAAAGCAACAAAAATCACAACACGTCTGACGCTTCGATTCCTCTCCGAACCCTCTTCGGAGACGAAATGAAGGATTCGTTCGAAGAGGAACCCAAACGTCAGACGTGCAGTGATTTTTGTTGTTTTTTGGCCTGATTATTACCTAATAAAAGTTAAGTTAAGTTAATATTAAACTACAGGCGACAGAAGTAATATTATCTTAAGAATCTATGAGATTTTAGACTAAATTGTTAGAATACTTTTCCGTACATTATATTTCGCTGTACAAGAGAGGTATAGGTATTCAAATTCGATTGTTTAATAATATATGTGGTTAATTTAACTTAACTCTTTTATTAGGTAATAATCAGGCCAAAGCAACAAAAATCACAACACGTCTGACGCTTCGATTCCTCTCCGAACCCTCTTCGGAGACGAAATTAAGGATTCGTTCGAAGAGGAACCGAAACGTCAGACGAGCAGTGATTTTTGTTGTTTTTTGGCCTGATTATTACCTAATAAAAGTTAAGTTAAAATTATCTCATATATTATTAAACAATCGAAATTGAATAAGTCACCCGTCAAATTGACGAGGTTCCGTAAACCTAGTGATAGTAAAGTAGGAATAATAAAATTTTACTCGTCTTAGTATTATACATTATTTTTCTAAATTTGTAATGCTATCGCTATATATTGTAACCCAATTTTAATTATCAATAAAATATAAAAATTTAATTCTAACCTCAAATGTTCTTCATTACCGACTCATTACCGACAACGCAACCTTGTCCCAAGCGCCATAGTCTACCTTGAAACAAGCTTGCATAGCATACTGTCACAACATTGAAACGCGTAACGGATTTGCCTTGCATCAGCCTTGTTTCGCAACCTTGCCGGTCAACCTTGTAACAAGCTTATTTCGGGGTACGATTTCTACCTGGGTGTGCGCAATTCATTTATGTAGCCATTTTAGACATATTCTTGCTTACGTGGGAACACGACGCGCAATTTTATAGTTGCGCTATAAAAACTTGCGCCATTTTCCAGGTGGCACAATACCAAAAGTGTACAAGTGTGCGAGTACCGTGATGAGAGATTCTCTCACGGCTGCACGCGCAACGTATTTGACGCGTAAATCTCAGTTAGCGTAAATCTCTAATTGATCATTTAACATATACACACGAATCTCGAGTTAGTAACGATAAATTATTAGGCTTATCAAATCCAAAAACAAAAACTCTTTATTTTCAATTACAAGAAATTCATTGAACTCAAAACTGTCGTATGATTCACATCAATCTTGATATAAGTCATGTAAATAATATTTTTATGGAATGATATTAATAATAATAGTAATAATAATAACAACAATAATAAAGATAAATATTTAAACATATTATTATTAGTACTGAAGTAATAAAAAAGTGATAATAATAATAATATAATTTCATTATTTGTATTATAATTTAATATTTTGTGGACGATTCCTATCTGAAATTCATCCGTGGAGTTAATTTTATAAATAATTTAAATAAAATCCTTTTCGGAGTGAAATCCACTCCAAAACGGGATTAAATTAACTAAAAATCATCCACTCCGCATTCACTCCGCAAATCACTACGCATTATAACTCCCGATTTTTTACAGTGTACAGGTACGTAGACGTGAATTGAGATATAAATTCGTGAAAAACTGAGAGCGGCGAATATTTGCTATCGCGCTGAAAGATAATAGAGAAAATAAAATTGATAACGTATGTCACATTCTGAGAAACAGCGATTACTTTTTTATCACGATCAAATTTGGAAGTATAATTCATTGATTCCGTTTCTGATTTTCGAGAAATTTGTCACTACCGAATACTTCGTTCGCTCGATCCAAGTTACTTCATATACTGAGAAAAGAGTTTATTTGCAGTTAATAAATGTATACTTGATGACGGTGGAGAAAATATTTTTTTGGGCCAAGTAAATATTAAAGTATGTAATTCCATATCCTTCGCGGGAGGCTAATTACCGGATCGATCGGAATAAGTCACCCCCCGCGGCGACCACTCATAAATACCGCTCTTTGCACTTAGATTTGTAAAGGGGAGGAATAACGAATTCAATAAGTGACCGTTAGTACAGTAGATGGGTTGAAAAAATCGAGTTTGTTGTCACCTTTTCAGAAATATTCATCGTAACAAAATGAGATAAAAACCAATCGTTTCGTCTTGAAATTCTCTAAATTTTTTCCGGAGCATGTCTCAATAATTTCTCAACAGTTTTCGAGATATTAAAAAAAAAACCGTAAAAAAAACATTTGTATTAAAAATTGTAAAACATACTTTGGCTTTATGTAATATTTGCTCTACATATTTTTCCGAGTATTAAACAAAAAAATTTTAATCGGACACTTGTAAAGAACAGGTGACAACAAAGTCGATTTTCTCAGCCCATCTATACTGTACTAAGTTCCGGTAAACCTAAACCCTCACAAAAACAGATTCTCTGTAAAAAAAAAGGCGGCATGTTCATTCAGTGCCAACAAAAATTGATACCTACGTAAAATACTCTCCAAAAAAGATTTGAAATCAATTAAGATCGCCATGTTCAAGATTTATATATAAAAAGTAAAAGGCATCATTTGAAAGGATAATTATTGTAAATCAAGTTACTAAAAAATTCGACTAAAGAATTTATAAAAAAAAATTTAATAAAAACGAACTTGCCGCGTTTTTTTCCTTCAAAATAAAAAATTCAGACAGAATTATACTCGATGTTTATGCACTTATGATTTTAAATAAATTCATACACTTATATGATACCACCAGTATACCGAATGTCGCACGGGAAACCAATCAGGCGGGGGCCTTTTGAATTTCTCTGAATTTGACTTCGGCAGTGCAATTTATGAATTACTCTAGCACCGTCCAAGCACTACCAATTATTCGGTATAGTGGACAAAAGATGAAAACTTAAACGCGGCAAGTTCTTTTTTATTAAATTTTTTTTTTATAAATTCTTTAGTAAAATTTTTTAGCAACTTGATTTACAATAATTTTCTTTTCAAATGATGCCTTTTACTTTTTATATATAAATCTTGAACATGGCGATCTTAATTGATTTCAAATCTTTTTTGGAGAGTATTTTACGTAGGTATCAATTTTTGTTGGCACTGAATGAACATGCCGCCTTTTTTTTTACAGAGAATCTGTTTTTGTGGGGTTATTGATTACGATCACGTTTTTGGGTAGAATCAAAATTCGAATCCACAGCAATTATCAGTTAGACTTCTTGTTTGTCTCTATAACCCTATTTTTTTACAAAAGTACAGTTTTGGCGTTTTTTAAGCATTTTTTTGTAAAATTTTTCAACTTAAAATTTTAATAACCAATTTCATTAAATTCTACATTGAAAACAGTCAAGAATCCGTTTACAGATTAAAAAATGAACCGTTCGTTGGGGAGAAAATTGTCAAGTAAAATTCGCTCATTTTGGTGCTGCCACGTGGTGGCAAAATTTTGAACCAAAGACGGTACATTTAGCCTTAAGACGGTCTCGTGCGTGCTCCATGTATCACTCTCGACCGTGTGTATGTACTGAGAACGGGTACGGGAGATGGTACTATGTAGTGGTTGGTTGTGGAGGCAGCCACGCGGGACGAAGGAAGAAGAACGAGCTCGAAGAAAGAACTCCGATACAAATGCGTATCCATGCGTATGTTCGGTGTGAACGGCTTGGCTGCTTCGGCGCGTACATAAGTTAATAATTTTATTGATGAAAAGATATGACGACTAATTTTATTTCTTTTAAAATGATATTAAGAGAATGTTGAATATTCGTAGAATATCACTATCACATATTTGAACTTCCAGTATAACCATAATGTATGATGTTCTGTCTGTGGAACGAAAATTTTTTTCATTTACGTTTGAAAATCTTTCCATTAAGGCACGCGACATAAAAATGCAGGATATAACATCAATTTTGGAAAAACACGATCACGATGACTCCAAAAATTTAGCTGCATTTATCGCTGCTCTTAAACAGAATATGAATCCTTTCAATTGCTTGGAAATTAAGGCAAATTTTTTATTTAATATTGAAACAGGTCGTCGTGCATCGGAACCCGTGATAGATTTTCATTTAAATATAGAAGAAAATGGACGGGCAATGCAAGACTTATTTATTGGGTTGATGCATAAGTTCACGCCATTTGTTTTCTTTTTTAAATTGCGCGTTAAAAATAAAATGTTTTGGCATAATGTTTTGTTTATCGAAAGAAAATTTTTTACTATACGAAATAGTGTACTTACCGATTTGATTTTTTGTTGCAGTTAATTTTTATTAATTTTCAGATTATTTAAATGGAGTGTCAAGTCGACAAAAATGAGCATTTTCGACACCATCTTCTTCTTGCGTTAAATCGAGGTGCCAAAGTCACGGAAGCGGCATGACACACGGCACAAATCTCGCAAGCAAAAACGCAAAAAGAAGATGGTGTCGAAAATGCTCATTTCGTCGACTTGACACTCCATTTGAATGATCTGGAAATTAATAAAAATTAACTTCAACAAAAAAATCAAATACTCTGTTTTGTAGAGCAAACAATTTTCTTTCGATTAACACAAAACATTATGCCAAAACATTTTATTTCTAATGCGCAATTTAGAAAATAAAACAAACGGCGGGAACTTATGCATCAACCCAATATATCCGAATGTTCGCAAGATGTTAGCAGATTCGAAGCACCAATCAAACAAAATAAAGTTTTGAATTTTGCGAGCTGTAATAACGAGTAAACAGTAACAATTAATAATAAAGTACGCGAGTTTCGTACGCAACGTGATCTGTTTGGTCGGATGTTGGGTATATCAATGAAGAAGGCAGCGGATATCGAAAAAATATTGTTGTATCCCAGTCTCCGATACCCACATCATTATGTCACTTAGATGGTACTATTTGTAAGTATATAAATCTGCGTTACTGAAAAATTTCCGAAATGACAGTATGTTACCTCCCGCAATCGATGTCGTAATTGTTGATGGATATTTTTATTCGTCGTATTAAAGTTGTGCCAAAGTCGTTCGGCAATATTTCAAAGAAAATTCTACAAATTCTATACTATTATGATGCTCCACGTGTACATATAGTTTTTGATCGGTATTCTCGACCTTCAATCAAAGATTACGAGCGTTCGTTGCGAGGAGGTTCCGAAACTGATTACGAGTACGTCATCTCTGGTCCAAAACAAGCTAGACCAACTGACTTTTCGAAAGAACTTCGAAATGATAAATTCAAACAAGCTTTAGTCATTTTTCTGATTTCACACTAGCAAACTCGAGAAGTAGGTACCTTTATCGGTAACAAAAACCCCCCACAAAAACAGATTCTCTGTAAAAAAAGGCGGCATGTTCATTCAGTGCCAACAAAAATTGATACGTAAAATACTCTCCAAAAAAGATTTGAAATCAATTAAGATCGCCATGTTCAAGAGTTATATATAAGAAGTAAAAGGCATCATTTGAAAGGGAAATTATTGTAAATCAAGTGACTACAAAATTCGACTAAAAAAATTTATAAAAAAATTTTAATAAAAAAGAACTTGCCGCGTTTAAGTTTTCATATTTTGTCCACTAAACCGAATAATTGGTAGTGCTTGGACGGTGTTAGAGTGATTCATAAATTGCACTGCCGAAGTCAAATTCAGAGAAATTCAGAAGGCCCCCGCCTGTTCGGTTTCCCGTGCGACATTCGGTATACTGGTGGTATCATATAAGTGTATGAATTGATTTAAAATCATAAGTGCATAAACATCGAGTATAATTCTGTGTCTGAATTTTTTATTTTGAAGGGAAAAAACACGGCGTTCTTTTTTATTAAAATTTTTTAATAAATTTTTTTAGTCGAATTTTATAGTCACTTGATTTACAATAATTTCCCTTTCAAATGATGCCTTTTACTTTTTATATATAACTCTTGAACATGGCGATCTTAATTGATTTCAAATCTTTTTTGGAGAGTATTTTACGTATCAATTTTTGTTGGCACTGAATGAACATGCCGCCTTTTTTTACAGAGAATCTGTTTTTGTGGGGGGATTTCACTACTTTTTGGAATTTATTCATGAGGAGAATACGTACATGTAGGAGAATAGCTTTTTATTATTAAGTATTATTGCAGAACGAGTAGGTTAGAAGATTTTCATGAAGACTCACGATTTTCTGACATGTCATCTCGTACAGGTGCAACCGAAGAGGATCTAGCTCATGTCCTGTCCGTAAAAAGATGACTCGATGGATCGGAGAATGTCAGGCTTGTCACCGAGCACCTTTCACCCATAGTACTTTCATTGCAATATGCGATTTTCGTTTCAACTATTCCTGCTCTAAGTAACTTTTACTTCTTTCAAAGCATTTACCTTGTACGAATTGTTGATCGTAGGGGGCAACGATCAATGATTGTGACTAATCGTAGACAAATTATTCCTACGATGATGTTCCAGTTGCAAAGTACACTAGCAAGTCAGCTTACAGCATCCGATGTTTAGTATCAACTTACGCATCCCTCTTTTGGAACATCTATCACCCGAGCATAATCACGATTATGTTAACGTTAATTGCAGAATAGACCGTGAGCTCGGGCACATTATCGCAGTAGTAGTTCGGCACACCAATTGCCTTTTAGTTTTAATAGACGAACTTATCTACGACGAGTCTCTATTATCGATCGCTGCCTCCTACCACGAACAGTTCATAAAAGGTGATTACCTTGAAAGAAGTAAAAGTTATTTAACGCTGGAATAGTTGAATGAAACGAGAAGCGCGTATTGCAATTAATGTACCGTGGGTAATAGGCGCTCGGTGACAAGCCTGACATTCTCCGATGTCCATCGAGTCATCTTTTTACGAACAGGACACGAGCTAGATCCTCTTCGGTTGCACCTGTACGAAATGACATATCAGAAAATCGTGAGTCTTCACGAAAATCTTTTAACCTACTCGTTCTGCAGTAATACTTACAATTAATATACCTGGATGTTGAAGCAACAGTTATATCAAAAATCGGACACCCCGATTTTTAAACACTTGGGGAATCTCATCGAAGAAACCCGAATGATTATTTCCTATCACTTCTACACATTATTCACCATTATTTACAAATTAACCATTTCGAGGTTAGATGTTTCGATCTCCCGAATTGACTGCTACTGGGAGATCAGGGGCCCCTTTCTCTAACTCCCTTGCAAGAGAAACATATACGTTTCTCTTACAATTAGCGAGTAGACCAATCAGGACCCCCACAACAACGGAATACTTGGTCCTGATTGGTCTATTGGCTAAGATGCGTATACGCAACTTTGCGAGCGAGTTAGAGAAAGAGGCCCCAGACGCTTGACACTTCTCGCTTTTACGGCTCGTAAGACCGCAGCGCACTCTCCCGAAACCAATTCTATGAAAAACTAGAGAAACGACCCAACCACTTCCGGCCAAATGTCAGGGAAATTCAAAAGTTGGAGTTTGCCATCGGACATACTGTTTACTCTTCCAATGACCGTGAAGAATTCTTTCATCACATGTAAAGATACCACTTATGACAGTATATATGTTGTTACGTATATTAACTCGAGACGTTGGAATAGTTTTCAGAAATCCTTTTGCATGCACCGCTGAAATTTCGCTCTCTCTCTCTTACTCGTAAATAAATTTCCAGCACAGCATCGATATTTTGCGGCACCTGTATTCTTCTGGGACGTCCTAAAATAATTATAAAAACCCCATATAATTCAGCCCTAACAAGTACAATCTTATCGAGCTGTACCTTATCGAGGAGATCTTTCGACGTAATGATTCCGAAATGTTTCTATGATGTTTTGCAACATTCGCGAATTTATCGAGAAATATATATTATGTGTAAAGGAATGTTTCTAACATACGGTAGTGTTCACGAATATTGTGAAATATCGCAGGAATGTTACAGAAAAGTTACTTGCAAAAACGTGCTTTACGGGGTGTAAATGATGATATTTTGTAATTTCCATCGTTACACCAAAGGTAAAGAAGAGATGAAATAGAAGTGAGGTACATAGGGGAGAGGGTGGACCATTCGGCCAGGTGGAGATTTAGGCCAGTACTAATATTTATGTTTTTATTTAAACTAACCGCCTTTGTAGCTTGTCATTCCATTTGTACGTCGGATACGGTCATTTTCTACTAATTTTCATTGGCTGATGTTGCTCAGACTTTGTGCAAAATTAAATGTGATTTAAAGTGATATTCAAAGTAAGTATTTGACTATTTAGCATTACGAACATTTTGTCATAATTTCTAATTTTAGTCTGATAGTTTTGGTTCACAAATTTACTTTTATTTATAACGGAAACCTAAATGTGAGAACCTTACCTTAAAATCTTTTTGAAAGTTTCGAAATATTTAATTAAACTAATTTAGTCCCCACGGGGAGCATTCGGCCAGCAAAAAAGAAGATTGTCGTAGGTGGAACGAAGAGGAAAGTTCTACAAAACTCCTCGTCCAGTGATTCCGAGATTTCAGTCAAGAATGCAGATTCCTCAGATGAATCCTTTTCTTCGTTGGAGATAAACGGAAATGACGGTTCTCCATTTAATTTACATGAGTTTGTCCTTGTGAAAGTCCTCAAAACTTCGAAGAAAAAGGAATACTGCTATTATATTGGTAAAATTGTCGGTATAGGAGACGACTTGACAATATCATTTCTCCGGAGACGAGGAAAAACAAACAATTTTAATTTCCCGATTGTGGAAGAAAAACAAAACGTTCCCAAAGACGATATTGTGGTAAAATTAAGCATCCCGAATAGAACCGGTATCTACAGCCAGGACTCTTTCGTCATATCGTTTTAATTACAAATTTGAAGAATACGATTTGAGATAATCACTTATTTCAATATATTTTGTTCCTGTCAACGATTTACCAAATATATTTATCTTCATTATCACGTGTTTTGTTTCGAGCCAAAACCTCCCCTGGTATTAAGTGACTCAAGAGGAAACCTCCCCGTGCAATGGAGGTTTCGGCCAATATACGGTATAGTGTTAAAAACATTTTTAGAATATTTCAACGTTGTGCCAAAGCCACCATTCGTTAGAGGCTGAATAGTTACACCCTATAACTAATGAGGCAACGCAAAACAAGTTGATATATTTATCTAGGTATAAGTTATGCAAATCAAAGTAAAAAGTAGTCGAATGCTCCACCCTCTCCCCTACATGTACACTTCACGTTTGACAGATCGGTATATAAATTGAAACTTGTGATAGTATAATATGAAAGAGGAAAAACTTATATCGATAAAGAAAAAATAATAATAAAGTAGTTACTCCATTATTGTAATCCAATAACATTGTATCACTTATTTTTCTGCCACGACTTTAATTGCTGATAGCGAAGAAAAATCAAATTTATTGGTTGATCCATCCACTATCAACAATCAAAGTTGTGGCAGAAAAATAAGGGATATAATGGAATTGGATTAAAATAATAGAGTAACTACTTTATTATTATTTTTTCTTTATCGATATAAGTTTTTCCTCTTTCGTACTATACAATCACAAGTTTCACTTTATATACCGACCTGTCAAACGTGAAATGTACATATACCTCACTTCTATTTCATCTTTTCTTCGCCTCTGGTGTAACGATGGATTACAAAATATCATCATTTGCACCCCACAAAGCACGTTCTTGCAAGAAACTTTTCTGTAACATTCCTGCGATATTTTACAACATTCGTGAACACTACCGTATTAGAAATATATACTTCTCGATAAAAACGTTTCGGAATCATTATGTCGAAAAATCTCCTCGATAAGGTATAGTCCGATAAGATTGTACTTGTTCGGGCTGAATTATATAGGCTTTTTATAATTATTTTAGGAAGTTCCAGAAGAATATAGATGCAGCAAAATATCGATGCTCTCTCTGCTAGAAAGAGTAAGGAATAACCTTCGAACGAATATTCGGGCTATGGCAGGCAAGAAAGGTTAGAATCAGAGGTTAGCAAGTCTACGGGGTCGGAGGATATTAAAGGATATTCATCCATTTAAAGTGACGTACGTCCATGCACTCGAGACAGCAGATCCAGGTCGCCGAATTAATTAATGCAGCAGGTTCTTGGAACATGCATGCGAGGGCATGATCCCTCGTTCGAAAGAAACCCCCTCGGGTTCGCATACGATCTGTAACAAATGTAAATAACACAAACAATTTAAAATATACTGAACTAACTAAACATAGAAACTAAGATTATATTAATCTAAGTTAACCAAAATTCTAATAATGACAGAATTAAGAAAAATTATATATTTCCTCTTTCGCGTATTATACTACCAATTTATATACCGACCTGTCAAATGCAATGAATGCAACTGGTTCTTGTTGGAACAACAAGTGGATGATCCCTCGTTGGAAAGAAACCTCCTCGGGTTCGCAAACGATCTGTAACAAATTGTAAATTACATAATCATATGCAGCATTTCATTCTTTAAAATATACCGAACTTACTCGAGCGTAGAAATTAAAAAACTATATCTGAGTTAATCAATTCTATTCTAATAATGACAGAATTATTAAAAATGATATATTTCCTCTTTCGTATTATACTACGTTATTCAGCACTTATCTGCCTAATCGGTATCAGTAATTCCTCATTGACCGTCGTTACACCGGAGACGAAGAAGAGATGAAATAAAAGTGAGGTACGTGTACACTTCAGGTTTGACAGGTCGGTGTGTAAATTGGAACTTGTGATGGTACGAAAGAGGAAATATATCGATAGAGAAAAATAGTGATAAAGTAATTACTTGATTATTGTGATCCAGTTCCATTTCATCTCCTATTCTGCCACGGCTTGTATTGATGACTGATTGTGAGAAGAAAAACCTTCGATTTTTCCCGTGCTCGCATGACCCTGGAAACAAAAAATAGAACGAACACAAAGATATTGTCCTTCCATTGAAAGTGAGGTTAAAGCTGTCAGATGGCAATTAAACTTATCTGATGGCAATTCTTCTGAGACCGTCTCCTTTCCTGCTCCTTTCTTGATGCACAGGCAACTAGAGAAAAATACCACTGCATCCGTTCACTATCTCGATATGAAAAAAATCTAAACGATTATCAAGCTATCACATTCGCCACTATTGAGATTCACTACTCCGATTACACTGAATTTTCACTTTCTATTAACAAGCGCGTCCGAGGATCGAAAAAATGCGAGGGAAATCGTTTCGCGAATGGAAATATTTTATTAATTTTGAAAAACAACTAAACATTCAAGGAATATATTCTCTCACACACTCTCACAGACATTTGATGGCGTATGCGTGTGGCCGCATCTGTGTACACATTTCCGACCATGGCCGAATATCGCCGAAGACAGGCGGAATTTTTGTGAGATTTTGACATATATATATCGCCCTAGAAATCGGATTCTCGACTTTTGAGGCGCGAGGGGCGTGGCTTCGCGTTGCTAAGGAAAAATCTCTGTTAATATGTAACTTACAACATTTACTCTGGTCTCTATCGATAGAGAATAGTTGATTTATATGGCGTAACTAAGCATAGTTTTGGTTATAACCGTATATTTACTGAGAAAATTCGATGTTAAAATTGAGAAGTGAAGGGGGGGCAGACATTTTTCCTGTAAAGATACACAGGTGCTCGCGGCGACAGCGCTAGCGGCGTCGTTCTGACGACTGAATGAACATGCCGCGAGACACTATCGTGTCTCTTGATCTCTCTATATAATATATTAAGTATATAAAATAGTTTTTCGCGGATCGACGATCGACTCGAAACTCTGTCCCCCACCAATTGCCGCCGCCGTCGCCTTCGCTGCCCTCCCCATCCTCCTCCTCCACCCACTTCCACCCCTCCCTTCCCCATCTCCATTCCCCTTCCACTTCCCCTTCGTCTTCCCCCTCCCCACCCCCCTCCGGATGAGGATAATTCGGAGCTGACAATGATGACATGATTTACGACAGCAACGAGGATATTTAGTTTGAGGATTTATAGAAAATGAGGGTTACGAAACAAAATAATTTTATATTCGATATATATATTGTAACGTTGCACTTCGTGCACGTTACAATGTGGGCGATTCCCTAACGTCGCTTCGCTGATCCCGCCATCCCCAGGATAGCATTTAGTATAAGAAATTTTAGCGCGTTAGAAACTTTTGTAATAGTAGGGGCGACATAGCGGAATACCGTAGCGAGATCAGTATATTCGACCTAAAAGACGCTGGAGCTGGAGGACCAAGGGGCTGCAACGAGCGCCAGATGCCGTGCAGCGAAATGCACACGACTTCCCTGCCAGGCGCAGGACTGGGACTTGCAACCGAGCAGCGTACCCGGCGAGGAACGTACCCTGTTTAGACAGGCACCCCGCTTCTTCGGCACGGATGGACCGCTTGGAGGCTAGGAGTCACCTCGAGATTCTCCGCGTGATCCTACAGGGGAATGTTCCGGAGGAATCTCCAGAAGCTAGCCTCGTATCGGGATCCTCCGCGTGATCCCGCAGGGGAATGTTCCGGAGGGATTCATAAGCCGTCATCGGTGAGGGGACAGTTCCGGAGCCACGATTGAATCCAGCGAGCTGCGCGCGCATTCGCACCAACCAGGAAGGAACTAGTTTCCTTCGATTGACGATCGACGGAGCGGGCGCGCAGCGGAAACTAGAGCGTCGCGCATGCAAATCGATGGGGGACATCGATCACCAACTAAAATCGCGGAAAGGGTCTACTAGGAGTGGGGACAGGCCTTCGCCGCCTAGCGAGCCGCAGCGATCACGGGACGGCTATTCTATAACTGAGTGAAAGCCTGTTCCCGTGAGAAGTGGGCGGAGTTCACTGGAAAAGTAAGGAGACTCCTAGTCGCTATTCTCTAACTGCGGGAGTACGAAAATCGGGTGAACGTAGTTCCCGGGAGAATCGGTCTGCTCGGTCGGTCTGGTCGGGACGGCGATTCTAACCTATGTATCTACTTCTGTGACAGTGTGCCGCAGTTTACAGTTGATTAATTTGCGTGTTCCAACAAACGATACACAGTAGTCCGGCAATCTAAGCAAACGCGGTCATGAGTATATTAATGACTTACATAACTGATTTGTGCGATGTAAATTTGTGTCTTAGTTATAAAAAGATATACTCTTGTATATAAGAACTTTTTCCAGAGGTGGTAATAGGAAAAGTGGTTGGAAAAAATAATTTAACAAAAAGCACATTTCCCTAATGCTTACAATAAAAGTCAAAAGCAGCTTAATAATTAAAAAAGATATAGGTATTATACTGGTACCTAGTATTATTCCAAAATATGCATCCTTGAAAACGTACACTTATAAAACGTACCTGAAACCAAGCAAATTGTTTTAAATAGAGAAAACTGATTTCGTAACAATAAGACTGCGAAACCGTAAAAATTAAATACATTAAAATATGGGACAAGAATGGCATGTAAAATGTTATATAATAATCAAGAGCATGCTTCAAACTATAACTTAAACCAAAAAATGTACGTATCTGAACTTAGCATCATAGTAAACAGTTATGAATTAATATGGACTTTTGACCTATTTCAGAACCACTGTGCGATGGTCGGAATTCTGATTAACGATCCTTAGTAATTAGTATCACCGCGATATACAGGGTGTAACAGAGTAAGTGTTACAACGTGAAACTGTAGATTCCTTATGAAAGAAGAAAAAGATTTTTCCTCTTACAAAAATGTTCTGCAGGCTGTCGTTTTCGATATAAGGTAAAACAGGGTGAGTTGGCGAATGGAGTTGGCCCCTCGTTTCTATGGAAAGAAATGGAAACGAGGGGCCGACTTCATTCGCCAACTCACCCCGTTTTACCTTATTTAAACCACGAACTACTTGTTATTAGGGGTCAACACTCAAATCTGATAAAAATAGTTCGAGGTTTAAAGAAAAACGATTTTTTTTTCAAAACTTTGACATCCTGTATATCAAAAACGAAAGCACGCAGAACATTTTTGTAAGAGGAAAAATCTTTTTCTTTTTTCACAAGGAATCTACAGTTTCACGTTGTAACACTTACTCTGTTACACCCTGTATATAACTCGTTCACCAAAGCCCGTATAACCTTCAAGGGTTACTTTATTTTATAGCGGTAAATTCGAATATTCTATACTAATTTAGGACTGCTATTCTAACGAGAAATAATGAGCGGAGAAACTGTTAATTTATAACCTACCGTCAAGTATTAACCATCCTGTCTAATTCAAAGCGCATTTAGTTTATTCTCTCTTAACTCTGCTATCGGTCGCTGTTCCGTCTTGCGATAAACGGAATTCGACACAATGCTTCGAACCGTTTAATAGTATCACAGTCAGAAATACCTCGCAAATCTATAGCTACTCTCGGATCGGAATCTACGAAACGGAACGGGGTATTTTTCGGCGAATCTAGGCTGCACGTGCGCTCGCAGTCCCGCACCATGCTCGGGAAGGGGTAATTACCGACCGCATCAGAAGAAGCCATTTCCCACAATACCTATTGTAATAGATACCGCTATACTTAGAATAATAAATCAGCTTTGTAAAGGGAAGACAAGACGAATCTAATAGATGGCCGGTCGAATTAACTTAATACCTGGCTTATCCAGGTACAAAGAATCGAACCGTCATTCGATGCAACATAACTCCTTTTATGGCCAGGGACGAGCAACGACGTCCTTGCCCACTCGAAAAATACAGTGGGGTAAAAAGTATTCATACACCACGGTGAGGTACCGTTGAACTATGATTCACTTGCAAATAATTGAAATAAATTAATATCTATATTGGCATCAAAATATAGCTTGTACTGTCACCTTTCAAATTATATATATTTTATTGAAGAAAAAATATCGGGCTTCTGTCGGTAGCTGAGCTGCGTCAAAGGAGTTTCCAGCACGAGCAATCGTGTGCTTCTCCAGAATATGGATCAAAGTACCTCAAGTACTGCTATGGACATGCCACAGCTGGTTATTTCAACTATTCCTAGGTGTTGCATATATATCGATGGCGAGAAAGATTTTTCTTCTTTCATAAGGAATCTACAGTTTCACGTTGTAACACTTACTCTGTTACACCCTGTATATCGCAGTGATACTAATTACTAAGGATCGTTAATCAGAATTCCGACCATCGCACAGTGGTTCTGAAATAGGTCAAAAGTCCATAATATTCATAACTGCTTACTATGATGCTAAGTTCAGATACGTACATTTTTTGGTTTAAGTTATAGTTTGAAGCATGCCCTTGATTATTATATAACATTTTACATGCCATTCTTGTCCTATTTTAATGTATTGAATTTTTACGGTTTCGCAGTCTTATTGTTACGAAATCAATTTTCTCTATTTAAAACAATTTGCTTGGTTTCAGGTACGTTTTATAAGTGTACGTTTTCAAGGATGCATATTTTGGAATAATACTAGGTACCAGTATAATACCTATATCTTTTTTAATTATTAAGCTGCTTTTGACTTTTATTGTAAGCATTAGGGAAATGTGCTTTTTGTTAAATTATTTTTTCCAACTACTTTTCCTATTACCACCTCTGGAAAAAGTTCTTATATATAAGTATGTTTTTGAATTATTTTATATCATTTAATAATGAATGTTTCAGTTTAATATATTTTTTTATTATGTTCCATTTACGTTATCATAGTAGAATAAATATATTGTTAATTTTTGGTCTTTTATTTTAACAGTATATCTTTATAACTAAGACATAAATTTACATCGCACAAATCAGTTATGTAACTCATTAATATACTCATGATCGCGTTTGCTTAGATCGCCGGACCACTGTGTATCGTTTGTTGGAACACGCAAATTAACAAACTGTAAACTGCGGCACGCTGGCGCAGAAGTAGGTAGGCTAGAGTCGCCGTTCTCCCGGGGAGCAGGCTGCTTCTCACGGTCTTGACCAGTAGAAGTAAGTTCACCCGTTTTCGTGCGATGGGAGCGCTTCCGCAGTTAAAGAATAGTGATTCCTTCACTCTCCTTGCTTTTTCAGTGAACATCGCCCGCTCCTCACTTAGAGAATAGCTGTTTAGGTACACGTTTCAACGGTCGGGCATGAGCTGGGCGAGGGAAGGTCTCACCCGTGGAACGGTCACTTCCCAGGTACGCTCACTCTCCCCGGAATTACAGAATAGCCGTCCGGGACTCTTCCTATCTCGTGCGGACCAGCGAAGCGACTTGACGTGCCCATCACCACAGCAGCAGCAGATCTTCCGTTCCGGTAAGCCGGCTCCTTTGTTCGCGACACGTGGCCGATACTATAGTAGAGATTTAGATTTCCTTTGCTCTCGACGGGCCTATCGTTTCGTTCCGTGAGTGCGGGTGACGGACCCGTGGCGTTCTTAGAGTTTTCTTTTCGTAATATCTTGTGTCGCGAGTTAATAGTAATCATTTATCGTTTAGCGATTCAGTTCGCAGTTGTAATATCAGGGGATGCTCGGGAAATTCGGTAGCACGAGGCGACCGAATTCCCTGAGACGAGTTTAGCCCGCGTTATCGTCGGCAGGATAGTGCGCATCGGTAGTGCGGTAATATCGTTTTCGTTTCGTTCCGTGCGCTATCGAGCGCGTTATCAATTAATAGAAAAGAGTGCCCTTAGTGCGGCAAGATATAGTATAAAATAGCTCGTGCGCTCGACTCTCTGTTCTCCGCTCAAGGCGGTTGATTGTCCCTCGCGAATTTGTCGCGGCTATCGTTCCTACCTCTCTCGCGAATTTTTCGCGGCTACCGTTCCTATCTCTCCCGCAAATCTCTCCGGCTAACGTTCCTATTCCCTAGCGAATTTCTCGCGGCTATCGTTCCTACCTCTCCCGTGAATTTCTCCGGCTAACGTTCCTCTTCCCTCGCGAATTTGTCGCGGCTACCGTTCCTATCTCTCCCGCGAATCTCTCCGGCTAACGTTCCTATTCCCTAGCGAATTTCTCGCGGCTATCGTTCCTACCTCTTCCGTGAATTTATCCGGCTAACGTTCCTCTTCCCTCGCGAATTTGTCGCGGCTATCGTTCCTACCTCTCTCGCGAATTTTTCGCGGCTACCGTTCCTACCTCTTCCACGAATCTCTCCGGCTAACGTCCCTCTTCCCTCGCGAATTTGTTGCGGCTACCGTTCCTACCTCTTCCGCGAATTTCTCCGGCTAACGTTCCTATTCCCTCGCGAATTTTTCGCGGCTATCGTTCCTATCTCTCACGCGAATTTCTCCGGCTAACGTTCCTCTTCCCTCGCGAATTTGTCGCGGCTACCGTTCCTATCTCTCCCGCGAATCTCTCCGGCTAACGTTCCTATTCCCTAGCGAATTTCTCGCGGCTATCGTTCCTATCTCTCCCGCGAATTTCTCCGGCTAACGTTCCTCTTCCCTCGCAAATTTGTCGCGGCTACCGTTCCTATCTCTCCCGCGAATTTCTCCGGCTAACGTTTCTCTTCCCTCGTGAATTTGTCGCGGCTACCGTTCCTATCTCTCCCGCGAATTATTGGCGGTTATTCTGCTTGTTAGTTTCGCGATAAGGACTGTTTTGAAGCCCGACCTTGCCGTAGCCGTTAGGCTCTTAGACTAACCAGTAGTGTATAAGAAGATCTCCAATAAAGCTTAGTGTTATTTTCTTGTTATGAATCGCCTCAAATTCGTTTCTTTGTCTTGAGACCCCGCCCCTCTCCTTCGCCGATACGGGGCTGAGCTAGCGGAGTTCCGTTTCCGGTTCACGTGATCTGACTGTTATCGATCTCGACTTTCTTTGGTGTTTCGGAACACCTGGCGCCCAACATTTAATTATCTCAATACCTTGTCCGAGCGGGGCCAGTCAGAGAGCGTGCCGAAGTGTGCGACTACCCGGGTAGCGCCGAGTAGCGTCGTTACAAATTGATTCGACATCGCGGTGCTACTTCTTCCACGTGTAAAGTTGACTCTACTTCTTTCTCGTGTAAAGTTGGTTCGCGGGACATCGCGAGGGTACCGTTGGATGTAGGTAATTGTGGGAAACTACTGACCCTATCACGCAATGACATTTCTGGTCCGGTCGAACGCATAAATCCGATAAAGTTTATTAACCGCTGTCTGAGAGTCGGTACAGTTCCATCGTCGCTTAAATCTCGCTTACGCAATTCCCCGCGTAACGCATCACCCGTTAGCGTGTATATCCACGCGTCATCGGGAGACGGGGTATTCGACATCGCGGTGCTACTTCTCTTGTCTCTTATTTCGGATCTGACCGTAAACAAGACTCAAGGACAGGAGGTAGGGGTGAGAGGTAACAATAGAGGAATACCAAGAACTGTGGGATAAACACTGGAGAAGGGCAACGAATAAAGCTTATTCTAAGAAATGGTATACAAAGTATTACAGCCAAAACGGCTACGGCAGTTACGCAGACTCAATACAAAATATCCCGATTTCGAATATCTCGCGTCGAGACAATGTTTCTCGAAACTTCTCCGAACAGTTCACAGTTCCTATGAATTTATCTGCTTCAATGTTCGTACTAGCTCGCACTCGCTCTCTGTCTCACTTAACTCTCTCAGGGTTTGTTTCGTAACGGAATATTATTTAGGAATTACTGACAATCAATCTTAAGCCCCTCAAATTCGATAACGTTTCTTTTCTTTTGGGCCCCACGTTGGGCGCCAATTTGTAACGACGCTACTCGGCGCTACCCGGGTAGTCGCACACTTCGGCACGCTCTCTGACTGGCCCCGCTCGGACAAGGTATTGAGATAATTAAATGTTGGGCGCCAGGTGTTCCGAAACACCAAAGAAAGTCGAGATCGATAACAGTCAGATCTCGTGAACCGGAAACGGAACTCCGCTAGCTCAGCCCCGTATCGGCGAAGGAGAGGGGCGGGGTCTCAAGACAAAGAAACGAATTTGAGGCGATTCATAACAAGAAAATAACACTAAGCTTTATTGGAGATCTTCTTATACACTACTGGTTAGTCTAAGAGCCTAACGGCTACGGCAAGGTCGGGCTTCAAAACAGTCCTTATCGCGAAACTAACAAGCAGAATAACCGACAATAATTCGCGGGAGAGATAGGAACGGTAGCCGCGACAAATTCACGAGGGAAGAGGAACGTTAGCCGGAGAAATTCGCGGGAGAGATAGGAACGGTAGCCGCGACAAATTTGCGAGGGAAGAGGAACGTTAGCCGGAGAAATTCGCGGGTGAGATAGGAACGATAGCCGCGAGAAATTCGCTAGGGAATAGGAACGTTAGCCGGAGAGATTCGCGGGAGAGATAGGAACGATAGCCGCGAGAAATTCGCTAGGGAATAGGAACGTTAGCCGGAGAGATTCGCGGGAGAGATAGGAACGGTAGCCGCGACAAATTCGCGAGGGAAGAGGAACGTTAGCCGGAGAAATTCGCGGGAGAGATAGGAACGATAGCCGCGAGAAATTCGCTAGGGAATAGGAACGTTAGCCAGAGAGATTCGCGGGAGAGATAGGAACGGTAGCCGCGACAAATTCGCGAGGGAAGAGGAACGTTAGCCGGAGAAATTCGCGGGAGAGATAGGAACGATAGCCGCGAAAAATTCGCGAGGGAACAGGAACGTTAGCCGGAGAAATTCGCTCAAGAGGTAGGAACGGTAGCCGCAACAAATTCGCGAGGGAAGAGGGACGTTAGCCGGAGAGATTCGCGGAAGAGGTAGGAACGGTAGCCGCGAAAAATTCGCGAGAGAGGTAGGAACGTTAGCCGGAGAAATTCGCGGAAGAGGTAGGAACGGTAGCCGCAACAAATTCGCGAGGGAAGAGGGACGTTAGCCGGAGAAATTCGCAGGAGAGATAGGAACGATAGCCGCGAGAAATTCGCTAGGGAATAGGAACGTTAGCCGGAGAGATTGGCGGGAGAGATAGGAACGGTAGCTGCGACAAATTCGCGAGGGAAGAGGAACGTTAGCCGGAGAAATTCGCGGTAGAGATAGGAACGATAGCCGCGAAAAATTCGCGAGGGAACAGGAACGTTAGCCGGAGAAATTCGCGGAAGAGGTAGGAACGGTACCCGCAACAAATTCGCGAGGGAAGAGGGACGTTAGCCGGAGAGATTCGCGGAAGAGGTAGGAACGGTAGCCGCGAAAAATTCGCGAGAGAGGTAGGAACGTTAGCCGGAGAAATTCGCGGAAGAGGTAGGAACGGTAGCCGCAACAAATTCGCGAGGGAAGAGGGACGTTAGCCGGAGAAATTCGCGGGAGAGATAGGAACGATAGCCGCGAGAAATTCGCTAGGGAATAGGAACGTTAGCCGGAGAGATTCGCGGGAGAGATAGGAACGATAGCCGCGAGAAATTCGCTAGGGAATAGGAACGTTAGCCGGAGAGATTCGCGGGAGAGATAGGAACGGTAGCCGCGACAAATTCGCGAGGGAAGAGGAACGTTAGCCGGAGAAATTCGCGGGAGAGATAGGAACGATAGCCGCGAAAAATTCGCGAGGGAATAGGAACGTTAGCCGGAGAAATTCGCGGAAGAGGTAGGAACGGTAGCCGCAACAAATTCGCGAGGGAAGAGGGACGTTAGCCGGAGAGATTCGCGGAAGAGGTAGGAACGGTAGCCGCGAAAAATTCGCGAGAGAGGTAGGAACGATAGCCGCGACAAATTCGCGAGGGAAGAGGAACGTTAGCCGGAGAAATTCACGGGAGAGGTAGGAACGATAGCCGCGAGAAATTCGCTAGGGAATAGGAACGTTAGCCGGAGGGATTCGCGGGAGAGATAGGAACGGTAGCCGCGAAAAATTCGCGAGAGAGGTAGGAACGATAGCCGTGACAAATTCGCGAGGGACAATCAACCGTCCTGAGCGGAGAACAGAGAGTCGAGCGCACGAGCTATTTTATACTATATCTTGCCGCACTAAGGGCACTCTTTTCTATTAATTGATAACGCGCTCGATAGCGCACGGAACGAAACGAAAACGATATTACCGCACTACCGACGCGCACTATCCTGCCGACGATAACGCGGGCTAACCTCGTCTCAGGGAATTCGGTCGCCTCGTGCTACCGAATTTCCCGAGCATCTCCTGATATTACAACTGCGAACTGAATCGCTAAACGATAAATGATTACTATTAACTCGCGACACAAGATATTACGAAAAGAAAACTCTAAGAACGCCACGGGTCCGTCACCCGCACTCACGGAACGAAACGATAGGCCCGTCGAGGGCAAAGGAAATCTAAATCTCTACTATAGTATCGGCCACGTGTCGCGAACAAAGGAGCCGGCTTACCGGAACGGAAGATCTGCTGCTGCTGTGGTGATGGGCACGTCAGGTCGCTTCGCTGGTCCGCACGAGATAGGAAGAGTCCCGTGATCGCTGCGGCTCGCTAGGCGGCGAGGGCCTGTCCCCACTCCTAGTAGACCCTTTCCGCGATTTTAATTGGTGATCGATGTCCCCCATCGATTTGCATGCGCGACGCTCTAGTTTCCGCTGCGCGCCCGCTCCGTCGATCGTCAATCGAAGGAAACTAGTTCCTTCCTGGTTGGCGCGGATGCGCGCGCAGCTCGCTGGATTCAATCGTGGCTCCGGAACTGTCCCTTCACGGATGACGGCTTATGAATCCCTCCGGAACATTCCCCTGCGGGATAACGCGGAGGATCCCGATACGAGGCTAGCTTCTGGAGATTCCTCCGAAACATTCCCCTGTGGGATCACGCGGAGAATCTCGAGGTGACTCCTAGCCTCCAAGCGGTCCATCCGTGCCGAAGAAGCGGGGTGCCTGTCTAACAGGGTACGTTCCTCGCCGGGTACGCTGCTCGGTTGCAAGTCCCAGTCCTGCGCCTGGCAGGGAAGTCGTGTGCATTTCGCCGCACGGCATCTGGCGCTCATTACAGCCCCTTGGTCCTCCAGCTCCAGCGTCTTTTAGGTCGAATTACTAATCTCGCTACGGTATTCCGCTATGTCGCCCCTACTATTACAAAAGTTTCTAACGCGCTAAAATTTCTTATACTAAATGCTATCCTGGGGATGGCGGGATCAGCGAAGCGACGTTAGGGAATCGGCCACATTGTAACGTGCACGAAGTGCAACGTTACAATATAGTATTAGAGATATATGTTGTATTAAAAGTAGAAAGGAAAAAAAATTTAATGAAAAAAAAATCGATTTTTCACTGTTTTTGAAATTTTCAAAATTCGTGAGCGACCCCTAGAACATTTTTTACCGTGCTGAAATTTGGTGACGATTCTTAAAACATGATAAACTAACATAATCTGACGTGCCACCCCAATCTATATACAGGGTGTTACTTAATGATAGGCCGTAATTGCAAGGGCACATTACTGAATCAATTTCCAGTAGAAAAGTTCATATTAACATGTGACCTAAAATGTCTGGTTTTCAAGATACAGGACGTCAATATCTCAAAGATCCTTGTGCCGATTTTGTTGACATTTGGCACTGTTGTTTATTGTAATTAGACGCTAAGTTATCACTAACTAGAAGATAATTATGAGTTCCAGTGGCGTCCCGGGGGACAGTCTCACGAATAATATTGACAAAAAAAGTGTACATTTTAGGACACATGTTAATATGAACTTTCCTACTGGAAATTGATTCAGTAATGTGCCCTTGCAATTACGGCCTATTATTAAGTAACACCCTGTATTGTAATAGTTTATATATTATTTTCTGTTCATTGTATTCGTCAAACAAAAAAAAATTACTTTGCAATATCGCGGTAAATATACAATATGCTATTATATACAGGGCGTCCAAAAAGTATGGAAACGGTTGAATATCTCGAAAAGTACGCTTCAGATCGGGAAACGAAAAAACACGTGATATTTAAAAAAAATTATCAAATGATACCAAGATTGATCCCACACCCCAACCCTTGTGGGTAGGGCAGGGTGAAGCTTCAAAATCTTAAATAGGAACCCCCACTCTTGATTGCATATTCGCATTATACATTAAAAACTACATAACATTTATTTGAAACATTTTTTTCGATTCGTGGTAGATGGCGCTATAATCGACGAAATTCAATTTTTTCGGTTTTTACAATCGAGTCGGTTTATTCGATTCTGCAATACAATTGCGATAGAAATTTACATTTGCTGTAATTTTTGTTTTGCAAATTTGAATTTACAGTAAATCTTTTGTCGTTAGACATTTAAAAATCTGGCAAATAAACTATTTTTAGCGTAACTGAGAAGCAACGACGTGGACGCAATAGTTTTCTGTTCCCTTCGGGGTGCTGCATTTAAGTGAGTCCCCTCGACTCTCACCATCGGGGTGCTTGATTCAGGTGAGTCCCCTCCCTTTTCTGGACTAGGATGGAAAATAAAATTTTCCGGCTCAAGTAATCTCATAAAATGGTACTTTCCCATCAAAAATTTTTGTAAAGGCAGCATTTGAAGGGAACAGAAAACTCCTACTTCCACGTCGTTGTTTCTGCGATACGCTAAAAGTAGGTAGTGTATTTGCCAGATTTCTAAACGTCTATCGACGAAAGTTTTACTGTAAATTCAAATTTACAAAACTAAATTAAATTTTTAACAAAAATATCAAGTATGAGAATAAAAAATGTAAATTTCGATCGCAATTGTATTTCAGAATCGAATAAATCGACTCTCAATTGCAAAAACCGAAAAAATTGAATTTCGTCGATTATAGCGCCATCTGCCACGAATCGAAAAAAATGTTTCAAATAAAAGTTATGTAGTTTTTAATATAGAATACGAATATGCAATCAAGAGTGGGGATTCCTGTTTAAGATTTTGAAGCTTCCCCCTGCCCCACCCACAGGGGTTAGGGTGTGGAATCAATCTTGGTATCATTTGATAGTTTTTTGAAAAATATTAGATACACCTTTTTTCGTTTCCCGATCTGAATCGTACTTTTCGAGATATTCAACCGTTTCCACACTTTTTGGACACCCTATATATGATTAGGGTAGGTGGGGGTAAAGCCCCGCACGGGGCAAAGTCACGCACCGGTTATTTGAATAGCCCGGGAACGATCCCAAAGCTGTCCGCCAGGCGGCAGGTCGGTCTTGATAGTGTCTAGTGTGCTACGAAAATTGACGGCAGCAGGTCAGCTGTGAGTTGATAAAATGAGGTTAGTATATTTCTTGTTATTTTGATGTAGCAATCATATTAATCCACTACAATAATTTTCGCATGTGATTACGATTTCTATAAAGACCGAATGCTCAGTTAATAATATGGCTTTTGAACTTTATTTCTATATGCTTTAATTTCGTTTCACTTTGTTTATAAAAATCGGAAGAATGATTGGTATTAAATGATACCAAATGAGGCAAAACCCCGCAGCCCTTCTAAGGCAAAGCCCCGCATGCCTCAGAGGCCCCAAACAAATGAAGAGCCCTTCATTGCTGAGAAAGATATTATTTTAAGATTGTCAAAACCTATGATGATGACTCCGCTAGGTTTCAAAATGTGATCACCTTCACAGAGGATTTGAGTACTTTTAGCATCTATTAATTTGTTTTTGTGTTTTTTTTTAGCAATAAAATATTATGTTCCTCTATTTCTAAGAGGACAGAATATTAACAAATGTTAATATAAATGTATCTGTAAAAAAGTTTTTTTTGTCCTCTTCAATCAGCATTCTAGTGTTGCGGGGCTTTGCCCCATTTGGTGGGGCAAAGCCCCGCAAATTTTATTTGTTTTAGATGTTTAATTTTATAGTAACTAACAGTCGGACACCACAGGAGTTGCAACCGGGTTATAGATAACATCCCTACCTAAGACTTTCACCATATACTAACAAAAAATACACCCTCCATTTCAAACAATCCTGTAAAAAATAGAAATTGCGGGGCTTTGCCCCCACCTACCCTATATCTTTTTTGCATTGCAATACATAGTTTATAACAACATAATTTATATGTTTTTCGTATCATTTTCAATGTCCCCGATAGTTACAAGGATTGCGAAATCTGTGAATTTTTTAATCCAATAATATCGTGCAGGATTTTATAAACGCTTGGTGCACTAATCTGCAGAATTTTCTGTATCTGCATGTAGGTTATTCATCGGTCTTCGCGTATTACTTACTTGCATGACCCCTTACTGCATGATTTTTTATATTTTCAAAAGAAAACTTCTGTAAGTTAATTTTAACCTTTTATAGAAGAAAATAACACTAAAAGACTATTTTTTGCAAAAATTAATATTTATTTTCAATTGGGATTGGCTGTCAAACTATTTATTTCAAAGAAATGAGGTTTCATTTTTTAGGTAATGCAGATGTCATGTAAAATGAATGTAGCATGGAAGTAAAATCCGGGCTAAGTGCCAAAAAGCAAGTTTTCAGATATGCAGTTCTGAAAGCAAGCAAGCAAGCAAGCTTTGCAGCAAGCAAGATTCTTGTGGCAATTATTTGAACTAGATTTTGAAGGATCTAGACATAGCCCATTTTACAGCGTATTGGGGTTGTCACGTAGTCCACTTTTTAGCACTTAACTCAATTTTTCATATTCTGGCACTTTTAGCTCGGATTTTACTTCCATTCTACAAATGTAAGTGGACAGATATTTGTGGTTCAATGTAGGCTATTGTTCAATAGATGGCGCACAAACTATGTGAAAATATTTCATGTGCCATATATGGCACACCATGCAATAAGGGGTTAATTTTTCTACTTGCTTCACATTTTCTTCGGTAGAAACATCCATGAGACATCCTGATTTTGGAGCGTCGCCTACGTTAAAATTGCCGCGACTAAATAGGGAGGTTCGGTAATTTTTTTTACATGAAAATCGATAGAGTTTGGGTCACAAAAACGTTAACCGAAGTTGTAGCGCAAAATATTAAGAGTTAATCGTGTTATAAATATTTAAAAATCATGAATTGACGCGAGGCTAGAAAACGGGACCTCGACACGAGGCTACGTTGCGTGACGTCAGTTGCCAGACACCCCCGCCACAACGTCCAAACTATGCTTGCAATGAGTAGATTTACCGTAGAAAATGCAACAGCCAGCAGTACGTATTAAGTAGTAGTGGCTTCAGCGCGGGTTTTAACGTCCACACGTCCAAAAATTACATACACTTCGTTGTTGCTGTCTCGGAACTAACTATTTCTTATTTAGTAGACGCTGCAAAGCCCGTTTAGAAGGGACAGAGTGACCAGAAATCACTGTATCAAGCTACACACCACATGCTCATCTGGGCCGCTAGGCCCGCCAGGTTTTTTCCGGTTGTAAAGTATTGGAAACTTTTTAGCAAGGGTAGAGTTATAAATCTGTACCCTCTCTCTCTCTCTCTTACCTTTCCTTTGCGATAATAAATCATATTCTTAACCCTTTCACTCGCGAATTTTTATTTTTACAGCCATACAATTGATAATGTATATTCCAGCTCTTCGATGCTTTAAATTTAAATTTTTTTTAATAAAAAAATGTTTGTTTGCATAAATTTAATTTTTTTAGTTTATTTATAAATTAAAATTTTAATTTGTATGGCGACATATCCCTTATACGTTCGTTACAATGTCCACGAATGTACTTCTTGTGAACAAACGGACAAAATTCTAATTTATATGACCTTATATGTAGGTACATTAATCCACGTGTCCACATTTGTGGTCACCATGAGCGAAAGGGTTAAACTTAGGATTATAAATATCTAACATCGAGCAGTTTTTGCTTATTTCAATACTCTCACTCAAGAAGTAATCCATTAAATTAATGTAGAAGTTTTCTTATCTATTATATATAGGGTCATTCCATACCAAATCGGACACTTTTTGGAGTAACATTTCGGATTTTGCTCAAATTTGGATATATTGTAGTCTTTGTCGATGTTTAACCGTATCTCGAAGGATTTTTCAAAATTTTGAAAATTGTTGATTTTACAGCCACTTGAAAAATAACGCTGCTTTTTTTTCATTAAATTATAATTATCAAACCGGTTGTCGGCTGAGAATAATCTTTTGGGTACTAAAAGTGAAAGAGTTGAAAAACCAGAGAAAAATTGCATCGATCAAAAAAAAAATTTTTTTAATAATTTTATTTGCACTTGATTTAAACAAATGACGTATTTTCATAGCTGGCCACTTTTTAAAAATCTGAAAAAAAGCAAGCATATACTTTGATATCCTCTCTTTAACGACAAACAAACAAAAATAACGACACTTTAAAATTGACGATACAAAAATTAATTGAAGTTGACGCCGCGTCGGAATTGGCACGTCGACCCCGCCGCCAGCCACCGGTCGGTGGGTTCGACTCGCTTGGCGACACGCTGGTGGCGGGGCCGACGCGGCGTCAACTTCAATTAATTTTTGTGTCGTCAATTTTAAAGTGTCGTTATTTTTGTTTATTTGTCGTTAAAGAGAGGATATCAAAGTATATGCTTGCTTTTTTTCAGATTTTTAAAAAAGTGGCCAGCTATGAAAATACGTCATTTGTTTAAATCAATTGCAAATAAAATTATTAAAAAAATTTTTTTTTTGATTGATGCAATTTTTCTCTGGTTTTTCAACTCTTTCACTTTTAGTATCCAAAAGATTATTCTCAGCCGACAACCGGTTTGATAATTATAATTTAATGAAAAAAAAGCAGCGTTATTCTTCAAGTGGCTGTAAAATCAACAATTTTCAAAATTTTGAAAAATCCTTCGAGATACGGTTAAACATCGACAAAGACTACAATATATCCAAATTTGAGCAAAATCCGAAATGTTACTCCAAAAAGTGTTCGATTTGGTATGGAATGACCCTATATATATATAATTTGCTTTTGGGGAACATAACAATGGTCCAACATTTGTTGCTACGGATTAAGGAAAAACCCCAAAAGAAGACCTCAATCAAACCAAGTAATCATTATCATTCAATCTTAAATCTATGCTGATACATACATAGTTTGTAGACACAAATTACTCTTATATTCTAATAAGATTATATAAAAATTGATAGTATCGTGATCAAATTTATAAAAAATTAATATTTAACAGTAATCTTCATTATATGATACGTTACGCAAATCTTTAATACGTGCACTTCGTCGAAGTTTGTTTACTTCAGAATCTTTTGAGGAATTTACGTCAATCTTATTGTTTTTGTCAACTTCATCTGTCTCAACAATAAGCTTTTCCTCAAATAGAAGCTTAGCCCTTTTCCCTTCTGACCATCGCTGATTCACTCCCGAAACATTTGCCGATCCAAGAGAGCCAGATAGTCAAATCACGTTCGCGCTATATGCCTGCACTGCTCCCCGGGAGAAGGCGGAGCTTGTGTCTGGCAAGTGACGTCAAACCAATAAGAAAACGTTCTCGTCCCTAACGTTATCGCTGGAGTTACAATGTGCAATTTGAAGTACCTAGTAAATTTTTTTTTTTTGAAAAATTCTTTCACGTACATGGTTACTTACACATGCATAATAGTTTCCATAGAGAAATAACATAAAATATTTTTGGTCCGAACCTCCCTATTCCCACTACCACCGATAAGTTGTTGTTCGATGAGGACAGTTTTTTTTAAGTACATAATTCATTTCGCTCGTGTACTTATCTATGGAGAGACCCCGCACGAAGTTATATTGGATTACAACCCGTATCTCATCCTTGGACTACTCACACATTTTTAATTACATACAACGTCTCTCTGCAACTGCTAATACGTAGCTACTGAAATATTATATACCTATCGTCTTGTGGCAGGTGTTCGTTTCTTATGATTTAACACACATCTATCCACAATTAACATTATTGCTATATTGCAAAATTTATCTAGCGACCTATTACCTTTCACCGTTTCTGATATATTTGCATCAATTTATTATTTCAACAAATTATTGACTAGTACTGCCCGGTAATAAAATCGTAGTTGAAAATTCGACTTCCTACGTATCGTCCCAAAGTTTTCTTCGCTTCCTTATATCTCACCATTCCCAAGATATTTGCATGAATTCATTGTTTAAAGAAATGATCATTTCACTCTGTTTGGTAATACTGTGCGACTTAAATGTTCGATCCCCTTCGTAACTGCAAAATTTTCTCCGTTTCCTCGTATCTCTCATCGTTTCCAAGATATTTGCAAAAGTTTATTGTCCAAATAAATTGTTAAACAATTTATCGACCGTAATATATGTGGTAACCATCACGGCTAAAAGTTCAGCCCCCTAGACGAGAACCCAAAATTGTCTCCGTTTCGCCGTATCTCTCACCGTTTCCGAGATATTTGCATAAGTTTATTATTTAAACAAATTATCGTTTCACTCTCCTTTGTAATCTCATCATATTGCTAAAAGTTGAACTCCTCCCTCTCTCGAAGGGCGAAAGTTTAATACCTCTTGTACAGGTACAAATTATCCGCGGAGTATACATAGCCTCTCGAGTCTCGCTGTCGGATGGGCACTTCGCTTTACTCCTTGGCACCGAGCTTCTATCGAGGCTCGTGACATGATTAATACTTGCGGGAAAGGAAGTGGACATTAACGACTCGGACGTTGCGATGCATATAAAAATGATAAAAAGCCGACGACGAAAGCTGCCAAAGAATTTCCTACTTACGCAGAAGCAAGTTCACGTGAAAAGGCTCGAAAAGGTAAAGAACCGATCGATGGTCTATATTTCACGTGGCCATTATGCCCGGGGTAATAATACCGCACAATTACTGAGATCCCAAGTTCTCGAAAGAAAGGAAATAAAATCAGCATAAAGCGAGCCACCAAATGGCGCCACCAGACCTTAATGAAAGTACCAGTGCGGGGAACGAAAGCACGGCTCTTAAATTAATTCGCGATGAATTACGTCTGCACCAGCTGTTTGAGCAGTTGTGATTATTTATGAAGGAACTAAGATCCTCTTCGTGTACTTCAAAGAATGAATTATCCTTAATCTCGCGAGATGACCGCCTTCTGACTTCTAAGCTATCAGCATCCATTGTTTCTCACGAATATATTGACGATAACAACTCTGTAACAACGATCGAATGAGAGGGAGAGAGATTTTGTCTTTGAGGCTACGATAAGACATGGTTGTCGAAAACTTGATGAAAAGGATTTATAAATATATGATATGGAAAAAAAGTTGCTTAAATCTTATTTGCCAAGTAAACTTGATAAAGAACTGTAGATCTTCTTAACAAAGAAAGAAGAATCGTTATACCGTAGTATACGTTATAAACAAAAGACTGCGAGATAAAGTTATAATACATAAATTGAACTCTCCTCAATATTAGTCGAGTCGTACATTCACGTAACATTTTGTTAGAAAATTCTTTCCTAGTAAAACTAAGCATAACAAAAGTTAACCTACCAAAGATAGACCAAAAACACAAAATGCGTCACGAGATCCCTGTTACATGTGAAACATCGAAATTCTTCTTTGTATCCCGTTTATCGCGAGACGGAACAGTGAACGATGGCAGAGTTAAGAGAGAGTAAACTAAATGCGCTTTTTAAATTAGACACAACGGTTCGTACCGTTTAAAGTAGTATGGTCACTCTCCAAAGTGATCGTTGAGTGTCCGTAAAAAGTCATCAAAAAACTATGATTTATAATTGAAAATTCTCTTTATGAATTATAAAATTTTTGACCATAAGGATTAGTCGATTATTTTGATTATTTTTCACTTATTATTCAAATAATATGCCTCCTTTGACTAGCGTCTTTTGATGTGTGGTAACGCATATTATCAATGGGCTCGTGAGCCAGTAGAAAAAACCACGATACACTCAAATGTTTGAGTGTATCGTGGGGAAAATGAGATCTGAAATGCACGCATGTGTGAACCCACTCCACTAACGCGACGTTGCTGCATCTACTCGACACGCTATTTCCGAACACCGAGAAGCAGAAATTAGTTATAACTAAAGTATCATACATTTTTTATATTTTAATCTTGGATTTTACATACAAACCCCAAGAAATGTTTCTTGCCATAAGACTGGGTTATTTTCTACTCGATAATTAATTTTTATCAGACATACTAAACGGTCAATCTACCTCAAATTGCACCAGGAGGCTTCTATTGATATTAGCTTGCATACATAATTATTTCATATTTAAATCTTGGAAATCGATTCATGACCATACTACTTTAATAGTATCAGTCATAAATACAAATGTGCACTGGCGCACGTGTTCTTTCGACGGACGCGTGGTCCATCCTTCCTATCGCATACTTTCTACAAAGATGAATTTCGATGTTTCACAGCTAACAGGCGCCCCGTGACGCATTTTGTGTTTTTTCATTATGCCGAAGTCGAGACCATCGTGTTGCATAGTGGGGTACAAAAATCGTCCTGAAAAAGAAGAAGTATATGGCATACTTTTAAATCTACTTTATATTTTGATTCGTTGATACTTGTTTGCGGCAGTACTCTGCCTATAATTGAGCTGTTGAAAACCAGAATGGTGTAAGTCCCATTTCATATAAGCTGAGATTATTTGACTGCAAAGTTAAGTACAATTTGAAAAATCTGTCTAGATGATACAAACAGATATTTTAAATCGTAAAACCACTTTGTTATCTTACCACTTTAGAGAGGACGGTATTCATTTATTTCTTCATCCTCCCATTTGTTTCTGATGACACATCTGTATCTTCTATCAAAATGACGAATTCAGAAGAGGCTATGGATATGATGCTCTCTCTAGGCGAATGCGGCAATAAAGCTACACTTGTGGCAGAATTATCTCGACCGAGATTTCCAAACAGGTAAGCTTCCAATCACTAAAAAGTTTCCACTGTATTGTTTGCAGTGGAAACGGTTCCTTGTACCCCGAATTGCTCTCTAAAGGCGCGAATCCACCAAAGCAACATAGTGCAACTTTTGTGTTTCTGTTGCGTGTTTCCAAAAATGTTGCAGTAAACATGCGTATCCACCAAAGCAGCATAGAGCAACTTTTGTGTTTCTGTTGCATGTTTCCAAAAAATGTTGCAGCAACAGCGTATCCACCAAAGCAACATAGAGTAACATTTGTGTTTCTGTCGCGTGTTTCCGAAACTGTTGTAGTAAGTTGCACTGTGTCACGCATTGTTGCTGCAACAAAATGAAAAAGTTGCTCTATGTTGTGTGTTTCCATTGGAATGGAAACTTGTGGCAACATGTTGCAGTTACGACGTTGGTCGAGACCCCTCATGAACGACTATCAGCTACATTTAGATTGGCCATAAAGAGGGGTCAGGCTACACGCAATGGTGAATCGACCCTCTCTACCTTAGTGCAGTCAAATTTCCGTTTAAATCGAAAATTGAGACATACGGGCGAAAACTTGGGAAAAGGTGTGTTTTGATGTTATTAATGGAGGGAACATATTAAAAGAAAAATCACCAACCGGGTACGGCTGTAAAAAATTATTTATTGTTGAAAAAATCGGTTCTTCGCTAATATTTTGAAAACTACGTGACATATTGAAAAATAGTTAAAACAAAAGTTGTAGACGATAAAATTATCTACAAAAAAGCTATTATACTTTTTACCCTATTAGCCCAGTCAAATTAGCGTTTCACCTCGGAATGAGAGATAATAAGCTGGAAATTCGTATACACCTTCATTTTGGCGTTCTAAAAGTTGTCTCAAAAATTTAATATAATCTCGTGTCTGCGTCGTAAGTTATTCAAGGTCAAAGGTCACAAAAATCGGTTTTTCGCGATTATCTCGGTTTCTATAGTTCCAACGATGTTAACATATAGTATAGAAATTGTAGAGCATAAAATTTGCGACAAATTTTGTTACAAACATTTTTTCATGCGCTTAACCGTTTTTGAAATAGAGGGCGGAGAGCGCGCAGCGCTCAGCCATACATACCTACTGTAACGCAAGGTCAACTATGAATCTTGGTAAATAATATCTTGTATAAAGTTATTAAATCATTGAAATATCATTAAAAATGAATAATTTGTATTATTTATTAGTTAATACATTGGATTTAATAACATTTTACATATATCTAATTGTTAAGGCCAAGCAGGAGCTGTGATTCACTCACAGTCCTGTACCTTTCCCGAAAGGCTAATTGCCGGGCGGTTCCTAATGAATCACGCATCATCGAAATCACTTTGCTAATCACCGCTTTCAGTTGTAAACAAATCAGTTAAAATTAACGATTGTAAAGTCTCTGTATAGATCCATTGTTACTCTTCCAAAGGATAACTGTAACCAAACAGTTTGAGTGTAATCTCGAAGGATACCTTCAATATGAATTAAGTCCGTACCCGACATCATTATGTGATAATAATAGCATGAGAAAAACCACGAAAGCCACATTATATGATAATATGACACCTGTTCATATCGAATTGGATGAAAATAATGTGACGTATATCATCGATGGTGGATTTCTTCTGCATCGCATCGTATGTAGTAAAGACGATACTTTTTCCGTTGTTTTAGATAAATACGTTAAGTAATTTACAAACACGTTATAGGTTAAAACCTGTTGTTATATTTGACGGATACTCGGACTACAGTAAAAACATAAAAGCAATGAAACAACTAAGAAGAACTGCTGCTCTTTCGAAATCTTATGAAATTTGTTTCGACGAAACAAGGATTGTGCCAATCAGCCAAGATAGGTTTTTGTCAAATCGATATAATAAAAAGAAACTTATTGATATGCTCACTGAAAAGTTAGAGAGTGTAAATATCACGACAAAACAGGCGAGAGATGATGCTGATGTTTTTATCACAGAAACAGCTATCGAAGAATCCAAATATGAGAGGACTGTCGTCATCATAGGAGAAGACATAGATTTGCTCGTTATTTTAATTGGACGCACTCAATTACATCAAGAAAAAATTTTCTTTAAAATAGTTGGAAAAGGCAATGTCAAAACACAAATCTATTCTTCAAAAAGTTTTGATAAATATCCCCTTTCTAAAAAACATATTTTATTTTTACATGCATTCAGTGGCTGTGAGATACTTCTGCGCTGTTTAAAAAAAGGAAAAAAACTCACCAAATTACTAGAAAAACTTGCCAATTTTGACTAATTGGCTCAAGTTTTTCTACAAGAAAACTGCCCTGTGCAACAATTATACGAAAATGCAGTACGCATCTTACTAGCGATATACAATGCTCCTAAATCTGAGGACAATATCGATCATCTTCGATATAAGTACTCGGTTCGTTAAATCTACAAAGTTTCATAAACCTGCCCAGTTGTCTAATCTTCCACCGACAAGTGCAGCAGCCCATCAGCATATAAACTGTGTCTATTATCAAGTCCAGAAATGGTTAGGGCATGATTTAGATCCCCAGGAATGGGGTTGGGTGCTGCAAAATGAATTCCTGGAGCCAATGACAACAACATTACCACCAGCTCCAGATGAATTACTTAATACTATATTTTGTAATTGTAAGAATGGATGTGGTCCACGCTGCGGATGCAGAAAGTCGGGGTTGCAATGCACTTTAGCTTGTGGTCAGTGTAATGGGCAAGCTTGCCTTAATGCTGTTTCATTCCAGAGCGACCCCGAGGAAGAGAGTGCATTCGATCCGGAAATTCTAGAAGGCCTGGAAATAATGATTCAGGACAACGAAGATGATGACAATGAAACAGAAATTTTCGAACGCCCGGAAGATGACGATGAAGAAGAAGAAAATTAATACTTTTGTTCTTTAAATTATTAAAGATTTGTAAACTTTCACCTCACTTCAATTTAAATTGCAAGAAATATACAGCTGCTGAATAAAGATAAAATTAAAATATATTTACTTGTTTTATTTATACTTAAAATTTACTTTCAATAAATTAATATTAAATTAAGATATACAATAAGTATTTCGTTTAATGAGTTTGTAATTACACAAAGTAGGTAAGTATTATTAAATGAATATATTAGATATATGTTCAATGCTAAGGCCATTATTATTTTCGGGCTAGTGACGATGTACGTTTCCATACTTCCAATAGGCTTGTGTGGGAAAATCGGTCAAAATCTCGATTTTTTCTTACAAGATTACGCCATTATTTCAACCCTTTATCCCCATGCAAAACTCAAGCCTTTTTGATTTTCCGAAGCCAGGTTTTATTAATTAATCATTTAGTGAACAAGGCTTGCGTGAGAAAATGAGAAAAAAATACCTTTTATTTATGTTAAGAAAAATCGATTTTTCCATATGTTATCCCCAGGGGCCATTCGTAAATTTCACTTTATTCTACTCAACATCGAAGTACTTTTCAACCCTCTTCGAGGCTTGTATGCGAAAATGGGGCACCAGAATCTGTCACTATCTGACGGTCTATAACTGTTCCGTTGCAGGGGTTTCGTAGCATCGCGACCATGAATACCTCGCCAACCTAGTAGCCCAGGCAGTACCTATGCATTATCTTATTTCCATTAGCGTCTTTCCAGCGCCTCCTAGGTAAACGGTTCTACTTTTGGTTGATCAACGAAATTGATTAAATTTCATTGAACAGTGCTTTGAGAAACAAATTTGTGAAAATTGCGTCGCGCGAGCGTTCCAAGTGTCTGGGATTGGCGTACATAATATCATCAATGCTACGATAGCGTAACGGACAAGTTGCCGGGTGAAAGTCGACGTTGGACAGCCGAGCGCGCATGTCGCCTAACCTAACTATTCGACCCTCTCAAAGCTACAGATACATATACACTATGCATAGTGAAACCGCAAGTGAGTAATAAACAAAAGTTTATTATAAACGACAATTAATAAGGATATATCATCCACCGACCATGGCCTCTAACGAGATTATTAATGCGAAGAACGCGGATAACCTCACACCAAAGAGGAAAAGCGACCACGTGGCCGCAGATACATCGCACTCTTAGGGCCGAAACCACCAACTCTGATTAAATGCTTGATTACCTAATCACGATTATATTTAATCGGCGTTCTAATCATGATTAACTTCACAGTTCGTTCCACCATGAATTTTTAACCCCCGATTATCTAATCATATACCCTCTTCGCAATAAGTTTTGGTTTTGTTGTAACGGTGATTCTGATTGGATCAGCAACGGAACTTGTAATGGAGTAGGAGGAAAACCTGATGTGATCAACTGACGCGCTGCAAGTTGAGTTCAGTGAGCTGCCGAAAAAATTAAGTTTTTGTGTAGTGATTTCGAAAGGAAAAAACTTTAAATAAAGTGCATTATAGAAATATGGCGGAAAATGCAATGGTCGTAAGTATACAAAAATATGACACATGTATAATAGGTTACTGGATTGTGTTTGTTTTATATTTGGTTTCCTAACCTTGAAATTGACATTTTCTCGTTAGTAGTGATTATAAAAACATGTATTTGTAGGTAAAAGCTGGTAGAAAACGAAGGGCAAACTTTATGAAAGTTGAGAAGTCGACTTTACTGCTTACTATAGGGAAGCATAAAGATGTAGTAGAGTGCAAAAAATCAGACGCTGTCAGTACCAAGGAAAAAGCGCGGGTATGGCTACAAATTTGCACTGAATTTAATGCCAAGGGTCTCTCTGCGGAGCATCGTTCTGCTGAAAGCTTGAAAATCCTATGGGACAATATAAAGCGAGATACACGAAAACATTTAAGTTCTTTACGTCAGGAAACATATAAAACAAATAACATAAACAAACTGAATTCGATTTTCGGTGTTTATATTTTTGTGTTCAGAACATCTCCAGATAGAAAAGTCTGCCACAGGATTAGTGCAGTGCCGCCAATATATCGCCAAAGTTGATGCAGACCTTGTCGAAGCATGTCGTGTCGGTAGAACCTGATATTTCTACCGTGGCATTGTACCGCAATTCTGGAGAAACTTTTCTATCTGGGACAACATTATAAAATTATAAACGTTATTTTTAGATGACCCATAAGTTAAATTAAATCAGTGTATTATTTGTATAGGTGGCGGAGGCAATCCTGTAAAAGAAGATCCTTTTTGTTTAAGAGTAAAAGAACTCATTGGCAACACAGCTCAACCAATGGAGAATGAATATGATGATGATGCTCTACCAGGTATTTCTTAATTTTTTGATTGACGTTCATATATTCTGTACTTAAAAAAAGACGTGAACTGATATATCCCAGTTAAAATATAATTTTTCCTCACTCATTCCCATTTCGAGGCCTTTTTCTTCCTATTTTTAGACCGTAAGATAGCGTTTTTCCCGCGTGACACCGACCGGGAGTCCGCAGGCTTTTAAAAGATTGCTTAGTCCGAAGTGGGTCCTTTTTCCAAACTGATAAACGCAACGTGAAATGAGCCGTGTATACTTTTGTTTGTTTTGTTTTGAGAAATGGGCATTCGTGAGAAGAAATAATATGTCATTCTCTCTCTCTATATACTGACAGTATAATGACATAAGATACCATTTATTTCAACAGGGGAACACCAGGTGACTGGAAGTTTTGGGGAGGATTCGTTAATGCTTCCAGTAGATAATACTACAGAATTACCAGAAGCTGTAGAATTTGCAAATGTTTTGGTGGAAGATGATGATACCTCACAAAATAAGGTTTCCTTAACTTCTATTTTGGTCTCTATAATGACAGTAATGGAATAATAAGTGTGATAGTTTATAATAATTTAAAATTATCCATTACAGGACGTAAGCAGCGACAATGTTGAAGGGCAGAATTGGTCAGAGTGGAACCCAGCATTGCTCAAAATGAGAAAAAGTGCTGTGTTGCAAGTATCTTCTGGACCTGGTACACAGTCACCACAGGCCGTCCTTCCTTCCTCATCTACTACTGCTTGTTTGACAAGTATTGAGACAAACAAGGAACAGGAGCATTTAGACAGGATTGTGAACAAAAGACGAATGAAAAAACCGTACAACAAAATAGGATGTCGCTAGAAATCTAACGAAGCATTATCTGTAGCGAAAGTGGAATATATTAATATTCTTAAAAAGCAGGCAGAGGAAAAATGGATGTTGGAAAAGCAAGTATTGCAAAATACTTTGCTGGAACAACAGCTAAAAATAGACATTTTGCGTGAGCAGATTACGGGTAAAAATAATGAAATATAGAATTAATGTAACGCTTCCGGGTAATGTTCCTTTTTTAATAGTATTACATTTTTTATTATACATAAGAGCAATGCGTATAGCTGTGCAGCAGATGAGTTGAAATAGTGTTCGAAGTTTTGAACATCATTTCAGCTTGTATCTGTGAAATTGTTCTTGAACGGACCAAAGATTGTAATTATGTCATAAAGTAATTTAGTTACAGGAGCAAGTTTGAAGTAGTGTTCAAAGCTTCGAACATTATTTCAAAGAGCAATTGGAAATTCTTTACACAATTTTCAATCGCATTGCATGCTACTTTCAGTTACAAATTTTACTCGTATTGCATTGTTTGTACTTTTTAGATTTTTTAGATATAAGCCAACAGATACTTGTTTCTTATTTTATAAATATAATATATGGCTGTGCAGCAGGTGAATTGAAATAGTGTTCGAAGTTTTGAACATCATTTCAGCTTGTATCTGTGAAATTGTTCTTGAACGGACCAAAGATTGTTACAGGTGCTAGTTTGAAGTAGTGTTCAAAACTTTGAACATTATTTTAAAGATGCACGCCAAGCGTTAAGTTTAATTTTTTTTTTAGAATAGTAATTGTTTATAGTACTTGATAGGTATATCGTTAACAATATATTGTATGTACAAGAGATTTATGGAACTGAAAATGTTACTTTTAAAAATGTATATTTTATACTAGTGCAATGTTTCTCAGGAAATAAATACTCAGAATTGGTAAACTGATATACTTTTATTTGTGTGCCTCGAAGGAATTATAAAAATTTATTATTAACAAATAGTGTATCTACTGCATATTATCTACATAAATCATATTATACGATCTATTTATCTGCAGTTCATACAATATATATAGTCTTTCCTATTACAATATGTTGAAGTTAAAAATATACAAAAAGGGACTCGTAATTTTGTTGATTGTTTTAAGAGAGTGGAATTGCGCAAACGCAATTTTTACACTAGATTGAAGGGCAAATCTGGAAAGTCTTGCACTTTGTATCCCAATTACGTCTATAAGCTGAAATAAAATTTGCATGTGAATTTTGACATTACAAAAGAAATTGTAGAAAGCAGAATGAAATTTATTTTTACCTTTCAAAATATTGAATAAGTAGTGCACGTGTGTCTCTAGCATCGGGTTCTGCATCACCGTGATTGTGAATATTTTCATTCAAAATCACATCCCAACGTATATTTAAATTGGGATCATCAGGAAGCATTGGTTCCGCAGCAGTACGTGCTTTATTATGCAAGACGGCAGTTGCTACTATCACAGGAAGCACATGGTCTACTGAAAAACGCATTCCTGTCACTAAACATGGAAATCTACGTTTCCAAACGCCGAATGTGCGTCCGATGGTGTTGCGAGTCCTAATTTGGGATTCGTTAAACAATCGTTCAGCGTCAGTTTGAGGATTTTGTATTGGAGTTATAAGATAGGGCTTTAATGGATAACCCCCATCTCCCAAGATTAATCCATCTTCAAACTCTCCAGCTTCCAATCGAGCATGTAATCTGGAATTTCTGAAGATTGTTGAATCGTGAGCACGCCCGGGCCAACGTGCAACAATATTTGTGAATTTTAAATGCGAATCGCAAGCAGCTTGCACATTTATTGAAAAATATCCTTTTCTGTTTCGAAATTCTTCTGCATCATCCCCACCTACAATCAAAATATTGTAAACAATCGAAATAATAACACAATTTTTAACAAAATTCTTACCAAAGGATTGAACTTTTACGTGTGTACAATCTAACGCCGAAATAACCCTGGGAAATCGAGCTATACGATAAAAATCTACTTGTACAGCTGTTTTCTCTGCTGCCGTAATAGGTAACTTTATAACATCACGAGCCAAACTGGCAATAGCTGCAGTGACTCGGTGTAGAATCCTGTAAGCACTGGTTTTACTAACTCCAGCGAAGTCTCCAACATAATTTAAAAAGGAACCAGTTGCATAATATCGGAGAGCAAGCAGGAGTTGTACTCTGGGTGTAATAGCGTGGTTTCTGAAATGTGCATTCCCTTTATTCAGTAAGGATACAGAAAATTCTATGTGTAATATGATAATGTTGAGATCTTTTAAAATAGATTATATATTATTTAAGAAGTAATTTACCTTTCTGTAGCGTGTTGCAAATTAGGCACAATTTCCAGAAGCAAAGCTTCAACACTGTGTTTCGATAACCGAAAACGCGTTATGAAATCCAAATCATCCAAAGTTTGGAAATAGTCAATTCGTTCGTTAATTCCACGTGGCCTTCTATGAACTTCGACACCATTTTCATCATCAGATGATGATAAAATATCGTCGTAAAATAAATCCATCTCCGGTATAGTATTGTAAAGCAATGATCGCAGTGACACTTCGGCTTTGAGGTTATGTTGATCCACGTTAATCACTGATTAAGTTCCTAACCAGCCAAAAATGGCCGATTAAGTTAAACGGTGATTATCTCACTTTAATCATGGTTCAAAAATTGGTGGAACGCAAGAGCTTGATTAAATTAAGCTAATCAGGAATTAACAATTTAATCAGAGTTGGTGGTTTCGGCCCTAAGATAATTAAATCGAGACCAGAGGTGTGCACAAAAATCAAAGTCTCACCTCGGAAGCATTAGAAAGGAGCTATAATAACTTAATTAAAGACTATGGAACGCGTAAAACCGACGCCAGATATGCACCTAACCTCAAAAGAGCCAGAGGTTCCCTCAGCTCCGAGACGGAAGAGAAATGGGAACTGCCTAAGAACCCAGTAAAAATGAAAAACGCCAGCAAGGACAGCACCAGCACTCCAGCTAGCTTGAACAACAGCTTCGCCAGCCTCGAGGAGGAAACGATGCTGCACGACGGAAACGAAGCTCCGGAGGACCCGATCATTACCAACAACAAGGAAGGTAAGAGAAAACGAGCCGCCTCCGATCCACATAAAAAATTTAACGATCAATGAAGTAATAAAAATGCTCAACGTCACCGGAATGGGAAAAAATTCTTTCCAACTACGCCAACCGCATGAACAAACCGGAGTATCGATAATGTTACCAAATATAGAGACATTTAACGTAGTCAAGAACAAACTAGTGGAGACAGGTATATTATTCTACACATACACTCCCAAGAATAGTAAACCCAAAACGATCATGCTAAAAAATATAAAGGGCAACTTTAACGAAAACGACGTAGCAGCAGAAATCGAAGAGCTTAAACTGGAAAACGTAAAACCAATCAAAATTACGAAAATCACCCCCAATAAAGAGAATCCTTGGCTATTCCATTTCCTGATTCAAGTTACACATGACAGCGACGTCAATGTTTTAAAAAAGGTTCGTACACTGCTGTATCAATCCCCCACTGGCATAATCTTAAAAAAGAAGCGATATTCCAGTGCAAAAACTGCCAGCAACTAGGACATGCAAGCTCAAACTGTAACCTTAAATACAGATGCGTGAAATGCGGATCCAGCGAACATGGCAGAGGAAAATGCAGGCTAGCAGCGGAGAGTAGCAGAGAACAGCTGAAATGTGCCAACTGCGGACAGAACAGACACCCAGCAAACTACAAAGGCTGTCCATTCTACAAGCATGCCCTTGGTATGATAAAGGAAAAAAGAAGGAAAATTTAAAGATAAAACAAGAAAAAATCTCTAAAATCCACGAGTACGTCACACCGGGAATATCATACGCAGCCAGGATACAACAGAATAACAATACTCACCCAGCGACACAGGGAAAAGAAACGAACACACAAACAAACCCAGCGAGCAATAAAACGACCAACGGAAACACACAAAATGTACCAGACAGGGCGAATGAGCTTAAAATGGACACATTGCAGCAATAATATCTACACAACTGCGAGAAATCAATAACCAAGTAACAAAGAACACAGCCAGGATAAGCTCCATAATAGATTACCTAGGCCTCGATATACAACAAAAATAATCATGGGATCACAAAGAAACACAATTAACCGGTCATCAGAAGATACACCGCAAGGTGACGCAAGTAACACGCAAATAAAATTAATGGCGATCAACGTCAATTCCATTATCTCACAAAACCGTAGATATAACCTACAACAATTTATTAACAACCATGACCCAGACATATTGCTAATGTCGGAAACGAAACTAAACAACCGACATAAAATATCACTCGAAAACCATGACTTAATACGCAAGGATAGACAAAACGCATTCGGGGGTGGAACAGCCATCGCCATCCGAAGAAATCTGAATTACAGAGCAGTCGACTTCCCCAGCTCAAGAAACAACCAGATGATTGAGTACACCATTATCTGTCTAACCACTAGCAGGAATGAGAATCTATTTATAATCAGTATATATGCAACGAATAGAACCTCAGCAAAAGGTATATTTAACGAAGAAATCAACAATCTGTTTTCCAAACTGAAATTAAATGATAATAACAACTACTATATTATAGCAGGCGATCTCAACGCGAGACATAACCTACTAGCAGGGAATGAAAACAACCAAAGAGAAAAATACCTGGTGGAATGGGACAACAGAAACACGCACATGTACAAAACTAGCATACTCTCGGGTAAGGATCCAACATACACACCTGCGCAAACTTTCACGGATCACTGCATCGCCGACAACAGACTAAACATTGAAAGCTTCGGGAATAACGAGGTAAAAACTTTGGTGTACGACAGCGACCATAAAGCTCTGATACTACGAGTTGAACTCCCCAACACATCTCTAAAAACAAAAAATCCCGCACCGCCAAGATTTATATACAAAGCAACCAAATGGGCCGAGTTTAAACGATACCTAGAGGAAAAATATCAGGAAGAAGTCGAGGATAGTAGAAATCTCACCACAGAAGAAATCGAACACCACCTAACTTGCATTGCAGCGTGCATCAACGAAGCCATAAGCAACACGGTGCCAAGAATGGAAGAGAAGAATAATATCACAAAATACACAATCAAAAAAATCAAAAAACTGTATAAAAAAAAAGTCATTCTTACTCACCGAACTGCACAGAAATCTCAAATTTGATCCCAAATGCAATAGACCACACACTAAAGTAATAAAAAGACTCCTAGACATGGCAAAAAAGAAGCTACAGAACGAGTTCATGAAAGCAATCGAAGACTACTGGAAAACAGCCTTCGAAAAGATCAATTATAAAGAGACAGAAAAATTCATGCCCACGATAAACAACTTATTTAGACCAAAGCAACGGATGCAGATTACGGAATTGATAGTAGAGGAGAATAAGGAAGAAATTCTAAGAAGGAGCGAGTGCATTCTGGACAACACACCGAAGGGAGACAACAATTACGTCTTCACAGACCCTGATGACAGACTGAACATTCTAGGGGCGTCTTATGAAGGCATCAACTCCCCGAGGCACCTAAACATGGGTACGAGACTGAGAGAGATCATCGATGGTAAGACGGAAGAGTTCAAGAGAACGTTTGAAGAGCGAAGAGTAAGCGGATCGGTCATAACAAACTTCACAACAGAGAATAGAGCGTTGCAGCCAGCAACGGAACCAGGAACGTATGCATACTTCACGAACGCACTAGAAGTAGCGGGGATAATAAAGAAATTTGCAAACAAAACGTCATGTGGCAACGATGGGATACCCAACGTCGTACTCACAAACA
The DNA here is from genome assembly GCA_963678675.1 of Xiphydria camelus. NCBI lineage: Eukaryota > Metazoa > Arthropoda > Insecta > Hymenoptera > Xiphydriidae > Xiphydria > Xiphydria camelus. The sequence continues at coordinate 16,290,677 of OY783200.1, forward strand.
TCTAATACCGGCAATAATAAGAGACTATACCATCCTCTTTAACAATTGCATTAACATCAACTACTTCCTAAGGTGCTGGAAAAGTGCACTAGTGATACCTATTCACAAAACCGGCAAAACGACGAACGCCCCGCCCAGTCACAGACCGATAAGTATGACACCAAATGAAGTAAAGTATTCGAATCCATAATTAATAACGCCATAATCGCACATTGCAAAGAAAATAAAATCATCCCGGACACTCAGTTCGGATTCCGACATCAACATTCGACATGTCATGCAATAAACAAGTTTCTCTCGGACGCAAATTTCCAAGTAGGAAGAAATAATCTAGTAGGAGCCACACTGATCGACCTAGAAAAAACGTTTCATTCGGTATGGCTAGCCGGCCTAATATACATACTTCTAAAAAAAAAGTTCCCCTCACAACTGGTCATGATGATCTGGGACATGATCACAGATAAAAAATTCCAAGTAGGAGACGGAACTAACAGTTCCATATTGATATTCAACATCAAGGAAGGACTACAGCAAGGATGCGTGAACTCCCCAATCCTCTTCTCAATATTCATCAGCGATATCATAAACACCTTCGGGTTAAACACCAACCACAATACTCGTTCTCCATAGCATACGCAGACGACTTAATTATCTACATCACCGGACACTCTCCAAGATTAATACAAGAATTCCTACAAACCCTAGTCAATAAAATTAACAACTATTTCTGTATGTGGGACCTGAGAATGAGCCCTACGAAATGTGAATCAATTCTGCTAAGGAAACCCTGCAGAACATTAGCTAAAACCAAAAAAAGAGGGGCTGAAGGACTTCAGAATTAAGACATTCCACCCGGAAACCCGCACAGAGATGGAGATCCCCTCCAAGGAATGCGTCAAATACTTAGGTATGCACATCGACTGCCGACTAAGATGCGCATCGCACGTAGACATACAATTAGAAAAGGCAAAGAAGAGATTCAAGGCGTTGGGTAGACTTCTACAACTCACATATCACAAAGAAAGCGAGAATAATCTGCTACCTACTGCTGGTCAGACCACTACTGACATACGCATCACCATTATGGTGGAACATCTCAGCCTTGCAGATGGAGAAACTGCGAAGATTTCAGCGATCATGCCTCCGAGCATGCCTACGAATGTATCGGTCTGAGCACTCTAATTACAGAAAGATGGTAAGCAACAAGAAAATCTACGATATGGCCGAGATACCCTGAATCGATAACTTCATCATCAAATTGACGAAAGATTACTACCAAGCGATATGACCACCATAGAGAATTACGTCATCAGAAGGATAGCACATGTAGATCCAATTATCGCTAATCACGGAGCTGCCACTGGTTACCTGCAGCCGCAAGCGTTCACATACATGGACAGAATAGGGATTATCCAAAATGCGGACAACATCCCTGTGATTTACCACCAGGGACGTCACAAGCTAAATAAAAAGCTACCAACTTCATATAATAATATAGGCAGACTGAAATACTCAACTGCAATCCCAAAGACAGACTACTGGGACCACAATAAATTCACCAAAAAATACTGGTGGCTCGATGACACAGCGCTTCATATACCACTCTCAAAAAGAGACTGGAAACAGCATACTGAGAGACAGAGTCGGGGGAAAACGAAATAACGCAACATGAGAATAGGGCATAAGAACCAAATGTAAATATCCGTAGTATTAAGTGTTAAGTGTACTGTAGTTTTAAGAAACCAGGAATAAGTCAAAAACGTTTTTTTTCTCATTTTTTATCATTTAGCTAATACAAAAAGACTGATAGACTAATAAAATTCAACTAGTCTTATCAATATAGTAAATCGCACATAAACTACGGTTAAATAAGGTGGAAGATAGAGTTACTAAAATTAACTTACAATTAGTCAGTTCTTCGGCATCAGGATAAAGCGTGGCTAGTTTTTTAAGGGAATTTGTTTGTACTAAAACATTATAAGACTGTTAAAGAATTAATAAACAAATTTTATAAACAAACAAAAAAACAAGTTGCCGGGGTGGGGGTCTCGATGTCGTGGGTTCAATTCTTGTTTTTTTTTTCTTTTTCTTTATTAACTCTTCTTTTTATTTGATTGCAACCCCTTCTTCTTATAGAAAGTGGTTTACATTATCGAATAACATAATAGTTTCAATTCTTTCATAGTTTTACATCTTTTTCTCCCTCATTGAGGTGAACAAATACTGCAGTGCTAAGACAGGACGTCGTATCTACATTTTAACACATTACAAAATACAACAGTTTTTCTGAATTGAGCCGTTGAAAACCAGAATGGTGTAAGTCACATTTCACGTAAGCTGAGATTATTTGACTGCAAAGTTAAGTACAATTTGAAAAATATGTCTAGATGATACAAAGCAGATATTTACGATTTAAAATATCTGTTTGTATCATCTAGACAGATTTTAAAAATTGTCCTTAACTTTGCAGTCAAATAATCTCAGCTTACATGAAATGTGACTTACACCATTCTGATTTTCAACGGCTCAATTGTTTCATGCCGTGCTCGTAGAAACGCATCCAATTTTTGATTTTAGCTGATATATAAGAGCTGCAGGTACTCCTTACACACTTGGCACAGTAATAAAGCAGATAGATATGTTCAAATAGCCGAAAAAGTAAAAAAATCGATGTTTTTGTAGATACGACTTCCTTAGCAGGGCAGAATATTATTTGTAAGAATAGTTGGAAACATCGTTGCATTTTTTTGCTCTTACATTTCGTTATGGGAATTTTCAGCTGCCGAGGATTTTGTTCATGATTTTGGATGATAATTGTCGAAAAACATCTCGTGAGCTGTAACTATGGAACGGAAATGTGATTGGGATATGTGAATATTGGTATCTGTAATCGAAGTAATTTCAAACAATTTTAAATCTTATAACTGTAGAAAAATATTTTTCATTTTCATTTCCATTTAATAATGTCGCGCTTGACACAATCGGCTTATGATAGCTAAAATAAATAAGTGAGTCGGAGTAGAGCCGATCGACGAGGAGTTACTCCGACTCACTTACTGTACATGGCGAACACCACTTCCATACAACATTGTTCTGCCAGATGTTTACACATCAATTACAAGTTAGAATGACTAATTGATGTGTAAATATCTGTCAGAACAATGTTGTATGGAAGTGGTGTTCGCCATGTACAGTAAGTGAGTCGGAGTAACTCCTCGTCGATCGGCTCTACTCCGACTCAGTTATTTATTTTAGCTATCATAAGCCGATTGTGTCAAGCGCGGCATTATTAAATGAAAATGAAAATGAAAAATATTTTTCTACAGTTATAAGATTTAAAATTGTTTGAAATTACTTCGATTATACAGATACCAATATTCCAAAATCCCAATCACATTTCCGTTCCATAGTTACCGCTCACGAGATATTTACACATCAGGGTCTCGAGTACTAGCAGACTCGTTTTGTTTTTTTTCTCTCGTACCTGGATAAGCTGGGTACTGCATTAGATGGCCCGCGACGATCCGTCCGATAATTGATTTCCAGGAAAGGTATAAACCGTGGTGTTCGCAGCTTACATTCCCGGAATATGCCGTTTCGGAGAACTTACAATTAGGATTAGCTAAGGATTGGCGAGGTATTTATGACTGTGATACTATTAAACGGTGCGAACCGTTGTGTCGAATTCCATTTATCCGCTCGTTATTTCTCGATAGAATAGCAATCCTAAATTAGTATAGAATATTTGAATTTTACCGCTATAAAATCTAGTAACCCTTGAAGGTTGTACGGCCTTAGGATCTAATCTAGTTGCATATGCGACACTGCACAAATTTACATGTACCGTATGTCCGCGATCAATAAGACCATAGCAAAATTGCGAGTTTTGCATGAGCACCCCCGTGGGTCTCCTCGTCCAATAGGATCACCGGAGAAGCGTGAATGCGCATGCGTAGTCATCCGCGTTGGCGTCGTCAGCAAGTTCAGATCGGTTATTTGGATAACCGATGTCCGTATGTTGATGTCCGTATGACCGAAGTCCATATGACCTTGAAATGTACCTTCGGCCGGGCTTGGTGGCCGGGGTGAATTCGAGCAATTTTTACCGGTAGAAGTCGAGTCGGTAGTTAGAGTTGGTGTCAATTCGGGAGATCGAAGCGTCTAACCTCGAAATCATGAATTTATGAATAATGGAAATTATTCACCATAATTCACAAATCCACGATTTCAAGGTTAGTCACTTCGAGATCTCCAGAATTGACACCAACTCTAACTACCGACTCGACTTCTACCGGTAAAAATTGCTCGAATACCGACCAAGCCCGGCCGAAGATAAATTTCAAGGTCCCTGTAACTGTGCGGTTCTGGATAGGACATACGGTATGCGGTATACCGTATTTCCCATTCTGTATTGGCCAGTTTGAAATTACTTTCGGGCAGGCTTGGTCGGTACTCGAGTCATTTAATACCGGTAGAAGTCGAGTCGGTAGTTGGAGTTGGTGTCAATTCGAGAGTTCGAAGCATCTAACCTCGAAATTAAGAATTTGTGAATAATGGAAATTACTCACCATTATTCAGAAATTTACAATTTCGAGGTTAGACGCTTCGATCACCCGAATTGACACATACTCTAACTACCGACTCGACTTCTATCGGTATTAAATGATTAGAGTACCGACCAAGCATGCCCGAAGGTAATTTCAAATTGGCCAATATGTACAGAGTGGGACATACGGTACAGAGTAGGACATACGGTATCCCGTAAGAAACGCAACAAGCGACATTTACCTTCGGCAGTATTTGCCAACGGTACACATGTAAAGGACTCAAACACCGTCGGCAAATACTGCCGAAGAAAAATGTCGCTTGTTGCGTTTCTTACGGGACGTACGGTATACGGTATTACGGTATATATAGATTATTTAGACAGAGGTACAAGTGTTAGCTGTTTACGGAGCGCGTGAGGAAGCTAGGAGAAAGTGACTAGGCTTGTGTGCGTCACCAATGCTAGCTGCGCTATTAGTAGGTTGTATAGCGATTTACTATATCGACATCATCGAAATGAAAATGTAATGCCACCTTAGGCCACAAGCGCTAAAGTTGCTGCGCACGAATCACTGCGCACTAATCACATCCGGGTTCACATTTCCGTCCCGTTTCCCGAGGTTTACCCCATACCGCCGTAATAGATGTTTACACATCAAAAACATTTGAAACACTGAATGAAACAATGAGATTTGCTTTCCCATAACACACTTAAAGTGTAAATGTGCGTGTGGCAATATTCCATTCGTCAAAATAAATGCTTATGGTGTCAAAATACGGTGTGCTTCAAATGTTTTTTCGACAATTATCATCCAAAATCTTCAACAAAATCTTCGGCAGCCAAAAATTCCCATGACGAAATGTAAGAGTAAAAAAATGTAACGATGTTTCTAACTGCTCTTACAAATAATATTGGTTCACTTCAATGAGGAAGAAAATAATGAAAAACTATGAAAAACATTGAAACTATTATTTTATTCGGTAATGTAAACCACTTTCTATAAGAAGAAGGGGTTGCAATCAAATGAAAAAAAGAGTTAATAAAAAAAAATTTACAGAATTCGCCACCAAGCAAAGTTCAAATACATTGGAAATTAATATAATTATTGTTCTCATATTTTCTCCTGGATTATAATCTTCTTTCTCAGTTACAGCGAAATGTGGCACGGTATATGAGAAAATGAAGGAACTGTATAATTGACTAAAAACAACAAAGTAGGTCATAAGTGTATTGACACGAAAAAATACATATAAGGAACACATATTATATTATATGTATAGAATCATGAACATACAGTATGATATAAGAAAAAGGAATTTTTAGAATTCTAAGGGTCGAATGTATAAACGCGGTGAACTGTAGTTCAGCTTGAACTGTGGATCGAGCGTCGTTTTGGGGTATATTTTGTGTCACACGACGCTTGATCCACAGTTCAAGCCGAATTACAGCTCACCGCGTTTATATAACCGTCCCTAAAAGAAACGAAATCTAACTTTGCAGATACCCTCGTACTAACACTTTGAAACAGAATGAAAACCCTGAAAAGTAATAACATAATAAACACGCACCCTTGCATGAGAAATACGAATATTTTGAAACAAAAATAAAACTACAAATGTAACACGACATGATGTACATACATCATCACCAATCATCTGTACGAATCAAAGTACCGCGAACATATTGCCATGACAAAGGTTGTTCATCATCTGAAGAAGATGAATCCTGGGAGATCTTAAATAGTTTACATTTTAGTGACATCGCCATTTAGCCCAGTCAAATGGTAGTTTGACCAAAACAAAATTGCGGAAAATTTTTTCTCGACGGTCTTATATGTTTTTGGGGCTGCTGAATCCAAATTTATAGTTTGCTGCCTTGTAGGAGGTCGGCTTCATAGCCAAAAATGCAAAAAATCTGAATTTTTAGCACTTGTTTTAGTTTTTAGCTTATATCTCAAAAACTGTACGTTTTCTGAAGATTAGCGTTTCATACAAAATTGAAGTAAATAAAATTTCCTACAAAATGCACTGGTCATCGTTGATTTTATAATAAGCGGTCTCCGCGCTAGAGCTCAGTGAAAACCAGTGATTTTTTTTATATTTTCACAAAAACATCAAAAACACCTATGTCCATCCCCTGCAACCCGACAAATATATGTTAATAAACCCTTATATCACGTGTAAGTACATTATATATCATAAAAAAGACGTCTGCAATATTTAATTTTCTCATAAAGATTTTTGTGAGAAGAAGCTTCTTTTGAATAAGTTAAATGGCAAGCCATGTTTGATAAAAACATTAAGAAATTATATTTAAAACGCGTATTAGGTAGTCGAGTCGATGATTGCTAAAAGACTCAACGTGAGTTTATTATCGACCAGTAATTTGAATACGCATTTCAACATTGCAAATTGCTCTTCCAACGTTTCTGTTATAACCTGAATGTCGTCCATATAAACAACGACGTTACCCGCTCTAATTTCATCTTTTTTAAAATTATGTTTATATGTCGCTCAAAAGCGGCTGGAACCGTCTTGATACCGAAGGGCATTCGCAAACATTCACATTGTCCTAACGGCGTGACGAATGATGTGTACTTTACGGAATCATCCGAGACTTTCAAGTGATAATACCCATCCTTTAAAACTAACGACGAAAAGTATGTCTTATTTGACAATGCGTCAATCTAATCAAGAGACACGGTAGTGTCTCGCGGCATGTTTGTTCATTAGATTCGTCAGAAACGACAGCGCTGTCGCAGCCGGCACCCGTGTATCTTTAGAGGAAAAAATGTCTGCCCCCTTCACCCCTTAATTTTTACATCGAATTTTCGAAATAAATATATGGTTATAACCATAACTATGCTTAGTTACGCCATATACATTGATTATTCTCTATTGATAGATACCAGAATAAATTTTATAAGTTACATATTAACAGAGATTCATCCTTAACACAACGCGAAGCCATGCCCCTCGCGCCTAAAAGTCGAGAATTTTACGATTTCTCGGCCGATATCTATATGTCAAAATGTCACAAAAATTTCGGGAATTTTCGGCGATAGTCGGCCATGATCGGAAATGTATACAGGGTGTTCATTTTAAAACTTACCACCCACGTTATCTGCGTAAAGAGACATATTTCTGAAAATCGCCGAGACACGTCAACAAAATTATTGAGGGGGAACATTTTTTATAAAAATTCGACGCCCCCCCCCCTCAACCACCTGACTCCGGGGGCGGTAACCCCAATATTCTTAAATGGAACAGGGGGTCGAGTGATACCTCATTTTAACGTCAAATTTGAAAAGTAGGACGTCAAAATGTACACAATTAAAAGCCCTTTAAAATGAGGTATCACTCGACCCCCTGTTCCATTTAAGAATATTGGGGTTACCGCCCCCGGAGTCAGGTGGTTGAGTGGGGGGGGGGCGTCGAATTTTTATAAAAAATGTTCCCCATCAATAATTTTGTTGACGTGTCTCGGCGATTTTCAGAAATATGTCTCTTTACGCAGATAACGTGGGTGGTAAGTTTTAAAATGAACACCCTGTATACATAGATACGATCAAACACACACACGCGCCATTGAATGTGTGAGATATATTCCGGCTTTCATCGTCGATTGTTCGGCGATGATCGGAAATGCGTACACAAATGCGACCACACTCATACTCCATCAAATGTATGTGAGAGAATATACCGCATGTCCTATGGTCAACCGCGCAGGTGAGCTGCGACCTGAATTCTTGACTTCGGCAGTATTTATGGTACAATTAGAGTGGGCTTCAGACGAGTGCGCTGCATAAGAACGAAAAGTGTCGACTGCTCTTCTAATAGCTGTCAATTCGGGAGATCGAAGCGTTTCGTGTAACCTCAAAATCGTAAAGTTTTGAATTAGTAGTGAAAAATTTGTAGAAGTGATGAGAAATAATCATAAATAATCTTCCGAATTGACAGCCATCGGGAAATCAGATGACGCTTTTTTCGCTCTTACGCTGCGTTCTTACAAAAAGTGTGAAACGTCTGATCTCCCGATGGCTATCAATTCGGGAGATCGAAGTCTAAGCTCGAAATCGTGAATCTTTAAATAAATGGTAAGTAACGTTCAGAAGTGAGAGTTAACAATCATTCGGGTTTTTTCGATGTCCAACCCAATTACACGCCTCATGCCTATTTGTTTCAGAAATTATTTCCGCGCTAGCACCGCGCGTGTCTAGGAAGTAGTTTTACGAAGTGGCGTGAGCGATACCTAAGGTGTCAATTCGGAAGATTATTTATGATTATTTCTCATCACTTCTACAAATTATTCACTACTAATTCAAAACTTTACGATTTTCAGGTTACACGAAACGTTTCGATCTCCCGAATTGACAGTTATTAGAAGAGTAGTCGACACTTTTCGTTCTTATGCAGCGCAATTGTCTGAAACCCACTCCAACTGTACCATAAATACTGCCGAAGTCAAGAATTCAGGCCGCAGCTCACCTGCGCGGTTGGCCATAGGACATGCGGTATATGTATTTACTTCAAATGTGTGCCTGTATCTCCTTTCCTAATTATTACCTTAAAAATATTTTTTCTTTTTCCTTGATTAGGTGCTTTCCATTTATGACACAAGTTGACACACTTCTACTAGAACCACCGATTGATTGGCAGGCTCCAGCAGAAAGAACCAATGGTTTAATTTTGTGTCGACCTGTGTCGACTAGTCTCAGTTAAATGGAAAGCACCTATTAAAAAAAAAGGAAATGACATGACTATATTATCGACTATCGGATTATTTACCGTATGTCCCAGGAGAATTCGAGCAAGTGCCGATACCTATGGCCGATACCTTGAAATTTGATTTCGGCAGTATTTGCCGACGGTCGAGTCTTTAATAGTTGGAATTGGCTACATAATCGTAAATTTGTGAATAATGGTAAGTAACTTTTAGAACTTAAAATTTAAGTGTTTCTACACAACGAGAAGGTTAGGAGATTTTCATGAAGTCTTCGACAGTCCAGTTTTTAAACTTTTGGGGAATTTCATCGAAGAATGATTATTTTTTATCACTTCTACAAATTTGTTTTCTACAAATCTACAAACCATTTATTCACAAATTCACGATTTCGAGATTAGGCGCTTCGATCTCCTGAATTGACAGCTATCGGGATCAAACACTCGACCGTCGGCAAACACTGCCGATGTCAAATTTCAAGGTATCGGCCAATGGTATGACTTTGATCGGTTTGCCCGCGGACATACGGCAGTTATTTATGGAAATCCTTTCACGAACGTATTGTTCTGGGGAAAATATAAATATTATCGCGAAACATTAATTCATTTCAAAATATCACGAGAATAAATCAAAAGTAACGTTGTTATAATTAATTGACTGGTATTGGTATGAAATGTGAGACTTTAATTGTGTGGTAATAAAAAGCTATTTCTCCTACATGTACATATTCTCCTCATGAATAAATTCCAAAAAGTAGTGAAATCTTGTCACAAAAACATGATCTCTGTAAAAAAGGCGGCATGTTCATTCAGTGCCAAAAAAAATGATACTTAAAATACTCTCCAAAAAAGATTAGAAATGAATTAAGATCGCCATGTTAAAGATTTATATGAGCCGTTGAAAACCAGAATGGTGTAAGTCACATTTCACGTAAGCTGAGATTATTTGACTGCAAAGTTAAGCACAATTTGAAAAATTTGTCTAGATGATACAAACAAATATTTTAAATCGTACATATCTGTTTTGTATCATCTAGACAGATTTTTCAAATTGTACTTAACTTTGCAGTCAAATAATCTCAGCTTACATGAAATGTGACTTACAACATTCTGGTTTTCAACGGCTTATGTATAAAAAATAAAAGGCATAATGATGCCACTCATCGTACTCATTGACGCACTCGTTCCTCTCACACCACTCTTTATTTCCGGTTTAAGTGCGATCCCCTTGAATGCCAAAAGCAAATCTGCCTTTGCCTTAGCCATAACATTAACGCTTGATTTCCCAAGCCTCTTTCTAGAATACGTTCAATAATATACTCGATGATTTCTTCCTCATCTTTCAATGGTACACGATTGGCCAAAATCGTCTTGTCATAAAAATAATTATCGAAAGTCTCATTTGTCTGCCACTTCCTATTCTCAAACTCCTTTTTCCTATTCAATCTCGTTGGACGGTGATCGAAGAACTTCTCCATGGCCTTCAGTAAGTTTGTTGAACTCATCTCTCGATGCTCTGCCTTTGAATGGAACCACGACGCTGGTTTCCCCTTTAATTTCGTAGTCACCAACAATTGCCCCATCTGTTCACCCAGTTTAAACACACGTACCACATACTGCACTTGCATTTGCCACTCAACAAAATCTGTTCCCTCACTGAAATCTGCCAATGACTCTCCAATTGTCTTTCAACTTGCCTTCAACACGTTGCTACTTGCTGTATCAACTGGTCGACCGTTACCCAGTTGAACTTCCCGTCTCGTCAACTCTCTTTCCCGTACTAATAATGCCACCTTTTCACTCAATAATTCGCGATCTCTCTTCAGTAGATGCAATTCTCTCTGTAACTAATCATCGTGCTGATTTGCATTCCGACAATCAACATTTAACTGAGTGAGCCCTCCCTCAGTTTGCAGCAGCTCCACTTCTTCACGTAAGAATTGATTTTACGGCGGCTCACTTTTGTAGTCCCCACTTCAAAGTTCCAACGCCGAATGACCCTTCTTGTCTTCAGTTTTATATTCGGTGAGGCACCTTAGGTCGGCCTGCGAATAGTGGCGGTGCCGTCACGTTTTAGAGAGCAAGTTCCTTAACGCTCTTTTACGTGAAATAAAATTTTTTGTTGATAACTTGTATATTTCTCGACTTGTAAGAGATGGGACTGGGTGTTTTTGTAAAAGTACCAAAAATTGTTTTTTTAGCGAGCACTAGCGTCGTTACCGCTTGTTAGAAAATCAAAGATGACCTAAAGTAAATTTTATTTACTTTAATTTTGTATGAAACGCTCATCTTCAAGAAAAAGTACAGTTTTTGAGATATAAGCAAGAAACTGAAAAAAGTGCTGAAAAATTCAGATTTTTTGCGTTTTTGGCTATGAAGCCGACTTCCTACAAGGCAGCAAACTATAAATTCGGATTCAACAGCCCCAAAAACATATAAGACCGTCGAGAAAAAACATCCGCAATTTTGTTACGAAATCTGCAGTTTTAAACACGCATTTACTAGACTAATTGCAAAGTTTTGACCGGGGTCGACTCGTGGAAATTCTAATGGCATATAGGCCATCGATTCCACTGCCATATTTAGAGAAATACCACTTCGAGTAATTTTAAAACCATGAATTTGCAAGAGCATTATTGTGTGCATATAAGTTGGTTGGATCAATTGTTGCCACTTAACCATTTTCATTTCTCGACTGGTTTTCTCAAAGAGAAATAAGGGAGAATTAATGCAACTAGGTGTATCATTGTTATTAAAGACTCAATCCAAAAATGCTCCGACTATCTTCACCCGCAGAGGAACGAGAAGGCGCTTTGGCGGTTAACAATTTCTTGCGCAAATTTGCAAACATTTGTTTCATGTTATCTAGAATACTGAACCGTTTACACGCTTCCACGAACACCGGAACACTTGCCAACACCGTAACATCCGTTACAAAACGTTCGACAAATTCTTGCATTAATTGTCTACTCTCTTCGTGCCACCAGTGATTTACTATGGGCACTCTCTCTCTCTCTAGCAGTTGAACTCTATGCTTCGGCTCTAATTAATTAATATGTCTTATAATCGTGTGATGTAGAAAATCTCCCGAATGGGTAATTGTCAGACCGTACGCGTTAGTGACGAGAAACAATGTCGGTGTCTTTTTGTACACAAATTGGCAGAAATGGGTTTTAGCAACGGGTCTTTTTGAAAATTTTAATGTGGCCTCAATACACACACGACAGACAACATACATCCGGGAGATATTCGTTTCCGTGCCGCGAAGAATCGTTAGGCCCGATTCACACAGAACGGGTGCGTGGTGGTGGCGTGGGACTAGCGTTGTATGGGCATGTGTCACGGGCATGAGTTGTAGCGTCGATGCTTGCGCTACATCTGGCGATTATAAGAAATTAAGGGATACTTTTTAACACGGGGAACATACACCCCCCGACTCGGATTTTGTCGCTGGGGAATTTTCAAGAGGAAGTTTAGCAGAGTCGCGTGTAGATGACCGATACGGGAGACGACGCGGGAGATATGTCTGACAGGATTGCGGGGTATGGAATGATGAAGTTGTTTTGTGAATTCGGTAGAGAAAATGTAATCTAATTTTCTTTCAGTTTAGTTCCCACTACTTTCCAATAAGAACTTTTTACAAAAATTTATTTTTATACATCGAATTCACAAAATTTAACCTCATAATTCCATACCCCGCAAACCTGTCAGCCATATCTCCCGCGTCGTCTCCCGTATCGGTCATCTACATGCGACTCTGCTGAACTTCCTCTTGAAAATTCCCCGGCGAGAGAATCCGAGTCGGGGGGTGTAGGATAAGAAAAGTTAAAAATGTTAAAAATAATAAGGCACAGATTTTTTGCCAATACAAAATACCCCCACTGAAGGCCAAAATAAAGATAAAGGTGAAAAACTGTTTCACTCAGGTCATGTATTCAATGTTGAAGAGATAAATAATCCCAAAACACAAAAAGTAACCTTAATCTCAAACGTTGTAGCTCAGACCATAGTCTCCAAGGCTGTGACATTCGTTTATTACGCTTCCATGCTCGATGAACGCTAGCAGTGGGGAATTTGCAAAATTTAATTTGTCCACTAGACGGTTTTTCATGATTTCCGACACTTGAACAATTTTTAATGCAACATACGTGATACTATGTACGTATGCTGATATTAATTATTTCTCCAAGTAATTAATATTTCAATAATTAAACATTTCTCCCATATGAGAGAGAACACTTGTAAAATTGTCTCCCAAAAATTCTAATTATTGACATCAGGTGGCGTAGCAATCGTCATGCACGGTCCCCATGAGGCTATTTAGATAGAGGTGACGTGGCACTGGCGTGGTGACTCCCGCCACCGCCACGCCACTTCGACATTATGAGAAGCCTATAGAAGTGGTACATGCCATACGAAAGTCTGGTATTCCGTCGCACGATAGACGGAATTCGGAAGGTCGGTTCATACAGGGTCATTACAGACCACGTGACAAGCTACGTGACCTACGCGCATATGCTATTGGTTAAGAGCTTGGACTAGTACCGTTGGTTGGATATGCGCGTAGGTCACGTGGTGTGCGTAGGTCATGTGGTCTGTAACCATTTATGAAGACCCTGTATCTCTTAACCCATTTGCATTAAAGCGCGGAAAAATTTCATGAGCCCGCGACTGTCTTCTATCACCGAGTGCGGAATAATCTGCGAGCCCGTGACTGTCTTTTGTTACAAGTCGCTGAATATTCTTCAGACGCAATACATTCTGAACGAGTTTTACTCTTTTGTTGTGAAAATCTTTCTAACTGCCACTATGACTAATTGTAAGTGCTGTCATTGTTTCGACAAACGATAGTCAGAATTCTAAATATCAGTCCTAACTACTCAGTATTATCACGATCTATGTAATATGCATACTTCATTAATTTAGGGTCAATCTCGCCATCAGATGGGCGGTATATAGGATGTTTCCTAATTACGGTTCGTAACTTCAGGGTTCATTGCAATATTTTAATTAAAAAAAAATTATATAAAAAAAATATGTCAAAAAATCAATATTTTTGCACATAAAGCTTGAATGGTCGTTCTCAAAATTGCGGAGTTAACCCTTTGCCCTCGAGGCCTTTTTCGCACGTGCGAATCAGCAACTCGAGATGATTTCGCGAATATCGCGAAAGTCTAATGTACACTGTGAAAATATTGTACAGTAAACTTTGTGTTACTAAGTTTTCATCATACAAATTTATCCATTAAAATTACTATATACGATTAAAACAATTAGTATATTTACTACAGATTTGATTCCCTTGCACCCGAGAACATTTCGCGCGCGCGAACCAGCAACTCGAGGAGATTTTACCGATATTAGGAAAGCGTTTTCGCGCGGACGGACCTATTCCAAGTGAATGCTAAGCTGAGACTAACTACGCTGAAAATAATGCAGGCCGAGCCTCGTAGTATAGGTACGGGTGCACTTCGAGTGGACGGTCATACCGCCCGAGCGAGAAATCTTATCGCGCGTCTGACATAAACATATCGAGTTTATAAACACGGGAGCCGTGCCGCCCTAGTGGACGAGTCAAACTACCCGGGCTTCTATTTTCCTCACCGTGTCCATACCCTTCCAATGAGAATCTTGAAATTACATTCATTAGACAGAGAAAATTGCAATCTACAAAATGACACCAAGATCAGCTCCCCACGCCCACTCAAACGCCCAGGGATCGCTACCGAACATTTGTTACATTTTGAAGTTTCGTGCACTTCTACCTCAGAACACCGATTCCTCAAACATTTCCAATGTTAAAAAAGAAAAAAAAACCAACAAGAATTGAACCCATGACCTCAAGACTCCCAGCCCGGCAACTTGACCGTTGCGCTATCGAAGCATTGATGATCAATAATCTCGGTCGAGATTATCGAATTAATAAAACCGTCCGACCGTCCGACCGACCCTCCAACCGAGAGTATCTATACAGGAATTGGAACGCCTTTGCGTTCAATAGTCAATACAAGATTTTGGTTTTGGCATTTCGTGCTTTCTGTGCGGTTCTGCTCGGGTCGGGACATCATGTACGTGTGTACGAAGGCTCGCACACTGGAACGCGCTGTCCGTACAAGAACGCTCCATACTGCTTCGTACACCAATACAGTGAGCGTGTAGTAGGTATGTTCGTTCATCTCGGCGTAAAGTGAGCAGCGAGAATCCGTGTATCTTTATGTCTGCCCCCTCCGCCCTCAATTTTTATATTGAATTTTCTCAATAAATATATGTATGGTTATAACCAAAATTATGCTTAGTTACACCATATAAATTGATTATTCTCTAATGATAGATTGATAAAGACCAGAATAAATTTTTCATTTATACCGGTAGAGATCGAGTCGGTAGTTAGAGTTGGCTTACAGCCCGTAAATACTATGCAGTTTATTCACTGTTTCGATAATTTTAACAAATCAGTGCAAATCGAATGCTATGTTGTGAACATAATATCCGGTTTCCACCGATTCGTTAAAATTACTGAAACGGTGAATAAACCGCATAGCTTGTTTATTTACGATTTTTATGACTTCTTTCACGAACGAATTGTTCTGGGGAAAATGTAAATATTATCGAAACATTAATTATAAAATCATTGCATGTTCGTGATTTTATTTATCATTCATAATTTTTAAATCAGTCATCTAGGCTGAAAACATTTTTACCGATTTTCCGTTAATCATTGAGTGCGTCCTAGTTGCGAAATTCGATGTTCAATTATTTTCAAACTGTTAACACGCGATACGTCGGCTGACAACAATTAGTACGGGAGGTAGTGTCACTTTTTAACAAGTCATTTGATCCAGTCTGAATTTTTTAACACTGGTAGTTCCTATATCGTTAATAACGTAACTGACCGTCAGACCATCAAGTAGCGGGGCGTTGACTTGTGGGGGGTTGATAAAGTTGTCGAAAAAAATGTTCTACAAAGTCATTTGATCCACGACGAAAATTGTTTTCTTGGATATTTACTATGTGTATTTTATAAAAATAATCGTCAGACCGTACGATAGTGGGGCAAAGTCCGTCAGTCGGGCCTTTGGAGTGTAGCGCAGCGTTCAAATGCATGAGCGCGGGACGTCTTTTGCGGTCCAACTGACGGACTTCCCACCACTTTCGTGCCGTCTGACGATTATATTCACATTATATAAACTGCTATCTATCAGCTTAATTAATTTCAGACTGGATACTATGACTTTAATCATATTTATTGAATCATAAATAGCAAGACGAAGTTTCACACTCAAAGTAACAGTTTAATAATTAAAATAATTTTGTAATACTACTTGTTTGTAATTCAGGAATATAATATCGTATTTTTGAAATGCAGCAGACTACACATGATGAATTTGATTATATGAAACGCAGGTAATTGACTAATTAATTAATAAATGGAAATGTATGAAGTATAATTTTTTATATTACCAGTATTCTGAAATTATTTGTTGCTTCACTATAGACAAATTCAAATCATAATAACCATGATTTTGTAAAAAATTATGCTTCCTCATCTTCGTATTCAGAATTACTGGCCTCCAGTGAACTTTCATCGCTGCCATCTTCTAGCGCAATCTCGCCGGATTCTACTTCTTCCTCATCATCTCGCGAATCTGTTTTTTCTAAGTTATCCGAAAAAAATGCATGAATATAAAATCTGGGATAAAAAGTGTATATAATGTTCATAAAAATAAGCGTGAACAAATACCTATAATATTTTCACCTTGATCTTTTATGGCATCGGTTATACTATCTATAGAAGGTAATTGATCAACTTCGAACCATTTATAAATACATATTTTCCATCTTCTTCTCTCCACCCGTACTGAGTCGGAGATGAAGAAATAGGTTTTTTATGGTAAGCATGAGTCCATATTTGAGCTATATAGGTACTTCTTAATAAATGTTGACGTAATTCCGATCTGCAAGGTGGTAGTGCAGAGCCTTCGAAATTCTGATCCACTTTCAGGATATCTTCATTTCTTGTTATTTTGTATATTTTCATAAATTGGGCCACTCTCTCTCTCGTACCAAATCTACGTCATTGATAGTTTTATACCCATACATGCGACACATATAAACTCTTCCAATATTGTAAAATTTTCATCCAAATTTGCACTCGACCAATTGGAAATTTCCAGAAACGCTTTCATGTATTGAGTCGATTTTCTGAGTAATTCAAAGGGCTTTTTCTTTCCCTTTTTGAAAAACGCAGGATTGAAATCACAA
The DNA here is from genome assembly GCA_963678675.1 of Xiphydria camelus. NCBI lineage: Eukaryota > Metazoa > Arthropoda > Insecta > Hymenoptera > Xiphydriidae > Xiphydria > Xiphydria camelus. The sequence goes on from OY783200.1 coordinate 16,308,206, forward strand.
CCCGTGAGAGCATGAAATCCTGGTAATGATTTACATAATTCATCACCCAATTTGTTGTACAATTCCGTGATGTTGATGTATCTGCGTGCATTTCCAGTATTCACAAACATCGAGATCTGCAGATTTTTTATTAATGCACTCATGTTCCCAAGCATTATTACCAAGATATCGGTATCGGAGCATCTTATTGTAACTCTAGCATCAAAGTTCACCTTGCACACATGAAAAACAATTTTAGTATCTGCTTCTTCGTGATCCGGGCATGATAAATCACTTTCTTCTGTTTGTTGTACTTTATCATTAATAACTTCATACTTATAACAATTTTCATAATTTATGTATATAGTTTTCCCTGCAAAGAAAGGAGCCATATGATCTTCTTTCCAATGGTCGCACAGGAATTGAACCAGCGCATCTTTGAAACGAATGTTTTGTAAATCTTTACTGAAATTCGTCGAGCGTTTTTGATCTAGTCCTTGGATTACATATCTATTGCCTTCTATTCTGCCCCTTAGTAAATGCTCATTGTCTTTAATAGATGGAGAAAAATAACGATGAAAACAAATTATTACAATCTTCGCATCAGTTTTCGTGAACACACGTAGTATTTTCTGTGCAATATTACCAAAGGAAAGAGGTACATCTTTCAATGAATGAATGATGAAGAAACCATCCTAAACTATGACGCCACATGTTGCAGGCTCTGAACTTTCTATTTCTTTCTCCAATACATTAGTTAAAACTGATTTGTCCGTTTTGCAAATTGCACCATCTGCATGACATAAAGCCAGTGGAACCGGAGTTAGAGGATACGATAATACCATATCAATATTCAACGTTTTTTCTAGAGATAGTCGCAGTAATTTCGCTTGTGTTTCCAGTTCCTCGAGTACAGTATAACTGCAACAGTGACCAAGTCTATTTATGATGTTAATGACCTTCTTACTGTTCGTTAGACTTTTTAAAGTCATCCCCAAAGTAATATGTTTTGAGGGTTTAATTGTACCATTCGTTACTGCATAAATAAGATCTTCAGAGAAAGAATTAGACAGTCGTTGTGCTTCTGTGAGCTACGCTGACGACGCTTTGTTGTAGAAATCAAAGTGGAAAAAAAATCTGACAAAATGTGTGGTACTTCACATTCTCCAGCTATCATACTATTTGCCGTGATCGTAGTAAGAGGCTTCCGTTCAATATTTTCAATTTCAGATCGTAAGATTAATGCTGCTCTACTCAAAATATCGTTCTTCTGGATATGTTCAAAATTGTTTTGTACTAAATATCCGTCAAATGGTTTGACAATTTTTTTATTATTCGTTGTAACAACAGCGATTTTCCTTGGAAAAGACTGCAATAATTTGTTTTCTAAAGTGAAAGATTCACTACTGACATTATCGGTATCTCCTTTCTTCAGATATTGAGTGTACATTTTTTTGAAAAAAGATATAAAATAAGACCGTCTCCTTTCAATTATTTCTGTGGCAACAAAGTTACAAACTTCTTCATATGCTGCTCTGTGAACATCTCTTGACTTATGCCATTCAGTTTTTGGAAGCTGTTGATTTTCAATAACTCTCAATTTGTTCCGTAGAGATAAAATACAAACTCGCGATGATGCATTACTATTTCTCTGGCCAATTCTTTTTCGTTGATTCCATTTAATAAGGCATTATCATCAGATTGTGAATGGCATACCTTTTCAGGAACTCTATCGAATGTGGCTCCGTGACAGACAGCGAGTGGTATCGCCCTTTTAATTTTCTTCTGTTTCTTGTACAAATGATGCAGTTCTCTAATGCAGAAGGAAGCTGTTTCGCTTCGGAAACTTGTTCATCCTCTAGTTCTTCTCTAACCGAAGATTCTGGCAAACTGCATGATGTACTGTCTTCATGACTTGTACTAGAATGAGCATAAATAAAACTCTCACTTACATAATGAATATATCCAAGAAAATATGTATAATCATTCAAATTTTACAGAACAAAATTAAACAGCATCATGGACCAACGGACGTCATTACTAAATTGTATAGTACTATTATCTTCAAAAAAATACAATTATCTTAAATCATAGAAAATTTACTTGCTTAAGTATTTTTCAAACTGCTGAATCACAATAACACTTACCTTGGATCTGTCGAAGCTTCTGATACCGTTTCTGCAACTTGAGCAGTTCTATACTTTTTTTGGTAAAGCTGTGAATGCTCGGTAGCACTTCGAATGATACATGCAACTCGCAGATAATTCTAATGGTAGTTTCACATCATTCATGTATAATTGTTTCTCCACTCGAATACCAAGCACCGCTTTACATTTTTTAAACGTTTCTGCTACGAACGATCGCAACGGTTCACTCTTTTTTAAGCAAAAAACACAAAACGGTTTCGAATCAGACATATTCAAAATACGAACGCATTCGAATACATGACCGGTTACTCGTCAACTAACTGAAATGGTTGCTGTAGATCCTAGTTCAGGTATGCAAAAACGGCAGAAAATTTTCGGATGTGCAATAAAAAATGAGCAGGTAGTCGGTTCACAATGAATACCTTGTACCCAAACAAATTCCACTGTACTACATTACTCGTTTCAAAAATATGATATTATATTCCTGAATTAAAAAAAAATAGTATTACAAAATTATTTCAATTATTAAACTGTTAGTTCAAGTGTGAAGCTTCGTTTTGCTATTTATAATTCAATAAATCTGATTAAAATGATAGTATCCAGTCTGAAATTAATTCAGGTGATAGAGTGTTAGCAGTTTATATAATATGAATATAATCGTCACAGACGGCACGAAAGTGATGGGAAGATCGTCAGTTGGACCGCAAAAGACGCCCCGCGCTCAATGCTTTTGAACGCTGCGCTACAATCCAGAGGCCCGACTGACGGACTTTGCCCCACTGTCGTGCGGTCTGACGATTATTTTTATAAAATATAAATAGTAAATATCCAACAGAACAATTTTCGTCGTGGATCAAATGACTTCGTAGAACATTTTTTTCGACAACTTTATCAACCTCCCACAAGTCCACCCCCCGCGGTCGCGCGGTCTGACGACTAGTTATCTTATTAACAACGTAGGAACTACCAATAGTGAAAACTTCAGATTGGATCAAATGACTTGTTAAAAAGTGACACTGCCTCCCGTACTAAATGAATGTGTAGTGACGCGTCACGCCGCTCTTTTCTCCGCCTTGTCGGAAACTACGCGATAAAGCGACCAGGGGCCTCTTTCTCTAACTCACTCGCAAAGTTGCGTATACGCATCTTAGCCAATAGACCAATCAGGATCAAGTATTCCGTTGTGGTGGGGGTCCTGATTGGTCTACTCGCTAAGAAACATATACGTTTCTCTTGCGAGTGAGTTAGAGAAAGGGGCCCCAGGGGTCTCCTTACCTGAGAACCCTGCCTACGTCACAACTAAGGGCATTTGCACACGACGTTTTTTAAACTAGCTGACGACGCGCGTTATACGCGATTAGGACGCTCAGCAAACGCAAGGCAGTCGGCAAGTTGTGACTTTTACACACGATCCTTGCTAATACAACCTGCTAATACGCGCTGATGACGCGCAGCGAACGCGCTCATTAAAAAGACGCGTCGTCAGCTAGTTTAAAAAACGTCGTGTCCAAAGGCCCTTACGGTTGCCAGCTTTATCGCAGCGTTCCGTACTCCGAGGTACATATATGTCGGTACCTCGTCGAAACTTTGTCTCACGGTGTATGGAATTTCGCCCGAAAGGCAGTCGGTCTTGAGCTTCAGATGCGTACACAGTTGCGTATTTTTTCCTATCCACTAAAGTAAGTAGATAACACACCATACAATAAATGTATAATATTATTAAGCTTCATATCACGCTTCATTTCAATACACAACCGAACTCGGCAATAATAATAACTGACCACATTCTATAATTAAAAAAAATGTTTCATATTTATCTGACAAAAGGGCACGAAAGAAAATTAACGAAAAAAGAAATGAAATCTCCCCCCCCCCCCCTTCAAAATATCGACGATGTATGATAGCACGAATTAATAAAATAGCTCCCTTTTCAAAGTAATCACGTAACAACATACGAATCACCAAAGATAATGAAAAAATTATCTATGTATGATAGCACGAATTAATAAAATAGCTCCCTTTCCAAAGTAATCATGTAACAACTTACGAATCACCAAAGATAATGAAAAAATTATGATAAAAAAGTAATGAAATCATTACCGCCAAATTAATGAAAGCAAGTGCGTTGTCAAGGTATGTTGCTTTAATGAGAGAAATAGTACATAATTCCATACAATGGTAAACTTTGCTATAGAGACTAAAAATAATGTAGATGAAAAAAAAACCAAGTTCCACTGAAACTGAGAATATATTCACAGTTAACCATTGACCATGTATGGTCCATGGTATGGTTGTTGTTCCATTGTATGGAATTATGTACTATTTCTCTCACACATTAACGCAACATACCTTGACAACACACTTGCTTTCATTAATTTGGCGGTAATGATTTCATTACTTTTTTATCATAATTTTTTCATTATCTTTGGTGATTCGTAAGTTGTTACATGATTACTTTGGAAAGGGAGCTATTATATTAATTCGTACTATATCATACATCGTCGATGTTTTGAAGGGGGGGGGGGGGGGGGTTGAACAATAGTATTTCACTTCTGCTTCTTTTTCAGTCACTGGTGTTATTAACTTTTCAGATCCTTGCAAATTATAATGTTTATTTCATCCTTTCACGGATGCTTCGGCGTTAATATATATGTAGAATAACTAGTTAAAGTGTTAAAAACACTGAAATTATACAGGGTGTTCGGAAAAAACACCGACACAGAAATAGGGGTGATAGGTTACGTCATTACAAGTATTTTGATATAAGGGACCTATACCCGCAAGCGCGACCCCCCTTCTGGAGATATCAACTTTTCAAGTTTATAACGACCGAGGTTGATCAAAGTAGAATAATAAGAAACGTATCAAGATGGTAACGAATATTTAATTTTACGAGATACAAAAACAATGTACTACAGCAAATACTCAAAATGACGGCCACCCATGTCCATGCAACATCGGAAACGATTCTGGATAGATGTGCCACTGCACAAACTGCTTGCGGAAAGGATAACCGCTTGGCTCAAGTCCTTGTACTTTTCGAAGATGATGCGGACACAAGGAGTTTTAATTTGTTTTTCAATTGTACAGGTAGACAAAAAACTCAATATTATTACTATTTCTGTGTCGGTGTTTTTTCCGAACACCCTGTATACTTTAACTGATCGTATTAGTTATTCCATAGACTAACGCGTGATTTCATAGAATAACAGATTTCATACTTTAACGCTAACATATACATCTAGACGTCTAGTTATATAAATAAAATTTAAATGTATGTGATTTCGAAATAAACGTCCATACATAGACGTATTGCTTTAGTTATGCAAAACTTGAACATCAAGAACAGTTTTTAAAATTTTTGTCTGTCTTTATTTTTGTTTTTCTATCTGTCCGGATTTAACTCAAAAATGACAGAATCAATTCTAATGAAACTTGCACAATTTATATATAATATTCCGGGTCATGATCTGCTTTCCATTTTATCTCGATATCTCAAACAGTTTCTAAGTTGCAAGATTCTAGATTTATAGAAGCTAAAGTCAACGTCTACGAATTTTTGCACCACACATACATTAGTGATATATAGCACTTCCCGCTATTTATACTTGACTAAATGGTGAACATTAAGACACTGTGTACCCCAGCTAGAGAAACGCAGTCACTCTAAGTCCACACAAACATTGACCACGTGAGAAGTATAACGCTTTATCAATAAAAACGTCTCTCGCAGGAAAGGCGCAGAGAAACATTTAAACGACCCTTTACACGCTTGCCAAGCCTCGGTAAGCATCCACAAGCACAAGCGTGTAAACAGGGGTGTTTGGATTGGCTTGCGGCTGCTTGCGTGAGCTTCGAGAAGCTGGTCGCCGTTTACACGCTTGCCAAGACTCGGCAAGCATCCATAAGCACAACGGGTGAACGGGTGCGTTTGGCTTGGCTTGGCTTGGCTTGTGCCGATCCGACCGAGTGTCGGTTTTTGAACACAGATCAAAGGGCGCTTGCGAGAAGACTTGTGACGCATTGACACGTTGGTATAGTATACCCCACAAAAAGAGATTCTCTGTAAAAAAAAGGCGGTATGTTCATTCAGTGCCAACAAAAATTGATATGTAAAATACTCTCCAAAAAAGATTTGAAATCAATTAAGATCGCCATGTTCAAGATTTATGTATTGAAAGTAAAAGGCATCATTTGAAAGGAAAATTGTTGTAAATCAAGTTATTAAAAAGTTCGACTAAAAAAATTTATTAAAAAATTTTATTAAAAAAGAACTTGCCGCGTTTAAGTTTTCATATTTTGTCCAGTATGCCGAATAATTGGTAGTGCTTGGACGGTGCTAGAGTGATTCGTAAATTGCACTGCCGAAGTCAAATTCAGAGAAATTCAGAAGGCCCCCGCCTGATCGGTTTCCCGTGCGACATTCGGTATACTGGTGGTATCATATAAGTGTATGAATTTATTTAAAATCATAAGTGCATAAACATCGAGTATAATTCTGTGAATTTTTTATTTTGAAGGAAAAAACGCGGCAAGTTCTTTTTTATTAATTTTTTTAATACATTTTTTAGTCGAATTTTTTAGTAACTTGATTTACAATAATTTTCCTTTCAAATGATGCCTTTTACTTTTTATATATAAATCTGGAACATGGCGATCTTAATTGATTTCAAATCTTTTTTGGAGAGTATTTTACGTAGGTATCAATTTTTGTTAGCACTGAATGAACATGCCGCCTTTTTTTTTTACAGAGAATCTGTTTTTGTGGGGGGATTTCATTACTTTTTGGAATTTATTCATGAGGAGAATACGTACATGTAGAAGAATAGCTTTCTATTACCACAAAATTAAAGTCTCACATTTTATACCGATATACGAGCCAATTAATCATAACCACTTACTTACCTTTGATTTATTCTCGTGATATTTTGAAAGGGATTTATAGACTAGAGAGCCCTTATATTTTTCACTTTGCCTTAGTATTTTGGAGAAATAAAACATATACCGCTTTCGAATTTACAGACCATCGGGTTTCTCTTATATTTTGGTCGTCTACAGAAATCCATGAAGACGTTTTACCTTGAACTCTCTCTCTCTCTCTCTCTCTCTCTCTAAGTCTACTCTTCCAATGACTATGACGAATTGTTTCATCACATATAAAGATACCACTTATGACAGTACCCAGGTAGCACACTAACGTCGAAATTACGTTTTTTGAAGGTCAGTTCTGACGTCAGATGACGAAAAATATGACGTCATTTTAACGTCGCAAAGACGGCTTAATTGCACATCCACACGACGTCACACAAATCACGTCATAATGACGTTCTACCGTACGTTGTGATGACGTAAAAAATGACGGTTCTAAAAGGTTAGGTCTGACGTACACCCGGCGTCTCGGATTCTGTCGCTGGTGACTTTTTTTAAATGTTATTTTTAAACGTACTAACCAATGAACAATTAATTCTCATGCCCTCATTAGCTACGGTAGTGTCTACTCTCGTTAATAAAAGCATGAGAATTGATTAATCATTGGTTAGGACGTTTAAAAATAACATTTAAAAAAAGTCACCAGCGACAGAATCCGAGACGCCGAGTGTGTATCTTCATCGTGAGCGGTCACCCATCCTACTAGTGTCCGCACTTTTCGCTGCTTAACTTCGTTGATCGGTCGGTATCCTCGAGTCCTCATCTGCTGCACGCTTCTGTGGTTAAGAATATTATTGCTATGTATTAGTGTTCATATGAAGTTTGATGAATAAATGTATATTACTTTTCAATATAAGAAAGAGCTTGAATAAATAAGATTTTTTATAATTGTATTATTCTTTTCTCAACATTTTTCTAAATTTATGATTGTATCTTTTGATAAATATTCTTGCATAGACGCAAATTGATACTAATATCAATTTGCGTCTATGCAAGAAATAAATAATAAATAAATAAATATAAATACATAAATAAATAAATAATTATATGAATGTCTAATCATCCTACATTAATTGATTGTCTTTCATTTACTTTAATAATCTGTGCTTTTTAATAAATAGTATAGTTTATAACTTGCTCAAGATACTCTGGAGACTAAATGAAATAATTTATTGATTTAATAATTGAACAAATTACAATTTTTGTCCATTTATTCACAAATAAATTTTCAAGCCTATATATGCAGGAGACGGAAATTTTTCTAAGTCTTGTTCGTCATTAAAAATGACGGAAAAGTTCCGTCAAAAAGACGTTGAATTTTGACGTCCAAGGTACGTCCCTGTGACGTTAATATTACGACAACTGACGTCTGAAACCCTATACTGACTAAAAAATGACGTCTGAGACGTTATTCTAACGTCAGTGTGCTACCTGGGTATATATCGTCCCCTTCCTGCAAAAAGTCACTAACTAACATATTTTGTATAATTCACCTAACTGGACCTAGTAGCTTAATTTTATTAAATCTTTAAATGGTAAAACTCAATAAGTGCTAAATGCGTTGGCAGTGAGCATGCACGCATCATAAAAAGTCATTAACCGAAGTATAATACCGTATTATAGAGCAGAAACTACCTACTAAGTCAGTTGATGATAAATGTTAGTTAGTGACTTTTTGCAGGAAGGGGACGATATGTTGTTACATATATTAACTCGAGACGTTGGAATAGTTTTAAGAAATCCTTTTGCATGCACCGCTGAAATTTCGCCCTTACTCGTAAATAAATTTAATTAAATTATTAATACATCATTTACAGCTTCGACGCTGACTTTACGACTCATTTCAGTCCGAGTAGAACATTAATTGCAAATATCATCATAAACATGCCAATGCGAATAAAAATCATCTATTAACTGTTGCAGATCAAGTATTCCGTTGTGGTGAGAGAGGGTCCTGATTGGTCTACTCGCTAAGATCTGTATACGTTTCTTAGCGAGTAGACCAATCAGGACCCCCACCGCAATGGAATACTTGATCCTGATTGGTCCCTTCGCTGAGTTGCGTGCACGCAAAGAGATACGAGTGACTCGAGAAAGTACTCCCTGATCTCCCGGTAGCTATCAGTTCGGGAGATCGAAGCATCTAACCTCGAAGTCAAGTGTACAAGTGATAAAAAATAATTATACGGGTTTCTTCGGTGAGTTTCCCCAAGTGTTTAAAGTAGTTACCTACTCCATTATTGTAATCCAATTCCATTGTATCCCTTATTTTTCTGCCACGACTTTGGTTGTTGATAGTGGATGGATCAGCCAATAAATTTGATTTTTATTCACTATCAACTATCAAAGTCGTGGCAGAAAAATAAGGGATTCAATGGAATTGGATTACAGTAATGTAGTAACTACTTTATTATTATTTTTTCTTTATCGATATAGTCCCTCTTTCGTATTATACTATCCCAAGTTCGAATTTATAATATATACCGACCTGTCAAACGTGAAGTGTACATGTACCTCACTTTTATCTCATGTATTACTGCAGACTCTGACATGTCATCTCGTACAGGTGCAACCGAAGAGGACTTAGCTCGTGTCCTGTCCGTAAAAAGATGACTCGATGGACATCGGAGAATGTCAGACTTGTCACCGAGCGCCTATTACCCACGGTACGTTTATTGTAATATGCGCTTTTCGTTTCAATTATTCCTGCTTTAAATAACTTTCACTTCTTTCAAAGTATTTACCTTGTACAAACTGTTCATCTTAGGGGGCAGCGATTAATGATTGTGACTAATCGTAGACAAATTATTCCTGCGATGATGTTCCAGTTGCAAAGCATACACTAGCAAGTCAGCTTACAAAGCATCCGATGTTTAGTATCAACTTTACCTCTTTTGGAACACCCATCACCCGAGTATAATCACGATTACGTTAATGTTAATCGCAGAATAGACCGTGAGCTCGGGCGCATTATCGCAGTAGTAGTTCGTTACACCGAATTTTGCCTTTTAGTTTTAATAGACGAACTTGTCTACGACGAGTCGCTAATATCGATCGCTGCCTCCTACCACGAACAGTTCATAAAAGGTTATTACCTTGAAAGAAGTAAAAGTTATTTAACGCTGGAATAGTGGAATTAAACGAGAAGCGCGTATTGCAATTAATCTACCGTGGGTAATAGGCGCTCCGTGACAAGCCGGACATTCTCCGATGTCCATCGAGTCATCTTTTTACGGACAGGACACGAGCTAGATCCTCTTCAGTTGCACCTGTACGAGATGACATGTGAGAAAATCGTGAGCCTTCATGAAAATCTTCTAACGTACTCATTCTGCAGTAATACTTAATGAAATAAAAGTGAGGTACATGTACACTTCACGTTTGACAGGTCGGTAAATAAATTCGAACTTGGGATAGTATAATACGAAAGAGGAAATATATCGATAAAGAAAAAATAATAATAAAGTAGTTACTACATTACTGTAATCCAATTCCATTGTGTATCCCTTATTTTTCTGCCACGACTTTGATAGTTGATAGTGAATAAAAATCAAATTTATTAGCTGATCCATCCACTATCAACAATCAAAGTCGTGGGAGAAAAATAAGGGATACAATGGAATTGGATTACAATAATGGAGTAACTACTTTATTATTATTTTTTCTTTATTTATATATTTCCTCTTTCGTATTATACTATCACACACAAGTTCCAATTTATATACAAACCTGTCAAACGTGAAGTGTAGATATACCTCACTTTTATTTCATCTCTTCTTCGCCTCTGGTATAATCATTTACACCCCACAAAGCACGTTTTTGCAAGTAACTTTTCTGTAACATTCCTGCGATATTTTGCAATATTCGTGAATACTACCGTATGTGTGTTAGAAATATATATTTCTCCATAAATTCTCGAATGTTGCAAAATATCATAGAAACATTTCGGAATCATTACATCGAAAGATCTCCTCGATAAGGTACAGCTCGATAAGTTTGTACTTGTCAGGGCTGAATTATATGGGGTTTTTATAATTATTTTAGGAAGTCTCAGAAGAATACAGGTCAGAATAATAATATAGATCTGTGCTAGAAAGAATAAGGTATAACCTTCGACGAGCATTCTGGTTGTGGCAACAGAGGTTAGAATCAGCAAGACCATGGCTGGGAGGATATTGAAGGATGGACGCACGTCCATGTACTCGAGGCAGCAAATCTAACTCGCGGAATGAACCAATGCATGTGAGACATTTCCGATCATGGCCGACTATCGCCGAAGATAGGCGGAATTAGAATGACATTTTGACATATATATATTGCCCGAGAAATCGGATTCTCGACTTTCAGGCGGCAGGGGCGTGGCTTAGCGTTGCTAAGGGCGAATCTTTGTTAATATTTAACTTATAACATTTATTCTGGTCTCTATCAATAGAGAATAGTCGATTTATATGGCGTAACTAAGCACAGTTTTGGTTTTAACCGTATATTTATTGAGAAAATTCGATGTAAAATTTGAGGGGTGAAGGGGGCAGACATTTTTCCTGTAAAGATACACGGGTGCTCGCTCGGTGCGACAGCGCTATCGGCGTCGTTCTGACGAACTACTTGAATGAACATGCCGCGAGACATTACCGTGTCTCTTGATATACAATGGGCTGAGAAAATCGACTTTGTTGTCCATTTTTATTTATAGCGCCCGCGCGCTCTTGTAAACAAATGCCTCTGACTGCAGTAAAAATTGATATTTTTCGATGATTTTTGCTTTGTTTCGAATGTAATGAAATATTGCAATTATCAGAAATAAAATATTGTCTATTTTTTCGGTTTTAGTCTATTTGTCGAGCGTAAAAAATGCATTTACACGTTTTAACCCTCTGACGGCAAAGCTCGATTCCCCACCACTGCGCGGGGCAGAGTCAAGCGTGAGACGTTAGTGTAGTGGGGAGAGAGTGACAGGGCCGTCGCAACCCGTATGGTCGCTGGGCATCGACGAAACTTTAAAAGTTACCTGCGGTGTGATTTTAATAAGCCATTTTTTTTAATAGTGACAATGAAGTAGTCTTCGACTAAGTAAATCATTAACTATGTTGACATACACTATCGATTCGTCGTTTCAATCAGTTTGAAACGACGGATCGAGGCAACGAATCGTACCGTGTATGGGGCCCCTATTTCATTGCCGTGCCGTCGCGCGAAATCCCGTGAGTGCGAGTGAGCACGGTATATGAGTGAGCAGGCCCCTAACTACGAGCCTGGCTGAATGAGAGTGGGGGGCCATTTCCGTGACGTCAGTCACTAACACATAAAGCGACCGCGCGCGATTGGCTGTTCCCTTTCTCCAGCTCACGCGACAGGGATTGCTAAGAGTTTAGCGTCAGAGGGTTAATAGCAAAAACGCATTTTTTCATAGAAATTCCTTTTTTCATAGCGCCACCCCAGACTGTAACGGTAATTTATTAGTCTATGGAGGTTATAGCGTGAGCTAATGTGGTGCGCTCTGATTGGCTAAGAGAAAATGACATTGAATGAAGGATGACACTGGGTATTTCCCGAGTTACGGATTTAGCGGGCAAAGGTACCGTTACTTATGTTCATACCTTTGCAAAAATTGTTCAGAAAATTTATGTAATAATAAAATAATGGATGTTCCACTACACGATCAATTTGAAAATGAAAATATAATTATTAAGGACGATTAACGGGGTAGAAGTAATTCACCGGTCTCTCTCATGCAAAACGATGATGAATATTATATGAATTATTATTATTATTTATATATATAAATAATAAATTCATATGAATTTCTATGAAAAAATGCGTTTTTGCTATTAAAACGTGTAAATGTATGTTTGACGATCGATAACTGGGTCTTAACATCTGTTTAGAAGTAGTAGTGAGATACATTCTTACTAGGGATGTGCGATTATTTGTCGATTACTAAAAATCGGTGTTTTTTACGAGATAATCTATTATTTTAAACGATATTTGCGAGTTCGATGCAATCTATATGAAATCGATGTCTGTTCCAACATATCGGAAAAAATCAATTTTTTCAATTTCTGTCATTTCGTCGGTTTTATTTAATAAATAAATATAATGAACTAAATAATACAAATTCGCAAGGCAGGGGTACGCTTCGGCACAAAAAAGGGCGGGTTTTTTCCACTCCACGATACGAGAGGAAAGTTTGGAAAAAGTGGAGGAGTAAAACCGTGCGAAAGAATCCGGGGAGACGCAGACTCTGATGCGTCGACATCCCGTGGTGCGGTCCAGAGAAGGACATACGCGCATCTCGATGGCTTAATTTATGACAGGGCGACGCGCGTCTCATTTAAGGGTGCTTTACACGATGCTAGTAACTCTTACGAGCCACTAAAACCGAGTACTCGCTTTTAGTAGTGTCTTCATGTAAATACTCTACTCGAATACAGAACACCAATTTACACAAGGACTGTACTAAAAGCGAGTACTCGGTTTTAGTGACTCGTACGAGTTACTAGCGTCGTGTAAATGACCCTTTATGGATAGATCGACCCTCAACCGAAGGGTGCTCATGCCTCCAGAGAGTCTAGTAATCCAAGGCATTTATCAATAATCTCGGTCGAGATTATCGAATTAATAAAACCGTCCGACCGTCCGACCGACCCTCCAACCGAGAGTATCTATACAGGAATTGGAACGCCTTTGCGTTCAATAGTCAATACGAGATCTTGGTTTTGGCATTTCGTGCTTTCGCCACTGGTCTGCTGGCGTCGCCACCGTCTGGCCTTTATACTCACGTACACTTCCCTTTGCGGCGACGAACCGTGACCAGTCGGTATTTGTACCTACAAAGCCCAGCCGACGGTAAATTTCAAGGTCCCTGTAACTGTGCGGTTCTGCTCGGGTCGGGACATCATGTACGTGTGTACGAAGGCTCGCACACTGGAACACGCTGTCCGTACAAGGCTTTAAAGCATGCTCCGTACTGCTTCGTACACCAATACAGTGAGCGTGTAGTAGGTATGTTCGTTCATCTCGGCGTAAAGCGAGCAGCGAGAACCCGTGTATCTTTATGTCTCCCCCTCCCCCTCAATTTTTACATCAAATTTTCTTAATAAATATATGTATGGTTATAACCAAAATTATGCTTAGTTATACCATATAAATTGATTATTCTCTAATGATAGATTGATAAAGACCAGAATAAATTTTTCATTTATACCGGTAGAGATCGAGTCGGTAGTTAGAGTTGGCTTACTGCCCGTAAACACTGTGCAGTTTATTCACTGTTTCGATAATTTTAACATATCGGTGCAAATCGAATGCTATGTTATGAACATAATATCCGGTTTGTACCGATTCGTTAAAATTACTGAAACGGTGAATAAACCGCATAGTTTGTTTATTTACGATTTTTATGACTTCTTTCACGAACGAATTGTTCTGGGGAAAATGTAAATATTATCGAAACATTAATTATAAAATCATTCCATATGTTCGTGATTTTATTTATCATTCATAATTTTTAAATCAGTCATCTAGGCTGAAAACATTTTTACCGATTTTCCCTTTAACATTGAGTGCGTTCTAGTTGCGAAATTCGATGTTCAATTGTTTTCAAACTGTTAACACGCGATACGTCGGCTGACAACAATGAATGTGTAGTGACGCACTACGCCGCTCTTTTCTCCGCCTTGTCGGAAACTACGCGATAAAGCGATCAGGGGCCCCTTTCTCTAACTCACTCGCAAAGTTGCGTATACGCATCTTAGCCAATAGACCAATCAGGATCAAGTATTCCGTTGTGGTGGGGGTCCTGATTGGTCTACTCGCTAAGAAACATATACGTTTCTCTTGCGAGTGAGTTAGAGAAAGGGGCCCCAGGGGTCTCCTTACCTGAGAACCCTGCCTACGTCACAACCAAGGGCATTTGCACACAACGTTTTTTAAACTAGCTGACCGCACGCGTTATACGCGATTAGGATGCTCAGCAAACGCAAGGCAGTCGGCGAGTTGTGACTTTTACACACGATCCTTGCTAATACAACCTGCTAATACGCGCCGATGACGCGCAGCGAACGCGCTCATCAAAAACGCGCGTCATCAGCTAGTTTAAAAAACGTCGTGTGCAAAGGCCCTTACGGTTGCCGGTTTTATCGCAGCGTTCCGTACCCCGAGGTACATATGTCGGTACCTCGTCGAACCTTTGTCTCACGGTGTACGGAATTTCGCCGGAAAGGCAGTCGGTCTTGAGCTTCAGATGCGTACACAGTTGCTTATTTTTGTTCTATCCACTATATATAAAGTAAGTAGATAACAAACCATACAATAAATGTATAATATTAATAAGCTTCATATCACGCTTCAGTTCAATACACAACCGAACTCGGCAATAATAACAACTGACCACATTCTATCATTTAAAAAAATGTTTCATATTTATCTGACAAAAGAGCACGAAAGAAAATTAAAGAAAAAAGAAATGAAATCCCTCCCCCCCCCCCCTTCAAAACATCGACGATTTATGATAGCACGAATTAATAAAATAGCTCCCTTTCCAAAGTAATCATGTAACAACTTACGAATCACCAAAGATAATGAAAAAATTAC
Source organism: Xiphydria camelus (assembly GCA_963678675.1). Classification (NCBI taxonomy): domain Eukaryota; kingdom Metazoa; phylum Arthropoda; class Insecta; order Hymenoptera; family Xiphydriidae; genus Xiphydria; species Xiphydria camelus. The sequence continues at coordinate 16,323,853 of OY783200.1, forward strand.
GATAAAAAAGTAATGAAATCATTACCGCCAAATGAATGAAAGCAAGTGTGTTGTCAAGGTATGATGCGTTAATGAGAGAAATAGTACATAATTCCATACAATGGTAAACTTTGCTACAGAGACTAAAAACAATATAGAGGAAAAAAAACCAAGTTCCACTGAAACTGAGAATATATTCACAGTTAACCATATTGTATGGAATTATGTACTATTTCTCTCATTAACGCAATATACCTTGAAAACACACTTGCTGTCATTAATTTGGCGGTAATGATTTCATTACTTTTTTATCGTAATTTTTTCATTATCTTTGGTGATTCGTAAGTTGTTACATGATTACTTTGGAAAAAGGGAGCTATTTTATTAATTCGTGCTATCATACATCGTCGATGTTTTGAAGGGGGTGGGGGTATAATATACTCCAATCCCAGACAAATTTTCAAAAATTTATTTCCCAAAGCTCTGTTCAATGAAATTTAATCAATTTCGCTGATCAACCAAAACTAGAACCGTTTACCTAGGACGCGCTGGAAAGACGATAATGGAAATAAGAGCACTGCCGAAGTCAAGTTCAGAGAAATTCAGAAGGCCCCCGCCTGATCGGTTTCTCGTACGACATTCGGTATACTGGTGGTATCATATAAGAGAGTGTACGAATTTATTTAAAATCATAAGTGCATAAACATCGAGTATAATTCTGTGTGTGAATTTTTTATTTTGAAGGGAAAAAACGCGGCAAGTTCTTTTTTATTAAAATTTTTTTATACATTTTTTTAGTCGACTTTTGTAGTCACTTGATTTACAATAGTTTCCCTTTCAAATGATGCCTTTTATTTTTTATATATAACTCTTAAACATGGCGATCTTAATTGATTTTAAATCTTTTTTGGAGAGTATTTTACGTATCAATTTTTGTTGGCACTGAATGAACATGCCGCCTTTTTTTTTTACAGAGAATCTGTTTTTGTGGGGGGATTTCACTACTTTTTGGAATTTATTCATGAGGAGAATACGTACATGTAGGCGAATAGCTTTTTATTGCTAAGTGTATTATTGCAGAACGAGTAGGTTAGAAGATTTTCATGAAGACTCACGATTTTCTGACGTGTCATCTCGTACAACCGAAGAGGATCTAGCTCATGTCCTGTCCGTAAAAAGATGCCTTTTAAGGTACAGGAATCATCGGTATCTCCTAAGCGCCGAGCGATATGCAACCCATTTGCTGGCGTGTATAGTGCGACTGACCCTGTATGTATGTTGTTACATACAATCTGTCCCTTTCAATACACGCCAGCGTAGCACATAGCATATCGGTTGGCGCCATCGGATCCAAGATGGTTCCCTAAAATTCCAATATGGTTCCCTAAAATTCGGTGACAATACCGATAGCCGGTACTCGAACCAAATAGCAGAGATTTGAACCAAATATCAGGGACACGGACCAAACAGACGTTTCAGTCCGAAAAACATCGGTCATATCAATAGTGGTGAATGTGACAGACGCTCTGACAGCTAGCTATTATCAAATCGTTTGGATTTTTTTTTAATAATCAAGATAGTGCACGGAAGCAGTGTCATTTTTCTCTGGTTGCTGGTGCATGAAGAGCAGGAAAGGAGACATCTGTATCTCGGAAGAAGTAGCATCAGATAAGTTACTTCCTAACTGACTGTCTTAACCTCATTTTCATCCCTTATACAGAACAAATATCTGTGGTTATACTATTTTTTTTCAGCGCCATACGAGAACGGGACGGATTGATGGAAATTTGATTTTTCTTCGCAGTCAAAAATCAACCTACGTAGAAAAGAATTCTCTAGAATTGCGGTACAATGCCACGCTATGAATATCAGGTTCTACCGACATGACATGCTTCGACAAGGTCTGTATCAACTTTAGCGGTATATTGGGGGCACTGCACTAATTCTGTGGCACATTTTTCTATCTGGGAAAGCATATTATTATGGTAGTACAGCTGTACAGCGTTCCGATAATATACCGTCTTCCCGTACTGACAGTATATATGCATTTTTTTACCTCTAATATGCCGGAATTAAAAATCTCTAGAACTCTGCGGTACAATGCCACGGTAGGAATATCAGATTCTACCGACATGACATGCTTCGACAAGGTCTGTATCAACTTTAGCATTATATTGGGGGCACTGCACTAATCCTGTGGCATATTTTTCTATCTGGGAAAGCCGTGGTAGAAAAGTAGGAGATACGATAGAATTGGATTACAATAATGAAGTAATTATTTTATTATCTTTTCTTTATCGATATATTCCCCCTTTCGTATTATGAAAAGTTTCAATTATATATTATGCGAACGCTGTACAGCTGTACTACCATAATAATATGCTTTCTCAGATAGAAAAATGTGCCATGGGATTAGTGCAGTGCCCCCAATATACTGCTAAAGTTGATACAGACCTTGTCGAAGCATGTCATGTCGGTAGAACCTGATATTCCTACTGTGGCATTGTACCGCAGAGTTCTAGAGATTTTTAATTCCGGCATATTGGAGGTAAAAAAAATGCATGTATACTGTCAGTACGGGAAGACGGTATATTATCGGAACGCTGTACAGCTGTACTACCATAATAATATGCTTTCCCAGATAGAACATGTGGGTGTATTCGGTTACAGGCAATTATAAAAAAATTTAAAAAAACAATGCTGCGTGGAAGTCGTGTGGGTGTATTCGGTTACAGACAATTATTAAAAAAATGATCGTCTTTTTCTAAAAACTTCATTTAACCGAATATACCCACATCACTTCCACGCAACATTGTTCTGCCAGATGTTAACACATCAATTAGATATCTCTTCCTTGCAATCACATACTCTTTCACATGGTTCGAAGGAAGAGATATCTAATTGATGTGTTAACATCTGGCAGAACAATGTTGCGTGGAAGTGATGTGGGTATATTTGGGTAAATGAAGTTATTAGAAAAAGACGATCATTTTTTTAATAATTGTCTGTAACCGAATACACCCACACGACTTCCACGCAGCATTGTTTTTTTTAAATTTTTTAATAATTGCCTGTAACCGAATACACCCACATGACTTCCACGTAACATTGTTCTGCCATATGTTTACACATCTATTGCAAGTTAGAATGACTAACTCGTTTTTAGTTTTTTTTTTCTGTAGTTCGACATATAGTTTGCCTTCCTCTTCCTCGCAATGTCTGTAAAATATTAATCAGTAAGTAATTGAAACAGTTAAAACTACAAATTGGTAAATAAATGATTGTCGGGTACTAATGAAATATGTATACAGAAGGATAAAAGTATTCCGTATATTTACACTTACCAGCGGCATTTGACTCCATCGTAGGTATAGGTTATGGAAGTCACGAATTGGTATCTCGTTTTTTTAGAAATCGTAGTGCAACTGTTGTTATACACTGAAAACAGTATAAAGATGTACGTTCTGGAGATAGAAGCGTCTATCATGGGAATGGTGATGTTGTGAATAATGGAAAGTACTCACCGTTATTCTAAAATTCACGATTTCGAGGTTAGACGCTCTGATCTCTCGAATTGCTACCGACTCTAATTACCGACTCGACTTGTACCGGTATACCTAAATACCGACCAAAAGCCCGGCCGAAGGTAAATGTCAAGACCCTCTCGTAGGTATGAGCGCTTTTTTCTGTACCGACATTTACAAGACTCGAGCACCGTTGGCAAATATTGCCGGAGATACCTAACTGTCGCTTGTTGCGTTTCTTACGGGCCGTGCGGTATAATCACTAATTAATTGAAACAGTTGAAACCACAAAGTAGGAATTAAATGATTGTCGTGTACAATTGAAATATGTATACAAAAGGTTAAAAGTATTCCGTACATTTACACTTACCAGCGGCATGTGATTCTATTGTAGGTATACTAGGTTATGGAAGTCACAAATTGTTGTCTAGTTATATTAGAAATTGTAGTGAACGCGTTGTTAAATACTGAAAACAGTAGAAAGTTTTACGTTCTGGAGATAGAATCGTCTGACCTCGGAATTGTGATTGTGTGAAGAATGGAAAGTACTCACCGTTATTCTGAAAATCACGATTTCGAGGTTAGACACTCCGATCTCTCGAATTGACAGCGACTGTAACTACCGACTCGACTTGTACCGGTATGAATACCGACCAAGCCCGGCCGAAGGTAAATGTCAAGATCCTGCACCGAGCTCACACGAACACACACTAATGTCGTTAACAGTTCCCCCACCACTTCCATGAAATCACTCCGTCGCGAGCCTAAAGATGTTTACACATCAAAAATGTGCCACAGGATTAGTGCAGTGCCCCCAATATTGGGATCTGACATGTCTCGAGACGCCGTCTGGTGGCGAGAAGTAAAACTATTCCTAGTATACCGTTTAGTGGGTTAACGAGTGACTGGCATTTGATTAATGTATGTATGTCGCGTATTCGCCGAAATGCTTCTCGCATTTGGGCCCTAGACCGGTGCGAGGGAAAAATTCGACGTTCCTTGGGACCCTTTGAGTCATAAATTAGATCCGGGAAAGTTCCTCAATGCTACAGGGTCCCGTGTACGTGTACGTCGGCCGGGACATAGGAACCGAGCACTGAAGTTTCCTCGAGATTTACAACACTTAATCCTGCCTTCCACATTTATTCAATATTATGTACAATTTTTCATAAATATATTACTACAATACTCGTCAATTCGATCAACAGGTTTTCCTCGCGAGTGCACCTCGTTTACGACTACGTACGCGGGGCTCGCTAATTCTCGGCGGATCCGATCGACCCGCACGGCTCTGATTTCGATCCGGCTTTGATGCAAATGGGTTAACATAAATACACATAAGAGTGACATTTTTAATCTTAGAATCTCACCTGTGTAAATGAAGGAGTGTTGCTACAAAATGTGTGCATTTTTCTCCTTGGCCCGCTGTACAGGAACACACAACACTTTTGATATAGTCCCATCTTTAATTTCGCCTACAATGTTGTACACATGTCCCCTGATGTTGCAGTTTGGTAAATACGTAGATTTTATTTTCGGGTTAACAACGAATGTCCGGGAACACTTAGAATGAGTGCGATGCTCGCGTAAGTGAGGAGCAGGAGGAGATACGAACACGATAACGAATTTTTCACCACTGCCGGGAAATGGCTCGCAAGGAATGCCGTATGCTTCGGCACAAGGGCGGGTTTTTTCCATTTCACGATGTGAGAAGAAAGTTTCGAGAAAATGGAAGAGTAAAAACGTGAAAAAGACTCCGGGGTTGCGCGCAGATACGTCGACGTTCCGTGATGCGCCCGTCCAGGGAGAGGTACGTGCGCGTCTCGAAGGCTGAATTTATATTTATGGGAGGTCAACCCTGGACGATAACTGCGGGCAAAGGGTGCTCATGTCCTCCCGCGAGTCTAGTGAAAGTTGGGAAGGATTCGCGGAGCCCTGCGCGTGCCAAAACAATAAATAATGACTTCACTCCCATAAGACTCTGTGTCGGTAGTATACTCATTTCGGCCATATTGGAATTTTCGAACTAAGCTCCTCCCCCATGTCAGATCCCAATACCGCTAAAGTTGATACAGACCTTGTCGAAGCATGTCATGTCGGTAGAACCTGATATTCATACCGTGGCATTGTACCGCAATTCTAGAGAATTCTTTTCTACCTAGGTTGATTTTTGACTGCGAAGAAAAATCAAATTTCCATCAATCCGTCCCGTTCTCGTATGGCGCTGAAAAAAAATAGTATAACCACAGATATTTGTTCTGTATAAGGGATGAAAATGAGGTTAAGACAGTCAGTTAGGAAGTAACTTATCTGATGCCACTTCTTCCGAGATACAGATGTCTCCTTTCCTGCTCTTCATGCACCAACAACCAGAGAAAAATGACACTGCTTCCGTGCACTATCTTGATTATTAAAAAAAATCCAAACGATTTGATAATAGCTAGCTGTCAGAGCGTCTGTCACATTCACCACTATTGAGGTTCACTACTCCGATTAGACTGAATTTGTACTTTTTATTAACAAGCGCGTCCGAGGATCGAAAAAATGCGAGGGAAATCGTTTCGTGAATGGAAATATTTTATTAATTTTGAAAAATAACTAAACATTCAAGGGGAATATATTCTCTCACATACATTTTTGATGGCGTATGCGTGTGGCCGCATCTGTGTACACATTTCCGACCATGGCCGAATATCGCCGAAGACAAGCGGACTTTTTATGAGATTTTGACATATATATATCGCCCGAGAAATCGGATTCTCGACTTTTGAGGGGCGAGGGGCGTGGCTTCGAGTTGCTAAGGAAAAATCTCTGTTAATATGTAACTTACAACATTTACTCTGGTCTCTATCGATAGAGAATAGTCGATTTATATGGCGTAACTAAGCATAGTTTTGGTTATAACCGTATATTTATTGAAAAAATTCGATGTTAAAATTGAGGGGTGAAGGGGGGGGCAGACATTTTTCCTGTAAAGATACACGGGTGCTCGCGGCGACAGCGCTGGCGGCGTCGTTCTGACGACTTGAATGAACATGCCGCGAGACACTACCGTGTCTCTTGATAATGCATAGGTACTGCCTGGGCTATTATAGCCCAGTCAACAGGGAGCTAAATAGGGCCTTTTTTTTCCTGAAATAATTCAGGGAGTTTTGACATTTGGTAGTTTGGCTTAGTTTTTCATCCTGAACAACATACTAATTTTGCAGCATCGTAGTAATGACAATAGCGCCGCCATATCAACAAAATGGCGTCCAAATCCAACATTTTAGCATTATTTTCTTTCCAGCGCCTCCTAGGTAAAAGGTAGTTATTATAAAAATTGTAGAGGATGCAATTCTCTACAAGTTTTGTTTAAAACTTTTTTTTCTCAAACGAATCATTTCAGAGTTACGCTTAACTGAACTGGGGCACTTTTCTTAGAATTGCATTGACGTACCCTTTTCAATCAGATGTTTTTGCATTATCTTCTTTCCAGCGCCTCCTAGTTAAAAGGTAGTTATTATAACAATTGTAGAGGATACAATTCTCTACAAGTTTTCTTTAAAACTTTTTTTTCTTAAACAAAAAATTTCAGAGTTACGCTTAAGTCAACTGGAACGCTTTTCTTCAAATTGCATTCACATTCCCTTTTCGATCCGGTTTTGGCCAACGAAACGAACAAGAATCGCCTCATTTCCATGTTGAAGTAGAGTTTCGAGACATCAAATTTTACCGTTAAACAAGCTGCAGAAGATGCTGACACATTAATCGTGGGGACAGCAATCAGCATTTCATCTTCATTCGAATCCGTCTTGATTGTTGGAGAAGACATCGATCTTCTTGTTCTTGTAATAGCATTGGCGAGGGCACATCCAAATATTTATTTTCTGAAACCGGCCAGAGGAAAAACTTCACAAGTGGTTTATTCTTCTCAAAGTCTGCAGGTCGGGGATGCAGTTGCAGATAATTTGCTGTTTTTGCATGCATTCAGCGGTTGCGATACTACTTCTGCAATCTTCAATCGAGGAAAGAAGAAATTCCTACAAATACTTCAAAAATCTGAGAAATTGAATCGAACCGTGCTAGTTTTCAGGGATGAACACGCCGATTCAGACACTATTGCTGCTGCTGGAGAAGAATTTTTGGTCACACTGTACCAAGCTCCCCAAGGAAGCGCATCTTTGAGTTCTCTTCGGTATCAGCATTTCGCAGAATCGGTCACAAAGAGTTCCTTCAACCTTGCATCACTACCACCCACAGTAGCAGCTGCTCGACAGCATTCGCTTCGCACTTATCACCAAGTCCAAACTTGGTACGGTGTTAACAAGAATCCGGAGGAATGGGGATGGAGAAGGAGTAAGCATGGACTCACTCCAGTTGCGACAACCGAAGATCCTGCTCCTGCAGCACTCCTTACATCTACCTCCTGCAAATGTAGAAAAGGATGTGGCCTAGCATGTGGATGTAGAAAGGCTGGTTTGAAGTGCTCTGTCATTTGCAAATACTCCAGTGGGCAGTCTTGCGCAAACATTCCTGAACTCTTGAGCGACTCCGAGGAAGAAACCGACATCGCTGTTGACGAATCATTCATTCAGCACGCTGATAAGGAACAAGACACTGAAAAGGATAATGATACTGAAGAAGACGACGATTCTCAATCCAACAAAGAAATCGACGCCAATGAACCTGGACCATCCAGAATTTCCAAACAAAAAAAACTGCAAACTAGAATGACAGTTGTGGAATAGGCCTACTGGGGAAACCACAATAAAAAAAACGCGCCGTTTACTTTACCTCATGGTGGTGTGGAAACGAGTATAATTGATTATGAAAACATAACGTATCGATAATTAGTAAAGTTGAGAGTGAAAAGGGTACGTGAATGTAATTTGAAGAAAAGCGCTCCAGTTTGTCAAAGTAAATGTAAAATTATTTGTTTCAGAAAAAAAGTTATAACACTCTCACTACCATAGGGTATTTCGAAAGTTTACCTCCGTGGGCCGAAAGTTTTTTGAAATATTTTCACAAAACACAAAATATCTTTTGGGAACCTATAAAGTTAAAATTTCACCTTTTAAACTGAAAAACAGTGACAAAAAGTCAATCTAGAAAAATTAAAAAAAAATTTTGTTTTTCTGTGTTAACTAATGTTTTAGTTATTAACCATCTAATTATGTGGCTAATACATATAGAAGGCCATAACTGAAACTTGGGTTTTACAGTGTCAGACCAACAGTACCTACCTTTTGATCGCGCATGCAAGTGGCTGGTCTATCGCTAGCGATACATGCTCACATATACAGGATGTATCGCTAGAGATACACGCGACAGCGACAGTTATTGTACAGAATTTTATCCTCTACAATTTTCATCATAACTGCTTTTTACCTACGAGGTGCTGGAAAAAAGATAATGCAAAGAGAACCCCGGATTGAAAATATTGCATGAATGCAATTTTAAGAAAAGCGCTCCAGTTTACTTAAGCGTAACTCTGAAATTATTTGTTTAAGAAAAAAAAAGTTTTAAACAAAACTTGTAGATAATTATATCCTTTGTAACTTTTATAATAATTACCTTTTACCTACGACGCTCTGGAAAGAAGATAATGCAAAGAAAACCGGATTGAAAAGGGTGCGTGAACGCAATTTTAAGAAATGTGCTCTAGTTTACTTAAGCGTAACTCTGAAATAATTTGATTAAGAAAAAAAAGTTTTAAACAAAACTTATAGAGAATTTTATTCTCTACAATTTCCATAAGTTGCCTTTTACCTAGGAGGTGCTGGAAAGAAGATAATGGAAAAAAACCGGATTGAGAAGAGTACATGAATGCAATTTTAAGAAAAGCGCTCTAGTTTACTTCAGCGTAACTTTGAAATTATTTGTTTAAGAAAAAAAAGTTTTAAACAAAACTTATAGATAATTATATCCTCTACAACTTTTATAATAACTACCTTTTACCTCCGAGGCTCTGGAAAGAAGATAATGCAAAAAATTGGATTGACAAGGGTACGTTAATGTAATTGTAAGAAAGCGCTCCAGTTTACTTAAGCGTAACTCTGAAATTATTTACTTCAGGAAAAAAGTTTTAAATGAAACTTGTTGAGAATTTTATCCTCTACAATTTTCATAATAACTACCTTTACCTAGGAGGCGCTAGAAAGAAGATAATGCAAAATATCGGATTGAAAAGGGTACGTCAATGCAATTCTAAGAAAAGTGCTCCAGTTCAGTTAAGCGTATCTTTGAAATTATTCCTTTAAGAAAAAAAAGTTTTAAACAAAACTTGTAGAGAATTGGATCCTCTACAATTTTCATAATAACTACCTTTCACCTAGGAGGCGCTGGAAAGAAGATAATCCTAAGACGTCGGATTTGGACGCCATTTTGTTAATATGGCGGCGCTATTGTCATCACTACGATGCTGCAAAATTAGTATGTTGTTCAGGATGAAAAACTGAGCCAAACTACCAAATTTCAAAACTCCCTGTTTTATTTCAGAGTAAAACTACCTATTGCCTGGACCAGCCCTGTGCAACTCTCAGAAAAATGTGGTCACTTTAATGTCGCCAACCGCGTGGCGGCGCTAGTATCACCTGTCCGCCTGGACCTAAGCGGCTTGATAACTTAGTTCAAATGATTGAAATCAATTCAAAACTAAATAATTTAATGAACATTGTTGGCTATTGATTTATGTTGTTAATGAAACCTTATTGCTACAATGAGAAAGTAAAAAGTATCTAAAGTCAATAACTATCAGTAAAAATTGTTTATTTTACATTTTTAAGCTACATCAATACTCTTTTTCAAGATATTAATTTTCACGTGCATATTTTCTGCTACTATTATCTCTTCTATCTTGTAAATCCTGCACTTTTGGTTTAGGTGAATAAAACTAGTTTTATATATAACCATTATTTTTTCATGATCGTTAAATATAATATTTTATGTTTCCATCCCAGTGGAAGGTTGATTCCGTTCGCAAGATCTTCCAGTACAAACTGTTCAAAACATTTTACTTCTTGTTGCTGAAAATCAGTTGGTAATACATTCTTTTCATTTTGCCCTGGCAATGCCTTGGAATTGACATCTTTGACAATATTTGAATGGAGTGCATCGGATGAGATGAGGGAATTTCTGATATTGTCCAAGGGAATTGTGACGGGAGCCTTTCTGTAACCGTGTACACTTACACAGTATTCTCATTAAAATGTCTCGATCTGGCTTAGTAATAACTTCATGAGTTAATTTTTCACTAGGTAAAAAATGATTATGACAGAATATAGAATCTGATATCAGTTGAGGCAATTTTGTAGAGAGCTTCTCGCCATGCCTGGAGAATGTCGCTGTCTTTCGGAGCAGAAAAAAAAGGATTCGAGTCGTATCCGACTGCAACAAATCACTTTACATCTAGAAATTTCTTATTTTCACTAATTTTTTTATAATTAAATCCACCCTTTCGACACTTTATTCGATTTATTGAATTTATGGTCAACTCAGGATATACATTTAAGGGGTTAAGATAACTACCGTAAACAGGACAGACGACAACGGCGACACCACGCGGATAGGCGACACTAAGCGGCCGTAACTTACCTAAGGGAATTATATGCAGTTGCACAGGGTATGTTGGCGAGGTATTCATGGTCGCGATGCTACGAAACCCCTGCAACGGAACAGTTACTCCGGAACGCCAAGAGCAACTAATGCATACTACTAGGTTGGCGAGGTATTCATGGTCGGGATGCTACGAAACCCCTGCAAGGTCGGGAAGGCCGAGAGCATCCCTCAGTCTCACTGACACTCACACACAACTGCAGCAGCGCGCGCACACAAAGTCAGGGCGACGTGAGTGAGAACGGTGCGACACTATATATGTTTGGCACAGTTTGCGTAGTCAGTGGTGATCATCGCATAAATCTCCTTCCTTTTCAATTTAGCAATCTTGCAAACCAGGTGAGATAAGTTGAATTGCTATTTAAGTTTTTCTTCACAAACAATCCGAAATAAACGACGGTATAATTAAAAAATTTTTTAATTGCAAATTTTTATGTAAATTCAAGCCTTTAAAACTTTAAAAATCAATCATGTGTAAACAACAATGAAAAACAAAATTTGGTTTCGCTAGGAAAAATGATGAGATTTTTCTAAACGGGTTACAAAAAAGAAAATTGCAAAAATCTTAATTTTTGGATTTCAAATGAATATTTGAACATTTCAACTCATCTGGAGGTCCTAGCCTCTTAGGCGTTGAAGATAGGGTAAAAAATATAATAGCTTTTTTGTAGATAATTTTATTATCTACAACTTTTGTTTTAACTATTTTTCAATATGTCACGTAGTTTTCAAAATATTAGCGAAGAACCGATTTTTTCAACAATAAATAATTTTTTACAGCCGTACCCGGTTGGTGATTTTTCTTTTCATATGTTCCCTCCATTAATAACATCAAAACACACCTTTTCCCAAGTTTTCGCCCATATGTCTCAATTTTCGATTTAAACGGAAATTTGACTGGACTACGCTATGTAATAATATGCTGGGCTGCTCGGCTGACTTGCAACGACCGATCGACGATCGATAGCATACTAAATCCCGTGACGGCCGATATAAATTGTCGTGGAGTTTTTTCCGTCATGGTAATCATGTGAAGCCGACGATATGTAATGATCTGTTCGACTGGCTTGCAACGCCGGCCAAACGGGTAGACGGGCCTCTGCTCGACTGGCTTGCACCGCACCGATCAGCCCTGTGCGAACTGCATATAATTCCCTTAGGTAAGTTACGGCCGCTTAGTGTCGCCTATCCGCGTGGTGTCGCCGTTGTCGTCTGTCCTGTTTACGGTAGTTATCTTAACCCCTTAAATGTATATCCTGAGTTGACCATAAATTCAATAAATCGAATAAAGTGTCGAAAGGGTGGATTTAATTATAAAAAAATTAGTGAAAATAAGAAATTTCTAGATGTAAAGTGATTTGTTGCAGTCGGATACGACTCGAATCCTTTTTTTCTGCTCCGAAAGACAGCGACATTCTCCAGGCATGGCGAGAAGCTCTCTACAAAATTGCCTCAACTGATATCAGATTCTATATTCTGTCATAATCATTTTTTACCTAGTGAAAAATTAACTCATGAAGTTATTACTAAGCCAGATCGAGACATTTTAATGAGAATACTGTGTAAGTGTACACGGTTACAGAAAGGCTCCCGTCGCAATTCCCTTGGACAATATCAGAAATTCCCTCATCTCATCCGATGCACTCCATTTAAATATTGTCAAAGATGTCAATTCCAAGGCATTGCCAGGGCAAAATGAAAAGAATGTATTACCAACTGATTTTCAGCAACAAGAAGTAAAATGTTTTGAACAGTTTGTACTGGAAGATCTTGCGAACGGAATCAACCTTCCACTGGGATAGAAACATAAAATATTATATTTAACGATCATGAAAAAATAATGGTTATATATAAAACTAGTTTTATTCACCTAAACCAAAAGTGCAGGATTTACAAGATAGAAGAGATAATAGTAGCAGAAAATATGCACGTGAAAATTAATATCTTGAAAAAGAGTGTTGATGTAGCTTAAAAAGGTAAAATAAACAATTTTTATTGATAGTTATTGACTTCAGATACTTTTTACTTTCTCATTGTAGCAATAAGGTTTCATTAACTACATAAATCAAAGCCAACAATGTTCATTAAATTATTTAGTTTTGAATTGATTTCAATCATTTGAACTAAGTTATCAAGCCGCTTAGGTCTAGGCGGACAGGTGATACTAGCGCCGCCACGCGGTTGGCGACATTAAAGTGACCACATTTTTCTGAGAGTTGCACAGGGCTGGCACCGATCGACGACCGATAGCATACTGCATCCCATTGGCGGCCGACGTGTGGTGGGGGGGACGTGCTTGGTGGGAGAACGCCGCGGTAGGCGATAGGTGGACCGATGCATCAGTGGGCGATTGGTGGGGTGGGTTTCGGATAGTTCGGTCGGTCGTCGATCCGAAAAACTATTTTATAGAATAGTTATTAAAAATTATAAAACATACTTTGGCTTTATGTAACATTTGCTCTACATATTTTTCCGAGTATTAAACCAAAAAATTAAAATCGGACACTTGTAAAGAACAGGTGACAACAAAGTCGATTTTCTCAGCCCATCTATTCGCTATGTGCGTTTCACGTCGCAACATCTATTGTTGTAAATGTGGCGAACTTTTTAGCTAGATAATACGTCTACTGTATGACAAAGGAGTGAAAATTGAAGAATAATTGTTGATTTTAATGCAATACAGTTAGTTTTTGAAGGCAATACTTTGTGATATAAGAATATTTATCGATTCTGCTGCAAAAAGGTAAATTCGCTATTCAATTCTTTGTGTATTTAGCATGATACTATAAATTTTGAGGTTAAGAAAACGTAAACATTGGATTGCGAAATTGATATAATTAAAAATTCTAATCATGAAGTTTTATTAAAATTCATTTGAGAAGGAATGAAGACGATTTAGAATAATTTATTTTATAAGTTTGTAAAAAGGAAGTCTGAAATTTAGCTAAGTAAAGTTCCGCAATTCTCTAATTCGCGCGCACAATCGTTCTTCATTTCCCCCACTAGTCTGTCGCATAGTCCGCATACTGTACTACGTTCCGGTAAACCTAAACCCCCACAAAAACAGATTCTCTCTGTAAAAAAAGGCGGCATGTTCATTCAGTGCAAACCAAAATTGATACGTAAAATACTCTCCAAAAAAGATTTGAAATCAATTAAGATCACCATGTTCAAGATTTATATATAACAAGTAAAAGGTATCATTTGAAAGGAAAATTATTGTAAATCAGGTTACTAAAAAATTCGACTAAAAAAATTTATAAAAAAAATTTAATAAAAAAGAGCTTGCCGCGTTTAAGTTTTCATATTTTGTCCACTATACCGAATATTGGTAGTGCTTGGACAGTGCTAGAGTGATTCATAAATTGCACTGTCGAAGTCAATTCAGAGAAATCCAGAAGGCCCCCGCCTGATCGGTTTTCCGTGCGACGTTCGGTATACTGGTGGTATCATATAAGTGTATGAATTTATTTAAAATCCATAAGTGCATAAACATCGAATATAATTCTGTCTGAATTTTTTATTTTGAAGGAAAAAACGCGGCAAGTTCTTTTCGGAGGATATTAAAGGATATTCATCCATTTAAAGTGACGTACGTCCATGCACTCGAGACAGCAGATCCAGCTCGCCGAATGAACTAATGCAGCAGGTTCTTGGAACAACAAGTGGATGATCCCTCGTTCGAAAGAAACCCCCTCGGGTTCAAATACGATCTGTAACAAATTGTCAATAACACAAACAATTTAAAATATACTGAACTAACTAAACGTAGAAACTAAGATTATATTAATCTAAGTTAACCAATTCTAATAATGACAGAATTAAGAAAAATGATGTATTTCCTCTTTCGTATTATACTACCAATTTATATACCGACCTGTCAAATGCAATGAATGCAACTAATGCAACTGGTTCTTGTTGGAACAACAAGTGGATGATCCCTCGTTGGAAAGAAACCTCCTCGGGTTCGTAAACGATCGGTAACAAATTGTAAATTACACAATTATATGCAGCATTTGACTTTTAAAATATACTGAACTTACTCGAGCGTAGAAATTAAAAAACTATATCTGAGTTAATCAATTCTATTCTAATAATGACAGAATTATTAAAAATTATATATTTCCTCTTTCGTATTATACTACGTTATTCAGCACTTATCTGCCTAATCGGTATCAGTAATTCCTCATTGACCGTCGTTACACCGGAGAGGAAGAAGAGATGAAATAGAAGTGAGGTACGTGTACACTTCAGGTTTGACAGGTCGGTGTGTAAATTGGAACTTGTGATAGTACGAAAGAGGAAATATATCGATAGAGAAAAATAGTGATAAAGTAATTACTTGATTATTGTGATCCAATTCTATTTCATCTCCTATTCTGCCACAGCTTGTATTGATGACTGAGAAGAAAAAACTTCGATTTTTCCCGTGCTCGCATGACCCTGAAAACAAAAAATAGAACGAACACAAAGATATTGTCCTTCCATTGAAAGTGAGGTTAAAGCTGTCAGATGGCAATTAAACTTATCTGACGGCAATTCTTCTGAGAACGTCTCCTTTCCTGCTCCTTTCTTGATGCACAGGCAACTAGAGAAGAATACCACTGCATCCGTTCACTATCTCGATATGAAAAAAATGCAAACGATTATCAAGCTATCACATTCACCACTATTGAGATTCACTACTCCGATTACACTGAATTTTTACTTTTTATTAACAAGCGCGTCCGAGGATCGAAAAAATGCGAGGGAAATCGTTTCGCGAATATAAATATTTTATTAATTTTGAAAAACAACTAAACATTCAAGGAATATATTCTCTCACACTCTCACATACATTTGATGGCGCATGCGTGTGGCCGCATCTGTGTACACATTTCCGACCATGGCCGAATATCGCCGAAGACAGGTGGAATTTTTGTGAGATTTTGACATATATATATCGCCCGAGAAATCGGATTCTCGACTTTTGAGGCGCGAGGGGCGTGGCTTCGCGTTGCTAGGAAAAATCTCTGTTAATATGTAACTTACAACATTTACTCTGGTCTCTATGGATAGAGAATAGTCGATTTATATGGCGTAACTAAGCATAGTTTTGGTTATAACCGTATATTTATTGAGAAAATTCGATGTTAAAATTGAGGGGTGAAGGGGGCAGACATTTTTCCAGTAAAGATACACGGGTGCTCGCGGCGACAGCGCTAGCGGCGTCGTTCTGACGACTTGAATGAACTTGCCGCGAGACACTGCCGTGTCTCTTAATACCTGGCTTGTCAGGTTAGTCATTTCCGCGCGCGACGTACGGACATTCGGACGCATTTTACCGCATGAATGACTAAATTAGTACAATTTTTTCACATCTAACAAAAAAATACTCGACACCAATCGAAAGAGCAGTAAATTTCCCATGGAATAAGCATATATGAGCAATAAAAATACTTCTGTAAAACGGAGATACAGGTATCGCGAAATACAGAGCGTGATGTACGGACGCCGGAGACACGCAAAATGTGTTCCCTCTGTTCACGTTCAAAACTCTGCAAATTAAAACCAAATTTTTTTCTCCTTATATGGATTTAGGTTATCTGAAGTACTGAGATCGCGATACCATTTGCAATTTAACATTGGATTCCTCCGTTTTGTTATTATATATGAAGGGTCCAGTGGAAAAACGCGATGAGGGTCCATATTTCTAAAAGTTGAGAAACGACATTTAAAGTTTCACACAACGCACGGGAGTCCACTGTGCCGCCTATTTTCAACCACAATTTTTAGTGGAATCTCAGTGTTCATTCCCCTGCAAGGTTTGACCCCACAAAAACAGATCCTCTGTAAAAAAAGGCGGCATGTTCATTCAGTGCCAACAAAAATTGATACGTAAAATACTTCCCAAAAAAGATTTGAAATCAATTAAGATCGCCATGTTCAAGATTTATACATAAAAAGTAAAAGGCATCATTTGAAAGGAAAATTATTGTAAATCAAGTTACTAAAAAATTCGGCTAAAAAATTGATTTTAAAAATTTTAATAAAAAAGAACTTGCCGCGTTCAGAGAGAGAGATGAGAGAGAGAGAGAGAGAGGAGAAGAGAGAGAGAGAGAGAAGAGAGAGAGAGAGAGGAGAGGGGAGAGGGAGAGGGAGAGCGAGGAGAGGGAGAGGGAGGGAGAGGGGGAGAGAG
>OY783200.1:16341329-16497807 GCA_963678675.1 Xiphydria camelus
GAGAGAGAGAGAGAGAGAGAGAGAGAGAGAGAGAGAGAGAGAGAGAGAGAGAGAGGAGAGAGAGAGAGAGAGAGAGAGAGAGAGAGAGAGAGAGAGAGAGAGAGAGAGAGAGAGAGATGAGAGAGAGAGAGAGAGAGAGAGAGAGAGAGAGAGGAGAGAGAGAGAGAGAGAGAGAGAGAGAGAGGAGAGAGAGAGAGAGGAGAGAGAGAGAGATGAGAGGAGAGAGAGAGAGAGAGAGAGAGAAGAGAGAGAGAGAGAGAGAGAGAGAGTGTTCATATTTTGTCCACTATATACTGCTGGTATCATATATAAGTATGCATTTATTTAAAATCATAAGTGCATAAACGGAGTATAATTCGGTGTTTGAATTTTTTATTTTGAAGAAAAAAGCGCGGCAAGTTCTTTTTCATTAAAATTTTTTAATACTTTTTTTAGTAACTTGATTTACAATAATTTTCCTTTCAAATGATGCCTTTTACTTTTTATGTATAAATCTTGAACATGGCGATCTTAATTGATTTCGAATCTTTTTTGGGAAGTATTTTACGTATCAATTTTTGTTGGCACTGAATGAACATGCCGCCTTTTTTACAGAGGATCTGTTTTTGTGGGGGATTTCACTACTTTTTGGAATTTATTCATCAGGAGAATATGTACATGTAGGAGAATAGTTTTTTTATTATTAAGTATTACTGCAGAACGAGTAGGTTAGAAGATTTTCATGTAGACTCACGATTTTCTGACATATCATCTCGTACAGGTGCAACCGAAGAGGATCTAACTCGTGTCCTGTCCGTAAAAAGATGACTCGATGGACATCGGAGAATGTCAGTCTTGTCAGCGAGCGCCTTCACTCATAGTACCCATAGTACTTTCATTGCAATATGGGCTTTTCGTTCCAACTATTCCTGCTTTAAGGAGGTTCGACTATCAGACGAAAACCAACTTACAGCCCTAATTTTTTTATATGACATACACGAATACTTTACACAACTAATACGAAAATTTGAGCAATATAGACCGTCTAGTTTCTTCGTTATTTTATTCTAAAGTTGACCACTTTTAACATATCGCCTCATGGTAGACGATTGTACTAAGGTAGATTATCACTGACTTTAACACACATTCCGACAACTTTAGACTTTGAAAGACTAGTAATTTGACAGATGAAATATTAAGGATTATGTAAAAAATAAGTAAATTGGGTTTTACCGTATAGCTGTAACGTAATATTGTCATGAAATTCGTTTTGACTTCGCAAACCATTAGCACGCCATATTAACGGTGAGAGACTTAGCAACACGGCAGCGAAACAGCTGTAAAGGTCGTCCACTTGCCGTTCCAAAAACCAGTCGGAATAGTTCATTCGTCGAGCTATAGCTAATTGTACGCTGAAAC
The DNA here is from genome assembly GCA_963678675.1 of Xiphydria camelus. Classification (NCBI taxonomy): domain Eukaryota; kingdom Metazoa; phylum Arthropoda; class Insecta; order Hymenoptera; family Xiphydriidae; genus Xiphydria; species Xiphydria camelus. Next base: position 16,342,728 of record OY783200.1, read on the forward strand.
ATGCCCAAGTCGTATTCAGCCTTGAGAAGATTTATTTTCAATATTGGACCAAAGGTACGGCAATCCAGCAGTCTCATAACCGACAGAAATTACGAAAGTGAGATTTATGTTAAATTATCTTAACAAATATTTAATTAAGAAATTACATCCCATAAAACACGTCTTTACAAGTAATTTTTCTGATATTCTTGCGATATTTTGCAATATTTTTGAATACTACCCTATGTTAGAAATATATCTTTCTCGATAAATTCACAAAGTTGCAAAACGTTATAGAAACATTTTGGAATCATTACATTGAAAGAAACAGCTCAATAAGACAGCTCGATAAGATGGTACTTGTCACAGAGCTGAATTTTATATGTGATTTCTATAATTATTTTAGAAAGACCTGAAAGAATACGAGAGCAGTGGAACATCGATGCTCTCCTAGAGAGAATAAAGCTAGGAATCCACTACACTCGACTCGACTCGACTCGACACGACACGACTCGACGCGACTCGACACGACGCGTTTCTGATCGCATGATTTTCCATGTATTTAAATGGCGTAGAAATCCACTAGGCTCGACACGACTCGACTCGACTCGACTCGACACGACACTTTTCTGGCTGGCCAGAAATTTGTCGCGTCGAGTCGAGTCGAGCCTAGTTGACACGGTTTGCGTGCACATCGAGATATGGACCGATGAACGAACAGTTGAATTGCGGCAGTCTTGCTTGGAAAGTCTAGAAGGACAGTTCGAAGATTTTACATTAATTTCGAAGGGGAATGGAGGAGGATCTCATTAATAAAGTTAGAGCATATGAGATGCTGTAAAATATACATAGTTTGAAATGTAGAGACCAAAATATAATATATGCAACGAAGCTTGAAAAGAAATCTCAAAAGCCTTGAATAGACCAAGTAAACATAAATAGGTATATATAGTAAATTTCTATCTGTATAGATGTTACAGAGAAGCAATAATTGGAAAAATTATAGAGCCATACACGATGTATCCTTGTACGTTAAAATTTAAAAGGACGAAGCACTACCATTGTGTCGAGTAGCGTCGAGTCGTGTCGCGTCGATTCCAGTGGACACACCACGCAAATTTTTGTCACCGTGTCGTGTCGAGTCGAGTCGAGTCGAGTGTAGTGGATTACTAGCTTAAGACTATAAGAAATAGAAAAGGATGTTCATCCTTTTAAAATGAAGTACATACATGCACCGGAGAAAGCAAATCCAGCTCGACGAATGAACTATTCCGACTGGTTTTTGGAACGGCAAGTGGACGATCCCTCGTTCGTCAGAAGATTTTGTTCACAGATGAATCGAAATTCTACAACGAAGGATTAGTGAATAATCACAACGCCCACTATTGGTCCGTGAGAAATCCTCACTGGGTAGAAGAAGTCGAAGGCGATGGAGTGGAGGCGATGAACTAAAAATAAAATAAAATTTAGTATATAAATCGAAACTTGTAGTAGGAAGATAGAGGGCAAACACCGATGAGAAAAAAAATAGAAATAAAGTATTATAGTTACCCCGATATTGTATTTACTCCGATGTTTTTGTTCTTCTCCCACGACTTAGATTCTCCAATATGTAGAAAGATTAATTCCGTTTAGAGCCGGTTTTACCAACAGGTATAAACGCGGTATAGCGCTATACTGAGAATAACCATAAGGCTTATTGCTGGTTATTCTCAGTATAGCGCTATACCGCGTTTATACCGTGTTGGTAAAACCGGCCCTTAGTCCTCAAAGAGTTCTTCCCGTCTTCATATGCAATGCTGAAAGAAAAAAAAGAAGTAATCACAAAGATATGTATTCTTTATAGGTTATCAAAATGAGGTTAAATGAAGTAATTCAGAAATTAACTTATCTGATTGTATTTCGACTCCTTTTCTGCTGTCTATGTTTGATGAATGACTACAGAAAAATAGCACGGCTTCTATTTATGAATAATAAAAACACAAACTGCTGTCATATTTTTCGGAGCACCCATCACCTACACTAAAAGTTAGCCGATGTTTTTCAAATTGATACGTCTCTTTTGTTTGAGTCCGGGCTATCGGGGTTTGAGTCCGGGCTAACGAAATTACCATTAAATTACAGGAATCGTCGGTATCTCCTAAGCGCCGAGCGATATGCAACCCATTTGCTGGCTTGTATAGTGCGACTGACCCTGTATGTATGTTGTTATATATATTGACTCGAGACGTTGGAATAGTTTTAAGAAATCCTTTTGCATGCACCGCTGAAATTTCGCCTCTCTCGCTCTTTACTCGTAAATAAATTTCCAGCACAACATCGATATTTCGCTGCACTTGTGTTCTTCTGGGACTACCTAAAAAATAATTATAAAAACCCTATATAATTCAGCCCTAACAAGAACAATCTTATCGAGCTGTACCTTATCGAAGAGATCTTTCGACTTAATGATTCCGACATATTTCTATGATGTTTTCCAACATTCGCGAATTTATCGATAAATATATATTTCTAACATACGGTAATGTTCACGAATATTGTAAAATATTGTAGGAATGTTACAGAAATGTTATTGCAAAAACGTGCTTTGTGGGGTGTAAATGATGATATTTTGTAATTTCCATCGCTACACTAGAGGCGAAGAAGAGATGAAATAGAAGTGCGAGGTACATGTACACTTCACGTTTGACAGGTCGGTATATAAATTGGAACTTGTGATCAAGAGACACGGTAATGTCTCGCGGCATGTTCATTCAAGTCGTCAGAACGACGCCGCTAGCGCTGTCGCCGCGAGCACCCGTGTATCTTTACAGGAAAAATGTCTGCCCCCTTCACCCCTCAATTTTAACATCGAATTTTCTCAATAAATATACGGTTATAACCAAAACTATGCTTAGTTACGCCATATAAATCGACTATTCTCTATCGATAGAGACCAGAGTAAATGTTGTAAGTTACATATTAACAGATATTTTTCCTTAGCAACGCGAAGCCACGCCCCTCGCGCCTCGAAAGTCGAGAATCCGATTTCTCGGGCGATATATATATGTCAAAATCTCACAAAAATTCCGCCTGTCTTCGGCGATATTCGGCCATGGTCGGAAATGTGTACACAGATGCGGCCACACGCATACGCCATCAAATGTATGTGAGAGTGTGTGAGAGAATATGTTTCTTGAATGTTTAGTTGTTTTTTAAAATTAATAAAATAATATTCCATTCGCGAAACGATTTCCCTCGCATTTTTTCGATCCTCGGACGCGCTTGTTAATTCAGTGTAATCGGAGTAGTGAATGTCAATAGTGGTGAATGTGACAGACGCTCCGTATAGTTTAATAATCGTTTGTATTTTTTTCGAATATCGAGATAGTGAACGGGTGCAGTGGTATTCTTCTCTCCAATGCCTGTGCATCAAGAAAGGAGCAGGAAAGGAGACGGTCTCAGAAGAATTGAAATCAGATAAGTTTAATTGCCATTTGACAGCTTTAACCTCACTTTCCATGGAAGGACAATATCTTTGTGTTTGTTCTATTTTTTGTTTTCAGGGTCATGCGAGCACGGGAAAAATCGAAGAAAATCAATCACCAACACAAGCCGTGGCAGAATAGGAGATGAAATAGAACTGGATCACAATAATCAGGTAATTACTTTATCACTATTTTTCTCTATCGATATATTTCCTCTTTCGTACTATTACAAGTTCCAATTTACACACCGACCTGTCAAACCTGAAGTGTACACGTACCGCACTTCAATTTCATCTCTTCTTCGTCTCCGGTGTAACGACGGTCAATGAGGAATTACTCATACCGATTAGGCAGATAAGTGCTGAATAACGTAGTATAATACGAGAGAGGAAATATATCATTTTTAATAATTCTGTAATTATTAGAATAGAATTGATTAACTGAGATATAGTTTTTTAATTTCTACGCTCGAGTAAGTTCGGTATATTTTAAATAGTGAAATGCCACATATGATTATGTAATTTACAATTTGTTACAGATCGTATGCAAACCCGAGGAGGTTTCTTTCGAAGGAGGGATCATCTACTTGTTGTTCCAACAAGAACCAGTTGCTTAGTTGCATTCATTGCATTTGACAGGTCGGTATAATTTCTACGCTCGAGTAAGTTCGGTATATTTTAAATAGTGAAATGCTACATATGATTATGTAATTTACAATTTGTTACAGATCGTATGCAAACCCGAGGAGGTTTCTTTCGAAGGAGGGATCATCTACTTGTTGTTCCAACAAGAACCAGTTGCTTAGTTGCATTCATTGCATTTGACAGGTCGGTATATAAATTGGTTCTTAATTTTTATGCTGAGTAACTTCGGTATATTTTAAAAGTGAAATGCTGCATATAATTGTGTAATTTACAATTTGTTACAGATCGTTTGCGAACCCGAGGAGGTTTCTTTCCAACGAGGGATCATCCAGTTGACCAGAATCAAACTCACACTAAAATCATACGCGGGTTCATCACCTATTTCTCGTGATGGCGCCACCTGACGAGAAAACTGGAAACTCTAAGCGCGGAGGACTCATTCAGAATTGTTATAATGTCATGATGACCTTTATTTAGTAAACAACCAATGGTAAAATGTTGAATAATAACACTAAAATAAAAATCAATCCTTTTCATTATTTTTTTGCCCTAAATTCGATTTCTGTCAAAACGGCTTGGGCGATTTTACTATCAACGTGGATTTGAGTTATTTTATTATACTCATTTGAAATCCGTCATAAAAACCGTGGTGCTAATACGATTGATTTAGCCTGGTTTCAGGCCTACCGTGGTAGATAATCCCTCGTTCGAAAGAAACCTCCTCGGGTTTGCATACGATCTGTAACAAATTGTAAATTACATAATCATATGCAGCATTTCACTATTTAAAATATACCGAACTTACTCGAGCGTAGAAATTAAAAAACTATATTTGAGTTAATCAATTCTATTCTAATAATGACAGAATTATTAAAAATGATATATTTCCTCTCTCGTATTATACTACGTTATTCAGCACTTATCTGCCTAATCGGTATCAGTAATTCCTCATTGACCGTCGTTACACCGGAGACGAAGAAGAGATGAAATAGAAGTGCGGTACGTGTACACTTCAGGTTTGATAGGTCGGTGTGTAAATTGGAACTTGTAATAGTACGGAAGAGGAAACATATCGATAGAGAAAAATAGTGATAAAGTAATTACTTGATTATTGTGATCCTATTCCATTTCATCTCCTATTCTGCCACGGCTTGTATTGATGATTGATTTTCTTCGATTTTTCCCGTGCTCGCATGACCCTGAAAACAAAAAATAGAACGAACACAAAGATATTGTCCTTCCATTGAAAGTGAGGTTAAAGCTGTCAAATGGCAATTAAACTTATCTCATGGCAATTCTTCTGAGACCGTCTCCTTTCCTGCTCCTTTCTTGATGCACAGGCATTGGAGAGAAGAATACCACTGCATCCGCGTTCACTCTATCTCGATATTCGAAAAAAATACAAACGATTATTAAACTATACGGAGCTTCTGTCACATTCACCACTATTGAGATTCACTACTCCGATTACACTGAATTTTTACTTTTTATTAACAAGCGCGTCAGAGGATTGAAAAAATGCGAGGGAAATCGTTTCGCGAATGGAAATATTTTATTAATTTTGAAAAACAACTAAACATTCAAGGAATATATTCTCTCACGCACTCTCACATACATTTGATGGCGTATGCGTGTGGCCGCATCTGTGTACACATTTCCGACCATGGCCGAATATCGCCGAAGACAGGCGGAATTTTTGTGACATTTTGACATATATATATCGCCCGAGAAATTGGATTCTCGACTTTTGATGGGCGAGGGGCGTGGCTTCGCGTTGCTAAGGAAAAATCTCTGTTAATATGTAACTTACAACGTTTACTCTGGTCTTTATCGATAGAGAATAGTCGATTTATATGGCGTGACTAAGCATAGTTTTGGTTATAACCGCATATTTATTGAGAAAATTCGATGTTAAAATTGAGGGATGAAGGGGGCAGACATTTTTCCTGTAAAGCCGCCGTATCTTTATACACGGGTGCTCGCGGCTGCAGCGCTGGCGGCGTCATTCTGACGACTTGAATGAACATGCCGCGAGGCGCTACCGTGTCTCTTGATATGTTGATACTTCATGTTACAAGCTAACAGATGGCGCTAAAATATCGATTTCGGAAAAAATGGACCCTCATCCTTTTCCACTGGACCCTTCATATGAAAATTGTTCGAAAAAAAAACGTGACATACGGACACGCACAATCAAAATTATAATGACGGTATTCAAGAACATTGAATTATAGTTTTATTGATTTATTACATTCAATTGTTCAGGAATATATAAAAAATGGATGAAAATATTTATTTAGAAAGTTTATTTTTACATTTCTCATGAATTACATATTTGAAAATTTAAGTTAGTATCGATGAATTCGACTCATGATAAATGATAAAAATTGTTACAACCTGTCAATATAAACGTGAGAACAAAGTAATATAACTGAAACTACTGAGAATAAAGCACGAAACATGTACATACACGACCTTTATTTCTTCATGCGGACAGCGATGCGCTCATCTTTGTGCACATTAGATTCTTCGGCAACGTTGATACAATAAGGAGCAAGGGAAAACACAGCATGAATTCTGTGCGTTCTTGGGACTGTCGCAAGATTTTTCCAGTGTTCTTCGAGATCCGCGGAGTTGGCATCAAAGTCTGCTTTCCCCAGAAACTCGACGCGAATGTTTGGGCATGCTTCTTGGGCTATAGATGTGAATTCTTCAGCAGTATTTACTATATAGCTCCGCTTTTTGCTCGCCTCCATACCGAACCTTTGATTGTTCCTCCAATGGCGTCAACTACCCCTTTTCAGTGGCTTGAAGCGAAAAAGTGCCAAGATAACTGAATGCCGTAGCGCGCCTCGAAAACATGCAGGTTCGAAAAAAGGAATTTTTGTTTGAATTGGCTAGCTGCTCCGTCTGAAAGACCTTCACTTCAGTCACTCCATCGTATTCTTCGGTAATTAATTCGAGTACCCGATCGATGAATTTATACACGCTGATTTTGCCATGCGTTAATTCGTCTGAAACTAACGCAAAACTTTACGCTTCCTCAGCGGAAATCCATGCATAAGCAGTAAAAACTGTGCATTGCTGGTGACACCAATGCGCACTTTGTATTTCGTTTTGTTGTTTCAGAGCGTAATTCTCAGCAAAATCGACTTGCAGTGCAATTTGATTCCCATCGACGCTGGTGATGGTGTCATCAAAAAATTTAGCCTGAGTTCGCTTTACATACGTATGCTCCAAAAAATAACGCAGCTGGTCCTTTAGATATAGAAAACATTGTTGGAGATCCCAATCTATTACTTCTTTCTGTAGTGGTTGGCTTATCCATTGCTCGCAACTTGGTGAAATCGCAGAAGCGTTGGTCACGAAATTTCGAGGATTTAGTTCGTCAATCTTGTTACGACACTGGTCGCATTTGTTGGTCATACACTCTTTTTTTTTACTCTGATCGCAGGTGACAAGTGCAATAAATTCCTTAAACGATCGCGGGACTTGAGTGTAAGGATGCATGGTATTCAGAATAAGCCGCACATTTTCGTGGTATCGACAAACGTATACACCACCTTGAGGCAAGTCTCCAAAGTTGCCGATTTCTTTCGGCTTGTATTCACAAAATAATGAGCGGCCAACGGGTTTATCTTCGTGTTCCTTCAAGTACATTTGGTGTGCCTCAGCCAGAGACATCAACAAATATCGTTTGGGAACGTACTGCTTTTGTATTTTTCCATTCTCATCGCGATGTCTCAAAATGAGTCTATCCTTCATGTTTGGAGATTGCCACGAAATTTGATTTGAAAGATAAAATTGTTGCACAGTTGCTCTTGTTTGTTCATTTGATCCCTTGCGAATTTTTTCTGGAAATGCTAGTACAGTTGTGACTAATCGAAGACCCTGTTCTTCAGCAAGAACAGCGACAATAGCTCTACTTTTTCTTGGTCTACCCGGTAAAGATTTTCTCGCTCTGCATAAAGCCTTACCAAATGACTGTCGAGACCAATATGAAGCAAGAGTAGGGCTTGTGAACAGCTTGGATTAATTCGTAGATTAGATTCTGATAAACCCTTTCTTGAAACTCTTTTTCTTTCAGCGTCTTTTTCGCGATGGTCTTTCAGTTTCTTCAAATCTTGAGCGATATTTTTTCTGACGAGCCGCAACCGTTGAGCTTCCTTTTTCTTATGCATTTCATCGAGCCCTTTTTTCTTTAGATTTTCCCGGCGTCTTGCTTGACGCTCTGCGGGCGACAAAGTAGAGGTTTTAGTTCTGGGTGCCATACACCTGAAATAACAAGTAGTTTTTCTAATAATCTATCCTTTAAATTGTTAATTTCGTAAATGTCTATTAATTTTCAATTACTGCTTTTCACTGGTATTCGTTGAAAATAGTATTTAATTATTCATTTCGTAAATGAATAGTTGAAAAAACTCTGCTCAAATAAAAGGCATAAATTTTTCTTAGGAATTAATTATATAAATATTAAAAAATCATTACACTCTGATGTCCAAGAGAGCGCCAATTTCATGCTAAAATGTTCGTCCATATACGTAAAACAACAATATCAATACGCGAAAATGTTTGGACTGTTTTGACAGCGAGTGTTTCTTTAGGTTATGTTTACATTTTGCATATGCACATGTGCAAATGAACTGAGCACATGTGCAAAATTCATTTTCAAGACAATATTCTCGAAAAAATGCATTCATTTTTATTGTAGCATAAGTTCAAGATTGTTTTTATTAAAATTGTTTGTAATTGTTATTAATAATTCAAGTAACTTTTATCGTGTATTTTTCATATAATTGTTCACAGTCGAGATAAAAAATAAATGTAGGAAGTTAAATCTATAAATCACCAAGTTACAGTCCGAAAAACGTCGTTTTTGCACCTCAGTTTAGATGAAAAATACAAGGGTGTGCGTACGTCACGGAAAGAAAACTAACTCCCACTTGTCTAAAAAATATGAAAAAATTCTACGTTTGAATGTGCTAATTTTTGGCTTTAAACATAAAAATTGGGATGTATTCGATTATTCTTCTACACATTAGACCAACTTATATATGTTTCTCCGTGACGTACGGACACAAAAAATTCGAAATATGAAAATGCCTCTAATTTATCAAACTATCTATAAAAAAAATTCTTCGGCGTTAAAATACACTCAAAGATAACCGTAATGCAATGCAGTGTATAACGGAAGTTATCTGTTTTGTCTCATAGATTTCTGTTACTTGAAAACTCAACAGAAAAGATATGCTCAATAATAGATAAACGCGTCTGTCACATGTCAATAACCTGTTAATCCATGAATTACCGGTCTCTTATTGACAGGTAATGTCGTAACAACACATTTCCACCTTTCTTCGTATTATTATAAACAAACTATGACATTATTTATCTATTGAAATTTCACTCTCTCTGTCCGCGTTTTCGTGGAAACGCTCTAATAAATACAGTAGATGGGTTGAGAAAATCGACTTTGTTGTCTTCTTTTCAGAACTATTCATCGCAACAAAATGAGATAAAAACCAATCGTTTCGTCTTGAAATTCTCTAAATTTTTTCCGGAGCATGTCTCGATAATTTCTCAACAGTTTTCGAGATATTAAAAAAAAAACCGTACAAAAAATACATTATCATTAAAATCTAGGGGGCATCCGCCCCCTGCTCGCTTCGCTCGCAAACCCCCGGGGAGCTATCACCCCCGCGGCGCTCCCTCAAGTTTGTAGGGGACGGCGGTCGGTCAACGGACTTATCTCGCGACGCGCGCTTCGCGTCGCTCGAATTCGACAAAACGCCGGCCAAACGGGCCTGCCAACCGTGGGTGACCCATGATGTAATACAAAATTACCGTATAGTAATCTACTTGGCTGGCTTGCAGCGCGCCGAACGACGACCGATAGTATACTACAGCCGATTGGTGACTGACGCGCTGCAGAGGACGGGAAATATTTTGAAGGAAAACTGTTTAAAGTGAAACTTCTTTGCTGAGGGTAGTGAAATCGCGCGACGTGTAACGAAATACACACTTTAGCGCTCTTCAACCTGCCTCACTCAACGCTCTCGACCGTGCCCCATTCCACCGCTCATGAGGCGACGCAGTGTCGGATTTCTACTGAGGACGAAAGAAAGAAACCAGTCATCGATGGTCCATATCATGATCCCCGTATGCTCTTTTATGCCGGCCACAGACGCTACGGTCTACCGTACGGTCCACCGTATGGTGGCAGACCTGTGCAGGCAGACCGGAGCGTGTATGGTGAGCGGTGGCAGGCCTGCACAGGCGACCGGAGCAAGATCGAAAATCACTTCCTTCTAGTGCGACCGTACGGTAAACCGTAGCGTGTATGCGAGTCCCCAGACGCCCCATACACGCTACGGCAGATCTGCGCAGGCAGACCGTACGGTAGACCGTAGCGTGTATGGCCTACATTATGCAGGCCATAGACGCTACTGTCTACCGTACGGTCTGCCTGCGCAGGTCTGCCGTAGTGTGTATGGGACGGTTTGATATACCAGAGAGGTCCTTCAGTTTCACCGTACGGTCGCGCTCGAAAGAACCGATTTTCGATCTTGCTCCGGTCGCCTGTGCAGGTCTGCCATCACTCCCCATACACGCTCCAGTTTGCCTGCGCAGGTCTGCCACCTGCAGGTGGACCGTACGGTAGACCGTAGCGTGTATGCCGGCATTAGTTAGTTCTGTGGAGAGTGTGAAAGAGTTTCTTCCAAACGCATTCTGATAAAGAATATTGTTTGTAGTGAGAACACAGTGCTTTTACTTAATTCCGACCGCCTATTTCCTACGTAAATGAGCACTGACCATTCTTTCGTGTGTATTATGTAGGTATATATGTATGTATATAATTATATTATGGCATTATGGCAAAAACCGGTCAAAAGAAATAAACTCCTGTAGAGAGGAGTTGTTGAAGTAGGAGACAGAGGTGGAGGTGGAGAAGGAGGAAGATATAGATTGTCGTAGAGTTCTTTCTGTCATGGTAATAGAAGCAGTACTAACGGTCACTTATTGAATTCGTCATTTCGACTTAATGCATAGAGCGGTATTTATGAGTGGTCGTCGCGGGGGTGACTTATTCCGATCCATCCGGTAATTAGCCTCCCGCGAAGGATATGGGAGATTACATACCTAATAGATATTTACTTGGCCCAACAAAATATTTTTTCCACCGTCATCAAGGTGCAAGGACAATTATTAACTGCAAATAAACTCTTTTCTCAGTATACGAAGTAACTTTGATCGAGCGAACGAAGTATTCGCTAAAGTGACAAATTTCTAGAAAATCATAAACGGAATCAATGAATTGTACTTCCAAACTTGACCGTGATAAAAAAGTAATCGCTGTTTCTCAGAATGTGACATACATTATAAATTGTATTTTCTCTATTATCTTTCAGCGCGATAACAAATATTCGCCACTCAGTTTTTCACGAATTTTTATCTCAATTCACGCGTACGTACCAGTACACTGTAAAAAATCGGGAGTTAATGCGTAGTGATTTGCGGAGTGAATGCGGAGTGGATGATTTTTACTTAATTTAATCCCGTTTGGAGTGAAATTCACTCCGAAAAGGATTTTATTTAAATCTATATATATAAAAATGAATGTTTGTCTGTCTGTCTGTCTGTATGTCTCTTATGCCTTCCCAAACCGTTCATCCGATTGCGATGAAATGTTGGGAAATGGTTGGACGCATGCCCGCGATGGTTTCTGAGTTAGTAAATTTTATACAGGGTGTTCAAAAAGTCCCGGTACGGCCGATTATCTCAGCGGGAAAACATTTTAGAGAAAAATGTTTAATACAAAACTTTAAGGATTTTCCCTTGGCTATCCAGTGGTCGTATTGGATATGACCTTGACCGTGACCTTTAAGGTAATATCAAATGCCTTCCTAAACCGTTCATCCGATTGCGATGAAACTTTGGGGAATGGTTGGTCACATGCCCGCGAAGGTTTCTGACTTAGTAAATCTTATATAGGGTGTTCAAAAAGTACCGGTACTGATGATTATTATGCCTTCCTAAACCGTTCATCCGATTGCGATGAAACTTTGGAGAATGGTTGGACGCATGCCCGCGAAGGTTTCTGAGTTAGTAAATCGTATACAGGGTGTTCGAAAAGTACCGGTACGGATGATTATTATGCCTTCCTAAACCGTTCATCCGATTGCGATGAAACTTTGGGGAATGGTTGGACGCATGCCCGCGAAGGTTTCTGAGTTAGTAAATCTTACACAGGGTGTTCAAAAAGTCCCGGTACGGCCGATTATCTCAGCGGGAAAACATTTTAGAGAAAAATGTTTAGTACAAAACTTGAAGGATTTTCCCTTGGCTACCCAGTGGTCGTATTGGATTTGACCTTGACCGTGACCTTTAAGGTAATATCAAATGCCTTCCTAAACCGTTCATCCGATTGCGATGAAACTTTGGGGAATGGTTGGTCACATGCCCGCGAAGGTTTCTGAGTTAGTAAATCTTATATAGGGTGTTTAAAAAGTAGCGGTACGGATGATTATTATGCCTTCCTAAACCGTTCATCCGATTGCGATGAAACTTTGGAGAATGGTTGGACACATGCCCGCGAAGGTTTCTGAGTTAGTAAATCTTATACAGGGTGTTTAAAAAGTCCAGGCACAGCTGATTATCTCAGCGGGAAATCATTTTAGAGAAAAACGTTTGATGTAAAACTTTTCGGATTTTTCCCTGGCTACCCAATGGTTATATTGTATTTGACATTGACAATGACCTTCTAGGTAAAATTGATTTTTTTAAATCCGAACCTCTATTTTATATACCGAAAATGAAAAGAGCGGGAAATTTCATGTTCAAATATGTCCTTGACCATATCCTTGTTGTTTCCATGTGACCTTTATGGTCAGCGGAGGTCAAATTGAGGTCAAGTACAGTTCGGCTTCGTACCATGAAAGCTATGGGCCCTATACAAATTCTTTTTGATAGTAGGATTTAGGATTTTTTAGTGGCTGTACAATGGTAATATTGTATTTGACCTTGACCATGACCTTCATTTGGAATCTCTTACATCTGACATAATATTCCAAATCAGTTACACGAAAAATCCCTTAGTGCCAACCAAATTTAATCGAGGTAACAATCATCACTGGCAAATTCAAAGGCGAAGACGTCCTCATTTACGCATACCTATGATTTCCAACGATTTAACATTCGAATTCAAGCGACTGCAGTTCCCTTTGCGTCTTGCTTTTGCTATTACCATCAACAAAGCATAAGGTCAAACGTTGACTATTGCTGGCTTAAATTTGGAAAATTCATGTTTTTCACACGACCAATTGTATGTGGCTTGCTCCAGAGTTGGCACACCGAAAAATTTACACGTTTTACTCCAAATAAAAAAATAAAAAACATTGTCTATCCGCTGGCCTTAAGATAAATTAATAAAAGAAATACACTTTCCAATTTAAATTAAATACATGTATTTTTTTAGCGTAGCATGGCTCCCTACCTATGAGTACAGATATCTGCTAAAAATTCATTAAATGACGACCAAAATCAATCCACAATCTACCCTTGCGAAGCAGGGACGGGCTGCTAGTTATTTATAAAATTAACTCCACGGATGAATTTCAGATAGGAATCGTCCACAAAATATTAAATTATAATACAAATAATGAAGTTATATTATTATTATTATTATCACTTTTTTATTACTTCAGTACTAATAATAATATGTTTAAATATTTGTCTTTATTATTGTTATTATTATTATTACTATTATTATTAATATCATTCCATAAAAATATTATTTACATGACTGATATCAAGATTGATGTGAATCTTACTACAGTTTTGAGTTTAATGAATTTCTTGTCATTGAAAATTGTTGGACGCCGCAGATTCACAGGATTACAAAAAGGAACTACAGTCTTTCTTTGTTGGAACTCTTCTTTATTTAACACTAGGTCAGCGATCCTTCTCGCTCGAAGGGCTGAACTGGAGTGCCCAAAGGGCGCGCGTTCCGAGACGCAGCCGCTGCAGTCCTGCACGCACACACTCACACAAATGTCAAAGAAGTGCATCTCTCACAAAAATAAAGAGTTTCTATTTTTGGATTTGATATAAGCCTAATAATTTATCGTTACTAACTCGAGATTCGTGTGTATATGTTAAATGATCAATTAGAGATTTACGCTAACTGAGATTTACGCGTCAAATACGTTGCGCATGCAGCCGTGAGAGAATCTCTCATTACGCGAGTAATGCTTAACTCACACGGTGCGACTTCACTGCGACAACAGTGCGACAAAACTGTCGCACTCGGTCGGATTCGGTCGAGAGTACGTCGCACGCGGCAAATTAGCATGGAGACGCAGCGAAGCACACACACGGTGCGACTTTCTTGCGACAGCAGTGCGACACGCACCTCGCGCTTGTTTGTATGACATCTACAGTGGCGGTGTCGTTATGTTAGTTTGCCGCGCATCTGCTCACGCAGTGGGACAAAACTGTCGCAGGAAAGTCGTCGATTGTTGCGACAGCGTGCGACAGTTTTGTCGCACTGCTGTCGCAGTGAAGTCGCACCGTGTGAATTGGCTCTAAAGAACGGTGCGACGAGAGCGCGAGTGCTGACGGTGCAAGGCGCCTGTAGGCGCATTCTGTACGGTCATTCGTGGGCGTTCGTTCGTGGCGTTCGTAGGACCGCCCGACGAACGCCGATCGGTATTCTGTACACTATCGCGAACGCCAAATGGCGTTCCCAACGGCGTTTGTTACCGCCAGAAGACGTTCGTGCGACCGCCGCCTCGGAAGCCCGTGATCAGCCTCGATCGCCTCGAACGCTGACGAAAATTGTTGGCATATTTGATGAAAATTGTTACAAAAATGAACCCTTGTCACCTCTTATATAAATTCATTTATTATCTGAAAGATGCTAGGTTGAATTGTCTTTCTCATGCTTGGCCCTAGTCTGGATGTTTGGTTTGCGAGGAGTCAAATTACAGTCTCTGTTTCTTAACAGAGATCATTTTTGAATAAGTATGAGTCACAAGTGGTCCTGAGGACCAAGACCTTTTTCGTTCATTGTGCCTTAGTCTAGCAGTTTTTTAACATTGGAAATGTTTAAGGAATCGGTATTCTGAGGTAGGAGTGCACGAAGCTTCAAAGAGTAACAAATGTTCGGTCGCGACCCCTGGGCGTTTGAATGGGCGTAGGGAGCTGATCTTGGTGCCATTTTGTAGATTGAAATTTTCTCTGTCTAATGAAAGCTACTTCAAGATTCTAATTGGAAGGGTATGGACACGGTGAGGAAAAGATTAGGTTACCCCATAAGTTGTTTCCACGCCACGCTATGAATGACTCCAGCCGGCTATGTTTATATAAACATAGGCTTATGTGTAAGCTGTTTATGGGATCGGTTTCACTCGTCCCACAGCTCTTTCACAGTAGGTTTCGTTGCTGACAGAGTCCCTTTGAATTTTTTACTTCAGGATTTTAATTGGAAGGGTATGGACATGGTGAGGAAAATAGAAAGTGTCTGCATTTCCTCGAAGCGCGTGCCGAAAATCGGCGGGGCTATTAAGGCACTAAGTCGCTTGCGCTTCATTATTGTATGAATGGGCATATGCGAAATTCTCATGGTGTCGAACTGGCGTGGCAGTGGTGGGAGTCACCATGCCAGTGCCACGTCACCTCTATCTGAATAGCCTTATAGGGACCGTGCATTGTCGCGTACGTAGCCTGTTATTCTTCGGAGAATTAATGTACGGGTGGATTGCCATGCGAAGAAAACCGTATCGAATATTAGGGTACCGGTAACTGCGAAATTTCTAAACGTCAATACTATTCTTCCGAGAAGTAATGTACGGGTGGATTGCCATGGGAAGAAAAGCGTATCGAGTCATACAGTGCCTTCTTTCATTTCAACCGTGACCTAAATGAAAGGTATAAACTTCCGGCCGCCGCCAGTTCGGTTTGCGAGATCTGTAAACACCTTCTTCCATATGAGCGACTGAGTTTCGGCGACTCGAGAAGTCGTAGACGATATCGCGTAGCATTTCTGATTTATAAACGACTTCGACGAATTCGCCCTTTCATCAAGTGACGTAGTCATGAGTGTGCGAGTGCATAATGAGAGGGAGAAAAACCGTTGTGACGATCCGCGACTAGCGTTTCCATTGGTGCCCTCCTCCTGCCGAGGGGCTGGGCTTATGTTATTAAAAAGGGTATTTCGACGCTCGATCAGAGCAAATCAATCTTTTATCTACGTCCCGCGACAACTATAAAGTATACGGTGATCTCTATAGTTTTCCGTTCTGTGTGAATTGGGCCTAACGATCCAAGATGGCCGATTCTGCTAGATTGTTGTTCGGATGCTGATAGCTGTCGCCGCGTTTCTTGTTGTTGGTGTTTGGATGCTTGCAGACCGACTTGATCGTCATTATTGCTGTGAGTTCTATTATTAATCACGTTGTTTCATGCTGTGTATTGCATTAAGGGTGGTCCTATCATTGCGTAAGACATGTTTAATAGCAACGCGGAGCGGTGCCGAGCGTATCGTGATCAATTAAAAGCGCATAGAGGGCACAATGAGCTAAGGGTCTTGTCGATTACTGCTAGTGCTGTTCGTAGTCGTAATTGACGTCGAAAACACAAATACGATGAAGCTTTTGTGATGCAACAGCCATCGGTAGCAACAGGTGCATGTGCGCCATGCGCGGCGGTTCCTTCTTCGATTCAAGGTCGAGTACGTGAACATCGTTCACGACGGCGGCAAACAGAGGCCGGCGAAACGTTTCGTTTGTACATGGGGGGAGTCCACATTTTTTTCAGATACATTAGATGATTACTGTCGAGTGTGTGATAGAATATGGTGGAGAAGTCGGTTAAGTTCGGTTGCAAATATTCGTAAAAATCTTACAACGATGTTACGTGATAACGGATATGTTGTTGATTTTCCTTACGACTTCCTATTGTGTATTACTTGTTCGTCTCTTATTAGAGGAATAATTCCTGTACTAAGTACAAAGAATGGTTTCGTCTACGCGCCAATACCTTCACACTTGCCGGACCTATCTCCTATAGTGGAACGTTTAATTTCACCTAGGTTGCCGTTTATGCAAATCCGTAACCTAGCTTACTTTACCGGAGCGCGTAGAATTATAGGGCACGTTATTAATGTACCGGTTGATGTTGACATCATGGTGACTGTTTTGCCTCGGAAATTACACGATGACTTTGTTATTAATGTGCACTTGAAACGGCATATCTTGAATAAGAGTACATATTTGTCTTGTTGTGTTGCAAAACGTGATTTGAAAATTTGGTTGAAATTTCTTATTGACACACCATTATATAAAAAATATAACATCACGATTAATCCTGCCTTCTTCACGAATATCCCAGATTACAATGATGGTGATCGAAACGAATGGGTGGCTTATGCAGGTGAAACAGAGACTATGCACAGAGCCGCGAAAAACAATTTGCACAACATTCGAGGCGGCGTGTCGGCCGAAGAAATGTTAAGTATTGCACAACAGACATTATTTTGGGGAGAAGATTTTGTTGTCAATATGGCTCCCGGTCAAAATAATAAACCGCTAGCGTTGTCGTTCGATTTGGACGCCGAAGAATTATCCTTCCCTTCAATTTTTATTATGATCAGAAGAGGACTTTCGCTGTACCGGTAACTGCATTTCATATGGTCAAAAGCGAAATTCGTCGTCGTGATAGACGTGGTTCCAAACCAGATCATATTTTGTATATGGCCGCCAAAATGATGAGATTGAGAGTTATTCAAAGTTTAAACGTTATGTTCAGAAGTAATGATACCGTGCATGAGATAACTAGGGGAAATTTGGAAGACCGAGACTTTGTGCGAAACACCATGGATCGGAATGAGGCATTCTTCAAGAATATTCCAAATTCTGTGCATTACTGGCACTCAAGAAAAATTGATTTGTTCTCTACGATTCGACAGCTAGGTAAACCGACCGTTTTCCTTACTCTTAGCGCTTCAGAAAATTATTAGAAGCCGTTGGTGCGTTATGTCTACAAGCATTCGCAAGATTTAACAGATTTTTCGGATTTCGACGAAATTTACGAGCGTATGTCAGTAACAACGAAAGCTCTTTTAGTAAACAATGACCCGACGTTATGTTGTTTATATTTTGAAAAGTTAGTGTGTAACATTTTGTCTGCTCTACATTTGAAGTCAGGTGATTTTGGTAATTATAAGGTACGCGATTACTTTCGAAGGATTGAGTTCCAACATCGTGGTAGCCCTCACTGCCACATGTTGTTGTGGTTAGAGAACGGGCCGTGTGAACGCGAAGCGAATATGTCTGTTGGTGAAAGTATGCCACAAACCATAGCGTTGATCGATGCATTGTCAACGGTGGATCAAACGCTTTTAGATAGCAGTCGGCCCTTGCAAACACACAAACATACGCATACGTGTTATAAAAAACACAAGAAGTGTCTTTTCGGTGCTCCGTTTTGGCCGATGGATTGTACGCGTATTTTATTGCCCGTTGATGTGGATTCTAGGCAAGGTTCTCTAGTAGAACGGTTTCTCGCTATGCATAAATCCCTTGAGAACGAACACTACCAAAGTATGCAGCAGTTTTTGGACCGACATTGTATAGAAACAGTATAAGAATATCTCAGTATTTTACGACACGGCATACGTCGCTCAACTGTTTTTCATCGGCGCGATATTGAAGACATTTACACTACACCGTTCAATGCTACGATTTCTGGAGTGCTTCAGTCCAATATGGACCTACAAATCATATTAGATGCGTACTCGTGTGCGGCTTATGTGGCGGAGTACATAAATAAGAGTGAACGTGGATTCAGTTCATTACAACGGCAGCTGATTCAATTGCGCGATGAATTTCCTGACGCTGATTATGAACGTTGCTTACGTGAATTGGCAAACGGGCATTAAATAATGTGGAAATGTATGCCCAAGAAGCAGCGTGGTTTCTATTAAATTTACCGATGTCCAAGACTTCTCGAGACATTAGGTATATTCCAACGCAGCATCCTTCTGAAAGGACGCTAACTCGTAAAACGAAGCGACAAATGGATGTCGAGGGTTTAACTCAAGACTCCACAGACATTTGGCGACTTTCTTTTATTGGAACGTATGAAGGGCGACACGAAGAATTACAAGATGTATGTTTAGCAGATTTTGCGGCTTGGTGTGTTATAAGAACAAATAGACAACCGATTAGTGATGACAGTGTTGAAAATGAGCAAAATGATGATAACGGTGGCGATGACGATGACTGTGACGAACGTGAATTTACAGTCGCTTGCACAACCACGAAGCTGTATTATAAGCGTAGTAAACCTCGTGTCTTGCGTTGGAAGAATTACGTAGCGTCGGAAGATTGCTTAAATTTTAAACGTGAAATGGTAACATTATTTTGGCCATTTCGAAATGAAGAATTACAGGTTCTCGATAGAGACGCTTATTTACGTATTTTCGACGACCATAAAGAGTTGCTCATTCAACGCCGCCGCAATTATGATAGTGGCATGACGATAGAGCGCATAGCTACGTTACTTACGGATAACTTAGACAATGAACAGAACAACAACAGTGACGGGGATGATCGACAACAGAGTGGACCTTTCGTGCGTACGTTAGAGGCTGACTATATTCGAGTAGATATGTCAAATCAACGAGTAAACAATGACGACGTCGACGCCGTTACGCGATTCTCTATAGTTCGTAAGCGAGATGACGTTATATCACATGCCGACTATTGTACTGCTATGCGAAAAACAAACGAGGCGCAAAAGAAATTTCTTCTCGAAGATATTAATCGACTCGTGTACATAACAGATGAACCGTTGGAAGTATTTCTTACTGGACCGGCAGGTTCAGGAAAAAGTTACGTTATTAAATTGCAGAACCCATGCACCTCACTTACAAAGCCCAATTGACGGGTGTGAGGGGGGGTTGAGCTTCCCCTGCCGGGCGCGTCCCTAGGTGGCGGATAAGAGGAATGGCCAATCTGATCAACGCCCCAGTGGCGCGAAAGGATCGGTTAACGGGAGAGATAAGCACTTCCAATGGTGCATAAACCCACCAACGGGAGAGTGAAGGCTCTCGTCGTGGACCAAAAGCTCCCCCCAAACATAAAGTGTGAGCTACCGTGCTGAGATGTTGTATGGCGCAGGGGGTAAGATGCGTTCCCAAACGGTGCCTCCCAGATACCGGGCGCCCTCTGGGAGTAAATAGCCAAGTGGTAAATGGTGCTATAAGAGGACTTGGAGGAAGCGGGAGCTTACTTTTCACGAACTCTGAGGATAAGATTAGAGCCTGCATTCTTGTAAAGGGAGTGCAGGCAGTTTTCATTCCACAACTGAGCTGCGGAGACCTGGCGGTAGCTAGGTTAAACCTGGCAGACAGGAGTGGAAGCAAACTAGAGTTTATCATAGGGTCAGCGTACTTGCCCTATGACTCAGCAGAACCTCTACCTACAAGGGAACTCAAAAACCTAGTAAAAGAGGTGAGGAAAAGGAAGGGTAAACTCCTGGTGGGGTGCGACGCGAACTCCCATCATGTAGGATGGGGGAGCACTAACACCAATGCTAGGGGAGAATCCCTTCACGAATACATCCTGGCATCAGATCTGTCTATACTGAACAGGGGAAATGAACCTACCTTCATGGACCGAAGGAGACATGAAGTGCTGGATATTACCCTATGTTCTGCGGGAGTACTGGATTGGGTGGGGGACTGGAGGGTTTCCAAAGAACTTTCAGGATCAGACCACAGCCAGGTGCTCCTTACGATAAAAGGGCATCGGGAGGGGGCCTCTAAAAGGAACCTTAAAAAGACAGACTGGGATAGGTACGTGAAGGAACTAAAACAGAGGATCCAGGACGTACCTACCCGGTTCTGCAATAAGAATCAGCTCGAGGTGACGGCCGGACATTTCGCAGAGGCGCTGAGACTGTCATACGAGGCTTGCAGTGTAGAAAATATCCCCAAGGGAACCAAAAAGGTCAACTGGTGGAATAACAAGCTGGCCTCAACTAGAGGCCTGTTAAGGAAAGCTTGGAATAAGGTCAAGAACGCTAAAGACCTAACCAAGAAAGAAAAAGCACTGGAGGAGAGAAGATCCCTTCCGAGAAAATATAATAAAGAACTGGCACATGCTAGGAAAACAGGCTGGAGGAAATTCAGCAGCAGCATTGAGGAGTATGCTGAGGCCTCCAGACTAGTTAAAGTACTGGGGGGAAAGAACAACGCAAATGTGGGTTGTTTAATCAAACCAGACGGACAATATACCTGAAGCACGGAGGAAACTCTGGAGCTCCTGCTTGAGGAGCACTTTCCGGGCTTTGAAAGAACGAGAGAATGGAGGCAAGAGAGCAGGTGTGGGCAAAAAGAACCAAACTGGGCTCTTGCTGCTAAAATTGTATACCCTCAGGCGGTTGAATGGGCTGTTAGTACATTCAAACCACTGAAGTCACCAGGTCCAGATGGCATCTACCCCCTAATGCTTCAAAGGGGTCTAGAAGTCATAATTGGACTATTACTGCTTAGAGCTAGTGTTGCTCTTGGTACAGTTCCAAGGGTCTGGGGAGAGGCAAGGATTGCCTTCATACCCAAACCCGGAAAAAACGGCTATATTAAGCCAAGAGACTTCAGACCCATAAGCCTAACTTCCTTTGTGTTGAAAACCTTGGAAAAGCTTATGGATAGACACATTAAGAGTTCATACATAGCCGAACGACCTCTATCCCCTGCACAATATGCCTATAGGGAGGGCAGATCCACAGAGACTGCCCTACACCACCTTGTGGAAAGGGTGGGGGAACAGATAGAGGAAGGGGGCTATGCTATGGCACACTTCATAGACATTGAAGGAGCATTTGATCGCACCGGATACAATGTAATAACCGAGGCCATGTCTAGTAGAGGGATACCAGAAACACTAATAGACTGGACTCGGAGCATGTTGGCGAACAGATTGGTGATCGCCAAGAAAGATGATATAGAGGTAAGGGGGCTACCATCGGGAGGATGTCTGCAGGGAGGGGTTTTGTCACCTCTACTGTGGTGCCTCGTAGTGGACGAACTCTTAGAACTACTGAGGAGGGAAGGACCTTCCAACTTCCTTATTGTACTAAGGGACAGAATGAACTGTGCCGTACGAACAGTGGATGAATGGTGTAAAAAGACCAATCTCTCGGTGAACCCGGAGAAAGTGTCTGCCATGATATTCACTAGAAAATACAAGGTGGAGTACCCGGTACCATTAAGGTTCAGGGGGACAAACATCGAGTATGTCAGAACACAAAAATACTTGGGTGTCGTCTTAGACACCAAGTTGCATTGGAAAGAACATATCACATGCCAGATCGCGAAGGTATATGCCTCGCTATGGGCACGCAGAAGACCAATGGGCAGAAACTGGGGCTTTAGTCCCTGGGTCTGTCTGTGGCTGTACAAAATGGTGTTACTGCCAATATTACTGTACGCAGCAGTGATTTGGTGGCCAAGAGTAGGGAGGATCGAATCAAGAAACCGGTTGAAAGCCCTCCAGGGCGTGTTCCTGAGGGCTGCAACAGGGGCGATGAGATCCACACCAACTGAGGCCCTAGAGGTGGCACTTGATGTGCTGCCTCTTGACCTTTTGATAAGAGAAAGAGCGGAACTCTCTGCATGCAGGATGAACTGCCTTGGGGAGTGGACCAGGGCAAGGACAGCACACACCAGACTAGGCGTGCTTGATCAAGGATCTATGTCCTTGAGACAGGATAAGATAGCCAGGAAATACCAGATCAGGAAGGCCTTTGTGGTCTACCTACCTGAGAGGAATCACTGGGAAATTAGTAAGAGGACTCCGGGTCCCACAGTCAGGTACTGGTACACCGATGGGTCGGGGTACGGGGGTCGCTTTGGGGCGGGAGTCTTTGGACCTCAAGAAGACCTCAGGGTAAGTATCGCCCTGGGAGACAAAGCCACAGTGTTTCAGGCGGAAGTCTTGGCAATAAAACACTGCCTGGAACTACTTGTAGAGCAGCGCACTGCGAACAAGTATATTTATATTTGGTCTGACAGTCAAGCTGCTATAAAAGCCTCCACAGGACAAGCACAAATTCACAGATTGTGTGGGAGACTATGGAAGTGCTAGAGATTCTAGGGAAAACCAACAAGATTACTCTTGCTTGGGTCCCCGGACACACAGGAGTCCATGGTAACGAGATAGCGGACGTACTGGCGAAAGAGGGCACCAGAAAGGAGAACCTCATGCCAGTGGGAGTCCCCTTTGCCATGGGCAGGTTAGAGATTAAGAGGAAATTCCACAGGGAGCATTTTCACCGGTGGATTAATCTAGGAACGGGCAGACAGGCGAGGAATCTAATGCCTCGCCTAGCACAAAAGAGAGCCAGGTTACTAGTGAACATGAACAGGATAAGCCTGAGCATTACAATCAGACTATTAACTGGTCACGGAAAATTCAAGTCACACTGCAGGAGACTAGGTCTATCGGAAACGGATAGATGTCGATACTGCAAAGTGGAGAGGGAAGATGCCCAGCACCTGCTGCTGGAATATCCAGCACTAGGGGCTTATAGACATCGTCTGATAGGCGAGGCTTTTCCTAGCCTGGAAAGGGCTAGAGAGCTAGGGGTGGAATGGATATGTGGACTGGCCAAAAAGGCCAAGATGCAAATCTAAGGTACACCCCTAATCACAGCGGGGCTACAATAAAACTATTAAGTTTTCGGTGGCGTTCAGGGATGAATAGCGTCCTAACCGCTTTTATTATTATTATTATAAATTGCAGAATGAGACCGCGAATCGGATGCCACTAGATGCCGTAGTGAACAAGTGTTCTAGCGTTGTTTGTGCCACAACGGGGAAAGCGGCCGTAAATATTGACGGCACGACAGTGCACACGGCTTTTAATATATCCATCGGTTCTCGTCGAAGAATGTCAATCTCGTCATCGGTATTGCAGACAATGCGTTGCGATTTCCATGGTATCAGTACTGTTATAATAGATGAAGTTAGTATGATGAGTTCCGACTTGTTAAATATCGTCGGCGAACGTTTGCAGGCGATCGGTCAAAATGTTGGAAATCTTCTTGGTGGCTTCCATATTACCTTCTGCGGAGACTTGCGTCAGTTACCACCAGTTAATGCGCACCCTGTTTATCGTAGACAGGCTAACATGTTACAAGATCGGATGTTGTGGCAAAATCTCCACTTTTACCCATTAACGGAAGTCGTTCGTCAAAGTGATAAGATGTTCTCGGATATTTTGACTAAGATAGGCAACGGAGATTTTCTACATGACGACGAGCGTGCTGTTATTGAAAGTCGATTCTATCATGACAGTGAATTAGATTCCATGCCACAGTTAGAGTCTGCCGTACGCTTATTTCATCGCAATTCAGACGTCGACGATTACAATTACCGTATACTCTCAAAGTACGATGCCTCTTCAGCTATGGCTCAAGATGAAGTGCGTGGATGGACGTCTGACCAGCAGTTGCGCTCAGCCACTGCTAAATTAAGAAAATAGGACATCGCTTCGTCTGGTAACATGCCTTTAGAATTGCGTTTAGTGCTTGGCAAGCCGTACATTTTAACACAGAATCTAGACAAACAAGATCGTTTGGTTAATGGGTCCATGGGCTTCGTCCGGTTTATCAAAAGAGACGCGATTGATAAAATTATTAGAGTATGGCTTGAGTTCACTGATAAACTTGCTGGTAAGTTAGCGCGACTTAAGTATCAGGCGCGTGCTGTTGCGTATGGCCTGTTATCTACGTGGACTCCGATTTCTCTGAAGGAAGCCTTCATTCGGTTAGGTTCAAAAATTACAGTTCGCCGGAGACAGTTTCCTTTAGTTGCTGCGAATGCTATGACTATACTCAAGTCCCAGGGTGGCATTTACGAGAAAATAGTGTATAATTATTCGCGTTTACACAAAATTGCCCTTGTCTATGTAGCTCTGTCGAGGGTTACTTCGTTAGAGGGTCTCTATCCTACGAATAATAAGGGTGATCGTCATTTCTACCATTGCAAACGAATGCAAGATCGACAAGACTTAAGAAATGAATTTAGTCGTTTGGCACGGAACATTTTGCCATGTGTTGTCGACACGGTCCTTCGGAAACTGCGTGATTCGCCCGATTCTCTTAGTATACTATATCTGAATGTTCAAAGTGTACGAGCGCACGTGGAGGACGTACAAGCAGATCCGATAATTCCAAGATGTCAAGTACTGGCTATGTCTTAAACACGTATGAGCGACACATCACCTGTAGTCGAGATGGCGGGTTATCGTTGTATTGCTCGACATAACAGCGGGCGCAATTCTGCTGGAGGTGTGGCAATTTATGAATCAGTGGTTTCTCATTTTTCTTCTACTTCTAGTGTATACGTAGACGTTACTGCTGCTCCGTGTGGTGACGTCTGCACTGCACGTTTAGAGATTTATGATAAATTTCAAGTTAAAAGGGTGATCCATTTTTTAATCTGTGTTTACGCTATGCCGGGCATATCAGAAAGTAACCTATTCAATTTCATGGATGCCATCTTGTGGCAATTTCATCGCAATACAGCAGACTTACACATAAGTCGACAAGATCACTTGGCTCATCGTCCTATCGTATTGTGCGGTGATTTTAATTTAGATGTTGGCCAGTCACCTCGTCTCTTAAATTATCTTAGAGATATACACGGTTTGCAATTCTCTACTACAGGACTGTCTACAACATGCTTTGGTACCCGTATAGACGCTTTCTTCAATAATGTGCTAATGGAAGTAGTTCCATACGTTTCTTACTTCACTGTTCATCGACCATTCTTAGCGCTTATACATAGTACCGAGCCCGCCTCTGATGCTTCCGGTTCGCGTTCAAGTTAATAATAATATTTGCATCCACTACGCACTCCCAACAGGTTGCGCTGCATTCTTTTGACAACAGTAATTCAGCAGGTTCGTATACGGTAATTCATTAAATACAAAATAAAAATTCAGTCTACTTTTTCATATGTTACTTCTTATTTTTAAATGCATTATTATTGGCTGCAGGTGTCCTAGGACTGACAATACAACACATCATTGGAATCTGTTCTATGATCTTCTGTCGCGGTCAACTATAAAGACTGTTGACTGTTGTTCGTTTTTGCGACGCTGTGGGAATTGGTCGATTTCTCCCTGTAAAAAGGTACTTGTTTGTTTACAGTAATTTGATTGATTACATATCTCGCATTTCTTTGCTTCGTCATGTTGTACTGGAACCTTTTCATTTGTAGAGCTGTTCCAAAACAGGAAATACGTTAACATGGAGGCAGATGGAGGACGTGGAGAAACACGTTATTTCATCAAGAGAAGAACTAGACTCTACTTCGACATTGCAATCCAAGGCGAGTGCAACTCACAGAGGATCCAAAGGAAAGTCCGGAGTTTTCCAAAAATCTAATTCGGAACAACAATCACAAAAATAACAGTGCCGATTACCCAAGTCTAACAAGAAATCCAGTGCGGTCCCTGGCTTGCCGGGAACTTCTCAACGTCTTGTTTCAGAATCTTCCGATGAGGACGATATACTTTCTAAGGATTCAGAAAGTTTATATTGTAAAAAGCCTCCAGTTGATTCCTCATTTTCCCCTGACAATATTGGGCCTTATCGTGACGATTGGTTGCAGGCTTTACCTCATTTAAATGTTTATGCTGATTCCTCAAAGCTACATGAGGCCACATTAAAACGTTCAAAAAGACCCGTTGCTAAAACTCATTTCTGCCAATTTGTGTACAAAAAAAACACCGACATTGTTTCTCGTCACTAACGCGTACGGTCTGACAATTACTCATTCGGAAGATTTTCTACATCGCACGATTATAAGACACATCAAGCAATTAGAGCCGAAGCATAGAGTTCAACTGCTAGTGCCCACAGTAAGTCACTGGTGGCACGAAGAGAGTAGATAATTAATGCAAGAATTTGTCGAACGTTTTGTAACGGATGTTAAGGTGTTGGCAAGTGTTCCGGCGTTCGTGGAAGCGTGTAAACGGTTCAGTATTCTAGATAACATGAAACAAATGTTTGCAAATTTGCGCAAGAAATTGTTAATCGCCAAAGCGCCTTCTCGTTCCTCTGCGGGTGAAGATAGTCCGGGCATTTTTGGATTCAAAGTCTTTAATAACAACGATATACCTAGTTGCATTAATTCTCCCTTGTTTCTCTTTGAGAAAACCAGTCGAGAAATGAGAATGGTTGAGTGGCAACAATTGATCCAACCAACTTATATGACCACAATGATGCTCTTGCAAATTCGTGGTTTTAAAATTACTCGAAGTGGTATTTCTCTAGATATGACAGTGGAATCGATGGCTTATATGCCATTAGAATTTCCACGAGTCGACCCCGGTCAAGACTTTGCAATGGCAATGTCACATAAATGTAAACTATTTAAGATGTCCAAGGATTCATCTTCTTCAGATGATGAACAACCTTTGTCATCGCAATATGGTCGCTATACTTCGATTCGTACAGATGATTGGTGATGATGTATGTAGGGGAGCCGGTGCCTGTACCGCCCAGCGTACCTTTCCGCCCACCCCCATTTCTCGCTATTTTTGCTTAATATGAATGATTTGATGCTTTCTTCGTAAATTAGTATACCCCAATATTGATTTTATAAAGTCATTATTGACTGTTAATTAATTTTAATTGAGTAAAATATGCAACTAAAATTTCCCCCTCTTAACATAAAAAATTTGAGACTCCTAACTGAAGCTTTTTCATATACTTTTTTTATTATAATTTTACTACCAATATTGAATTACAAACAATTAGAGTTTTAAGAATAGCTTAGAATTTTGATAGATTTTTTATTCAGTTATAAATAATATTAAAGACACTTTTATTAACGGTACGTCCATGTGTCCTGTACCGCCCGGTAGAAGTTGTAAGTACCGACCAGCCTGTCTTACCGACATACCAGCCTGTCTTACCGACATACCAGCCTGTCTTACCGACATAACCTGTTTGTAGCTTACCGACATAACCTCTTTGTAGCGCGGAGAGTGGGCACGTGCTATAGCGCGGACCCTATCCAAACTCTGAGCGGTCTACCTAGGCTAGGCCGTTCGGTGGGCGATACAGCCAGCATTGGAGCCTAGACCGCTCACTTGCTTCGATTAATTTATTTTCCATTTTTCGAATGTTTTTTGTACTAATTTTAAGTAATAAATGGAGTACTCATGAAGACAAGACTCTAAGGTATGTCGACAAAATAATTTTTCCTGCCTTAAAGTCACTGAAATTTTAACAAAGTCATTTTTGTCTTAGGTGGGCGGTATTCCCCCCGCCTCCCCTAGTGTTAAATTTTAAGTTTTATTTCTATTTCAAAATATTCGTATTTCTCATGCAAGGGTGCGTGTTTATTATGTTATTACTTCTCATATTTTTAATTCCGTTTCAAAGTGTTAGTACAAGGGTATTTGCAAAGTCAGGTTTCATTTCTTTTATAAATCTAAAAATTCCTTTTTCTTACATCATACTGTACGTTTATGTTTCTATACATATAATATAATATGTGTTTCTTATAATATGTATTTTTTCGTGTCAATACACCTATAACCTACTTCGTTGTTTTTAGTCAATTATACGGTTCCTTCGTTCTCTCATGTAACGTGCCACACTTCGCTGCAACTGAGAAAGGAGATTATAGTCCACGATAACATATTAAAACAATAACTGTGTTCATTTCCAATGTATCTGAACTTTGCTTGGTGGCAAATTCTGTAAATTTTTTTCTATGGCAGATGCTACAGTCTACACTGATCTATTCAAAATAATCGAAAAAGTAACAGTTTAACTGCAAAGATAGATAAAATAATACTTTATAACAGCAAGGGTAGACAAACTACTTTAATTTCCACTGCAACACATTTTGGCTTCTTTGCTGCAACTACAATGAGGAAGTGAGCTTACTAATATAATTTAACTTTTAACTGGTATTAGTTTTTTTGTGTGAATATTTGTACTTACGATAAATTTTTCTCGACTTGCAGAATTAATTCACTCGGAACTTCGTTCCTCGTAAGTTAAAAATTTCCGCTCGTTGATAAAATTCACTTTATCGCCTTAAAAAATAACTATCATCCATTAAATTCGATGATTACCACTCAAATCGTCCATAACTAGAATGTATGATTAATTTATAACATATTTTATGTTTATTAATTTTCCACACATTCCCTTTGCAATAAGCGATCTTCTCATCCACGATAAATTAAATAAACTTGATAATGATCATTCAATTCGTCTACCACTTTGCAAACCGTTGTTATACCACATACATTTTATAATAATGAAATGGCAGACATTTATTAATCATAATTTTTCTCATAATTTTTTGACACTGTTCATAATTATTCTTTTTCATGTTTAGACTACACAAAACGTTTGACACTTTTTCTATGAATTTCTCTAACTAAATTTTAGTTGGTAAATTAATTTGAAACGTTTATTAATTACCCGACGTATATACTACCTTGATGACACGTTTGATGACGTGTACCGAATATTCGGGACCACTTAAATAATCTGCCCACTGTTTTTCATCTTTTCTAGGATTAAAACTATGGATCTTTTATAATTCCAGATATATTTACCAATACAATTTTTTTTTATGTGTAAACATCTATGCTATGGCTCTACGGTACGACCTTCCTGGGAAATTGAGCGTCAGACGTAAGTCATGTAGATGTGACTGCGTCAGTGTGTGTGTGGCGCTACTGTGCATACTATTCGCGCAAGCTGGATTATCTCAACGGGAAAACATTTTAGAGAAAAATGTTTAATACAAAACTTTAAGGATTTTCCCTTGGCTATCCAGTGGTCGTATTGGATTTGACCTTGACCGTGACGTTTAAGGTAATATCAGATGCCTTCCTAAACCGTTCATCCGATTGCGATGAAAAGTTGGGAAATGGTTGGACGCATGCCCGCGAAGGTTTCTGAATTAGTAAATCTTATACAGGGTGTTCAAAAAATACCGGTACGGATGATTATTATGCCTTCCTAAACCGTTCATCCGATTGCGATGAAAATTTGGGGAACAGTTGGACGCATATCCGCGAAGGTTTCTGAGTTAGTAAATCTTATACAGGGTGTTCAAAAAGTTGAACTATACTTGACCTAAATTTGACCTCCGCTGACAATAAAGGTAACATGAAAAAAATGGTCAAGGACACATTTGAACGTGAAAAAAATTAATTTGACCTTGATATAACCTTGAAGGTCATGGTCAAGGTCAAATCCAATATGACCATTGCGTAGCCCGGGAAAAATACTAAAAGTTTTGTATTAAAAATGTATTTAAACAATGGTGGACGGACAAAATCAATCCACAATCTACCCGTGAGAAGCCGGGACGGGCTGCTAGTAAGTTATAAATCTAATATAATAATAATAAATATTTTATTATAGAAAAAATTAAACTTCTTTCTGTCGAACTACGGCGTCATATTCCCCAATTAAACTCGGACCGCAGATAATTGTAAGATGTTTACACATCCTCCGTGAGTACAACGGCACTCACACCTTTTTTTTTATATGTGATAGAACAACAACAAAAAAGTAGACTTTCATAAGAAAATTTTTTTCAAAAATGTTTCCTAACAAAGATACAGGGTGTCAAAGTTTCGAAAAAAAAAGATGGTTTTCTCATCATAACTTCTAAACTACTTGATCGATTTCCATGAAATTTCGCACACAGGCTAATGTACAACAGCTCTAAGCAATAATTAAATAACTTTTTAAAATTCTCCAGTGGCGTAGATACTAGGGGCCGGTACCCCCTTTCCCCCTCCCAATCTTCGGCGCCAATGGATATTTTGCAAAGAAAATTTAATTATTGGATTTCCCGTTTAATTTAGAGAAAAAATCACCCTTGCAAATTTTTGATTTATGGCTTCGTTTTTGAGATATTTATTTTAATTTATAGGGTTGCGAGCAGGCCAAAGCTAGGTTGAACTCCATTAATTGTGATATGTGATAGAGCAACAAAAAATAGATTCTCATGAGAAAATTTTTGTCACAAATATTTCCTAACAAAGGTATAGGGTCTCAAAGTTTCGAAAAAAAAATGGTTTTCTCGTCATAACTTCTAAACTACTTGATCGATTTCCATGAAATTTCGCACACAGGCTAATGTCGTACAGCTCTAAGTAATAATTAAATAATTTTAAAAAATTCTCAAGTGGCGTAGATACTGGGAGCCGGTACCCCCCTTTCCCACTCCCAATCTTCGGCGCCACTGGATATTTTGCAAAGAAAATTTAATTATTGGATTCCCCGTTTAATTTAAAGAAAAAAAAACACCCTTGCAAATTTTTGATTTGTGACTTCGTTTTTGAGATTTTTTCTTTAAATTAAACGGGGAATCCAATAATTAAATTTTGTTTGCAAAACATACAGTGGCGCCGAAGATTGGGAAGGAGGAAAGGGGGGTACCGACCCCCAGTATCTACGCCACTGGAGAATTTTTTAAAATTATTTAATTATTACTTAGAGCTGTACGACATTAGCCTGTGTGCGAAATTTCATGGAAATCGATCCAGTGGCTTAGAAGTTATGATGAGAAAACCATTTTTTTTTTCGAAACTTTGACACCCTATATCTTTGTTAGGAAATATTTGTGACAAAAATTTTCTCATGAGAATCTATTTCTTTTTGTTGCTCTATCACATATCACAACTAATGTAGTTCAACCTAGCTTTGGCCTGCTCGCAACCCTATAAATTAAAATAAATATCTCAAAAACGAAGCCATAAATCAAAAAATTTGCAAGGGTGATTATTTTCTCTAAATTAAACGGGGAATCCAATAATTAAATTTTCTTTGCAAAATATCCAGTGGCGCCGAAGATTGGGAGGGGGAAATGGGGGCCCCCTCCGGGCCCCTAGTATTTACGCCACTGGAGAATTTTTAAAAATTATTTAATTATTGCTTAGAGCTATTCTACATTAGCCTGTGTGCGAAATTTCATGGAAATCGATCAAGTAGTTTAGAAGTTATGATGAGAAAACCATTTTTTTTTTTCGAAACTTTGACACCCTGTATCTTTGTTGGGAAATTTTCCTATGAAAGTCTACTTTTTTTTTGTTCTATCACATATAAAAATAATGACGTTTAACCTGGTCCACCCTGTATAATTAGGATATGATGTGTTAGTAGTCTGTTAATGATTCATGTGAAAGTTCATCAGGTATGAATGGCATTTCTGATGACAGTTCTCAGGTATGACTGAGATACTCTACAGCATTTTGTCCATGAGTATGTTATGCCATTAGGCGGAAATCCGAGGTTTTTTCAGACTCTGTTTAATGAGGTCGTAATACGAGACAGAGGTCGTAATACGAGACATGGTGTTAACATGCCTCATGCTACGGTCTAAACACAGTCTTAAAAATCCGAGGATTTCAGCCGAATGACATATCGTCGACAACACCGCAAAACCAAGTAACTAACAAAAATTCGAAAATGAGATTCTGACGGCAATCGTTCGATTGTATTAGCGCGGACGCGTGTGAAAAACCTCTCGGTTTTGTATTTATGGATTTTTGGATATTTAGAATTTTTTGCCAGTCGAGAG
Source organism: Xiphydria camelus (assembly GCA_963678675.1). Lineage (NCBI taxonomy): Eukaryota > Metazoa > Arthropoda > Insecta > Hymenoptera > Xiphydriidae > Xiphydria > Xiphydria camelus. Next base: position 16,375,460 of record OY783200.1, read on the forward strand.
GTTTTGCACACGCGTCCGCGCTAAATACAATCGAACGATTGCCGCCAGAATCTCATTTTCTCATTTTTATCAGTTACTCGGTTTTGCGGTGTTGCCGACGATATAGGTACTATTTTTTCTCACGAATGCCCATTTCTCAAAACCAAAGAAACAGAAGTATACACGAGTAATTTCACGTTGCGTTTATCAGTTCGGAAAAAGGACCCTCTTCGGACTAACAATAAGTAATATTTTAACAGCCTGCGGACTCCCGGGCTGTATCACGCGGGAAAAACCCCATCTTACGGTCTAAAAATAGGCTGGAAAAGGCCTCGAAATGGGCATGAGTGAGGAAAAGATCTTTATGGACTTCCGCGCAATATTTTATATATGTAAATTAGCAGTCATATAGCTTATAGTGTCTTCATTGATAAATGTTTACTGGTGGTTTTCTGTAATTCAAAGATAATTTAAGGTAAAAAAAAAGATAGTGAACATGGGTTGTGTACGTTTACATTTACCTCAACTCTTTAGGGATACATGTACACACACTTATGTTGAATCATTGGCTCTATCAGTAAAATTTCTGGGGCAAATGTAAACCAACATATAATAGTCACTGTTTAGCAAGATTTTGTTTCATATGACTCGTGTTTACCCTACGTGTTAAAGGTGTTGTTTGTATCATAAATGGAAATATATCTATGTAAATAGTTCTGTTTATTATAACTAAAACTGACAATATTTTTGAGAACTACACTAATAAAATAAGCTTTATTCTAATACCTAGGTAACTCATAACATTGTATCAAAATTATTTTAGGAGCGTTTACAATTACTTCAGTTTACATTTACCCAAATTTACCCTACTTGTTGAACGTTCTTAGTAAGTATATTATTTTTTTGTTCTATTTTCTGTTTCGGTATAACAACATTACAATCTCCTCCAATTAAAAAAAGGGCTTATTAAATCATTACTTACCTTAACCTGGTCGCTGAGAATTTCTACAATTGCTGCACAAACTTCTGGCACAATTCTTGAGATAGATTGCGTTGATATTCGAAATAAATACATTAACGAGTGGTAAGAATCGCCCGTTGCCAAAAATCGAAGCGTCACAAGTAACCGCTCAACTGCTGATATTGCAGCTCTGTAATTCGTGTCGCATTTCGATATAATTTTTTCAATACGGCATAACAACCATTCTAAGTCGGTACTTGACATTCTTAAAAATTTTGTATATGGCCATCGGTTATTTGTTCTGCCATTCAATCGTCTCTCCTCAGGGCGTCCAAAAGCTGCAATCCGCCATGTTGATTCCTCTCTTGAAGGCTAGGTCGTATCCAACAATTATGCTTCCTTTTTTTCTCTGTTTTTTTTTGTTTAAAATAATATAAGCTGCTGCTGCTAGCGCAATCTTTTCGTCCTCAGGTGACATGACAAAAAAAGTCCGAACTGTGCACTGATTTTCTGGTGGATACACTTCGTTCTTACTCGGTTAACCGCGACCTGAAACTGAACCTAACTGAAACACTTTTGCTTCTTCTGTTGCCTCGGTGGAGACGAAATGTTGCTGTATGTTGCAGTATGTTTCTACATTTTGCAAGATACAGAAACATACAGCAACACAGAGCAACAGAAAAGTTGCAGTATGTTGCTTTGGTGGATCCGCGCCTTAATATACCTGTTATTAAATCTAATGGTACTCGCACACTTGTACACTTTTGTGGCGCAAATTTTTATAGCGCAACTATATATGATATTGCGCGTCGCGTTCCCACGTAAGCAAGAATATGTCTAAAAAGGCTACAAAAATAAATTGCGCTAATTAGAAGTGTCAGTGCCATTTTTTAAAGTGGCAAGACTGTTCACACTCAATGCGCCATTTGTTATTGCGCAACTGAAGCTGCAACTTTTAATATGAGAGTACATTTTAGTCGTTCTACCGCTTTTGAACAGTAGTATTGTGTTGACTGTGCTCTCAAATTTTATAATGATTTTATAATATTGAATGGAAAAATGTATTGTGATGATGATGACAAAATACAAGCCGCTTCCTGCTTAGCACTTATGTTACTACGAAGACGGCAACGTAGTAGACGCCAAAATTGTAAAAAAAAAATATTGGGTTAAAGAATGGATTAAAAATCGTGACCGTTATGGAGTAATAAACAATTTATTACAAGACATGGTGATGAAGCATTCTATAAAAATTTTTCGCGATTGTCCGCCACAGATTTTGATTACTTATTAGAGAAAGTAACGCCATTAATAAAAAGAAGGACATGTTTATGAGGAAAGCGATTTCACCTACTGAACGACTCGCAATAACATTGAGATTGTAGGGGGAAAACCGGAAGAAGATAAAGTCTGATCAGATAACTAAACTACTCACACAACAGGCAAAGTTGCACTATAGCAGATGTTGCGCCACATTATTCACCAACATGTCGGTCTATATTTGTATTGCGCAAGTCCAGTATCTTAAACTATTCACACGTAGCAATTTTTAAAGTGTAGGCAACTTGAAAAGTGTAGTGCAATTTCTAAAAATTGTGCAATTTTTAAACTTGCAATGTTATTCACACGCTGTAATACCAAAATGGCGCATTTTTTCCAGATTGTGCAATACAAGAAGTGTACAAGTGTGCGAGTACCTTAAATCTTCGCAAACTAAAAATAATGACACAACTTTATTTATAATAGGGAACAGCACACCGATAGAGGAACCTTCCTGACAATGGAGCAACGAACTCGGCAACCAGGCTTCATCTACAAAGCGGTTGGCGCCCTCAATGAATGAAGATAATGAAGACAAAGTGTACTGGAAGAAGTATAGAGAAATCCGCAGATCAGCATACGAGCGCTGTCAAATCAGTTGGAAGTCCCTTAAACGTTTGTGTGGTGTATGATTCAGAATTTAACAAGCACGATACTACGTGAAACTCATTTAAAATAAGTATTACAAAAATGTTTAACAAATTTCTAAAGACTTCCAAATGTATCGATTTTTAATATGAATCTTATCTCGAAACCTATGCCATGACTAAAATATTAACAATAATTTTCCTTTAGTTGAAGCATCTATTTAATATATGGTAAAAAGTAGAAAAAGCTTTTTTAAAATTCAAAATATTCCGCATAGCTCAAAGGATGGCAAATTTTAAACAGCTCTTGAAATAATGGTTTCAATATTTACTTAAATTTGCAAGTCTTTTGCAATTATATCAATAAAAACATGTTAAAAATGGCAAAAAATCGGGTTTATTAAAAACTTCAACATGTTGCGACATATTTACCGGGTTGACAACTCAGTCGAACACGTTGATTATCGATTAGAATCTTTGTAACCTTGCTTGAAAACTTGAACTTTTCGGATATAAATTATAGGCAGGAGAAAGGGGGTATTAAGAAATAATTAAAATTTATAATATGTTGCCGGCATCCAATTGAATTGAAAATTGAAGTTAACATTTGAAACGATAATTTTAATATTCAAGGAAGTTTGCAAACTTTTTGTAATATTTTCTAGAGATACTTTTAAGGATGATTCACCCCTATTATCAAAAATATACTAAGTTACTCAAATTTTTCGTAAGATTCTTTAATATCTTTGAAAGCCGTATGCAAATTTTCAAGTCTCTTGACTAACTCATTAAGAAGTTATAATTGAAATCAAAATGACAATTTAACCCGTGCTCTTATGGGAAATTCACAGAAACTTAGAAAAATTGATGGAAAATTGGGTTACCGTAATGAAACTGCACACCGCTAGATTATTATGCAAAGAATATATGGTATATTTTTACACATCAATCAGGGCAGTAATTTATAACAAATGTAGAGTAGCGAGGCTAATTGATCTAAGTGCCAAAAACATTTTTCTCAGGAAAATAAGAAAAACTGCCATCAGTGAAACCAAACTGACATTTGACCACTTTTTGACGGCTTATACAACGAAAGGGAAAGCGCATTAGCACTTAAATAATATAGCTTTGCATTGGCCTTGGCGCATAGGTAATTTTGTAGAAAAAATCAGAAATCATGGAATTTTTGCACTTAGATCAATTAGCCCCGCCACTCTACAAATAATTAAGAAATCTTGGTAAATTCACTTACGATAGATTACTGCGCGTGGAGTCGTGAAGTGCGGCAACGCCGCAGGGCGCGCCAAGTAGAGGGATTTTTTTTTATTGAAAATAACCTTAATGTACATGCATCGTTGGAAACTCACCCATATGGCGCTTACTTCAATCCTCCATTTTACAAACATTGATTCCATTCGTGATGTAATAACTATCTTAATTTAGTTCTTATTCTAGTCTACATTTAGTTTATGACAGGTATTTTTTATAAATTTTATCGAACAACAAAAACATTAGCCTCTCTTTTCTCATATAAAATATTTACATTTTTCCGTAAGTTTAGGATATATAAGGTATTTAAACTTTTATTCTTGCACTTTCTATAAATTTCTGTCAATTACGTTTAAGATTTTTTCATCTAATGAACACAGAATTTGTTCGATGCAGAAAGGAGGATAAAACTTACATTCTTTTATCAATTCTTTCTCCATTTCTTCTCTCTCTTTCTTATACGTATGCATTCCCAGAAAATATGATTGGGGGATTCTTCTCCCCCTCACATTGACAGGTTGATGAATCTACTATTTTAAATCTAAATAAGCTCTTTCTCGAGGAGTCGTGGCCACTTCTTAATCTGTTCATGACTACGATCGTCTGTCTTCTGACTGGTTTTGGTGAACCATGGGTTTATGCCTTTTTCGTAATAATTATCAAAATATTTTGTACCTTTATCGTTTCCTGATTCTACGCTCCATACATGGAATTCTTCACACAATTTTTGTTTCCATATGTTTTTTAAATCTGTCATGCGACGTTTTAGCGATAATATAATTAGTTTTAGCCCTAGAATTAGTAATAGTATAGATGCGCTCGGCCAGCGGGCCGACGCGCATGAGCAGTAGCACAGCTAACCCCACCGTGCGTCCCGCTGCACCGGTCCCCCACCCGACCGCGGTCCACCAATCGAGGGGAAGCGCAGGGGTAGCTGTAGCGTAGGAGGCTAGATATAAGGAGGCCCCGAGCCCGGGGTCAGGCAGTTCTTTTCAGAGCTCCACAACTCTCGTATTAAGGAGGAACATCAGTACTCTACGGGGTGAGGCGAGAGGAGGGAAAGAACAAAGCTTTCGACGCGTATTGCCAATATCAGATAATGAAATCTTAGTTCACTCAAAAATTATATATACGTTATTAATGTCACAAAATGTGGCTTATCATTGCACTATTATTGATTTAAAATCAATATAATATTTATTTAAATTTCTTACTGGTAAATTTTACATTATTTATTCGAGTAAGAAAATGAGAAAAACGTGGCAACACCGCAGTTTTTGACCACGAGGTTGGTATGAGATTTGTCGGTAAAAACAGTCACTTACCGACATAATTCTACGCGTGACAGCTGCGAACATATTTTGATATTCATAACCTCAAAGCTATATTATGTTTACGTGGGTTCTATCAGTAGCCAAGTATTGCTTTCAAAATGTATAATATTACGGCACAATGTTATCGTTGGAAAAGAAATTACTCACCATAATTCACAAATTCACGATTTCGAGATTGGACGCTTCGATCTCCCGAATTGACACCAACTCTAACTACCGACTCGTTTTCTACCGGTATACAGGTAAATGAGAGTACCGACCAAGCCCGGCCGATGGTAAATTTCAAAGTCCCTGCAATTGTGCGGTGCTGCGCGGGTCATGCTGTATTAGTCTCGGGTTTGAATCCTAGCGCACCGTCTGACCTCTCCTCTGACGTCACGCGCTATTGCCACGTTTTCCCCTATTCGTTCAAAAATTCCGTTTTCTCGAAACCTTTTACTAAATTACACAGAAACTACTAAGTGAAATTGGTTTAAACTGTGCAGGATCGAAGTCTATAACTACATGCAAAATAAAACGTTTTCTTTTTACCATTTCTTCCATTTTAAGAGCCAATATTATTACTATCAAATCATCGGCCCATAAAGTTCCATGTTAATCAGTGACTATTCAAACACGAATAAAAAAAAACGGTTAAGTGAATTTCTTTCAAATTTTTACAGTAGCGTTCTGATGAAGTGAAGATTATAAGAAAAAAAATCTTAGTAATTGGTCCATTTTCATTTCACTGATGTTCCTCCTTAAAGACTCGAGTTCGCAGCAACCAGGACTAGCTCTCTCGCCGTTCTCCCATCCCGACGCAGAATTCGGACGCTCTCTCTCTCTCTCTCTCTCTCTCTCTCTCTCTCTCTCTCTCTCTCTCTCTCTCTCTCTCTCTCTCTCTCTCTCTCTCGCCGGGAGGTTCGAGCTCGCCCAGAGTCCGTGGGCCGGCTCTCCCCCCGTTCGCTCCCCCCGACGCGGGCAGTCTTTTTCAAGACTTCGGACGCCCGCTTCGGGACCCGAGTTCCCCGGCGGAGTTCGCCCGGACGGGCCTTCTCGCCGCGCTCCTTCTTTGGCGCGCGTCAAATCTGACGTCGGCAGAAGAAAATCAGTATCGCGCGTCCTGAATCGATTGCCTCGTTAGCTTCCCTATCTGCTACTTCGTTATAAATTATTCCAGTGTGGGCTGGTACTCAATACATGCTTATCAATTTCCCCTCGTGTTCTAATTTTTCTACTTGGTTTTTAATCTACCAGATAATGTATGAAGTGCCGGCCAGTTTTGGAAAGTTACATAAAGCCATTAAGACACTCTTTGAGTCTGAAAAAATATTGAAACGATCACCTTCTAGTTTTTCGACTTCCCTTAGCGTTTCAGCAATTGCCATTGCTTCCGCTGTAAAAATTGAAGAGTCTTTGGAAGATCTGAATTTTTTTACTACCTTGTCCGGTGCTAATACACTTACAAATTCCACAAAATTCTTATTTTCTCTTTTTGAGCCGTCTGTAAAAAAAGCAATGTTCGTGTTCCAATTTTTCTAAAAATTTTTTTCAGAATTCTCCGTTGGGATTAAGAGAATTCTGCAATTCTTTTCCTTCTTCAAAAAAAATTTTGGTTTATACAACATGGATTGCTAGGATCCACTAAAGGCAGCTGGCGTTGTTGCTGACATAATCAAGTGAGATGTGTTCTTTTGTTCTTCATAGATTTCAATTAGCGGTGGTTTTGGAAGCTTATTTATCAAGGTTGGGTTCTCATATTTTTCTACCAGTTCTTCCAAATAGGGAGTAGTGGATGCTCTGAATTACCTAAGACCTTGATCGCATAATTTCTACCTACCAAGTATAGGGATCGTGCATGGGTACCGTCATGCACTCTAGTGGCAAAAGTTGGAGTTAAAAGCGTTACATCTTCTGTGTAGCGTATACGGAGAGCTCACGTTTTGTGACAATTATTAATCGCAATGATTAATGTTTATACATTTAAACAGCACTTTTCACTATAATTTATATTATTTTTATTGAATGTTGTTAATAATTCGGGGTTTTAACTAGTAAGCTCTAGTGAGGCAATATTAACAACTTGTGCCACCACACTTCTCTATGACACTCTATGGGGCGACGTTGCCGCTGTTTCCGCGACAGCTTTAATATTTTTAAAATAATTATAATATATTTTTCTGTAATTTTTTTTGACACACTTTAAGGATACAGATAATAAAGTAAAGTTACAGAAAAATAATGGCTCGACCGATATCATGAAATATAACTTCAAAGAGGTTATTAAAGAATCATTTTTTTTGGTCAGGGATTGAAACACTGACGAAAATCGTATTGTTCCCTTCCACCTCCACTCCCCTTCTGCAATAGGAGCGAAACATCCTTAAAAAATTAATTTCTGAAAAAATAACGGTGTTGCATATCTCCAAGCGGGTTGACAATTGAAATTTCGATTCAAAATGTTATTTTTAACATTTCTGCAAGTAAATTTTTTTCATTTTTCTTCTTTCGTGTTAATAACAAATACGACTTTTTTTGTTATTTGAACATGTTGCGGACCCATGTCAGGGTTAACAATTGAGATAATAATTAAAAGTATATTTGCGAAATTAAAAAAGTTTTGTAGATAATGTTAAATTTTTTGTTTTTATTGCTCTACTGGCTAACTTGCAGACCTATGTACTATCTTCGAAGTGGGCGAATTTACAGTGTTCACTTTCCTATGCATTGGATGGCGTTTAAAAGTGTGACTCGCATCGGCTTTGTTCAAGAAGCTGAAGGATGCGAGTTAAGAAGCAAGAAGGACAGGGCGGTGTTTCACTAACAAGGAAACCGTCCGAGGCTGCCGCTTCCGATCTTGATGAAACTTCGTAAATTTAAAGTTTATCGAAAAATAAGAGACCACTATTTTTTCATAGCTGCTCAATTTTAGTTTAAGGGGGTGAAATGGACCCCTGAACTTTCACCCCCTTCGAGCTATCTCCGAAACGAAGCGAGATAGATGAAAACTTCCAACGTACGTTTTGTTTGGTTTTTTAGTGTAATAAAATGCCCTAAACAGATTTTGAAAAAACGATTTTTCGAAATTTCGGTTTAGACATATGGACAGAAATGTAGGAAATTTTATTACAAAGTCAACCATGTATGGCAAAATATATATACCCTCCTACAGTTTTGCAAAAATGTCTAACTTTTATGTCTGAGCGGGCTACCAATGGTAGTGATGGGATAGGTCGGGGGTTATTACTTCTATATATTTTAATACCACTTCTCCCTCTCCCTCTCCCTCCCTCTCCCTCTCCCTCTCTCTCCCTCTCTCTCCCTCTCCCTCCCCCTCCCTCCCTCTCTCCCTCTCTCCCTCTCTCCCTCTCTCCCTCTCTCCCTCTCTCCCTCTCTCCCTCTCTCCCTCTCTCCCTCTCTCCCTCTCCCCCTCTCTCCCTCTCTCCCTCTCCCTCTCCCCCTCCCTCCCTCCCTCCCTCTCTCCCTCTCTCCCTCTCTCCCTCCCCCTCCCCCTCTCCCACTCTCTCTCTCCCTCTCTCCCTCTCTCTCCCTCTCCCTCTCCCTCTCCCCTCCCCCTCCCCTCCCCTCCCCCTCCACCTCCCTCTCCCTCCCTCCCTCCCTCCCTCTCTCTCTCCCTCTCCCCCTCTCCCTCTCCCTCTCTCTCTCTCTCTCTCTCTCTCTCTCTCTCTCTCTCTCTCTCTCTCTCTGCGCGTGAGTAAGACTGGTTGTACTGTTTTTCTCTCTGCTCCAATACGGAAATTACCGCTATCTTTGCCCACGGGCATTACTACTCCTGATTCATTTGCATGCCTTAAGTTGCAAACTGTTGACTAATTAATCTGAATGCTGGACTAGCCGCTTGAATTTTCTTAAAACGGCTTATATTATTTCTTGTCGCTGGAAGTGAGGTTAGATCGCTTGTGCTATATTCGGTAACGGTTCGCTCAGTCGGTAACGGAGCGCTCGACGTCTTCACTGCGGATCAACGCCATCTTGTGGACTAAGCATTCATTCTGCAGTCTCACTGACCTCTGCTGGTAAAGCCATTGCCCCCATATATATCATGGATGCTCGTTCGCAATGCGCAACTAGATCCTCTGGACCTACTAAATCCACCAGATCAACTCGATCAACAAGTACAAATATTCTCAAGAGCCCTTCTACGAGTGACGCTGATAACTGCCCATCTAAACCTGGACGTGACGCAGATTCAGAGCTAATGGCAAGCTTGCGACGGATCGAAAATAAGCTCAATACTGATTTGCCATCCATGGACTCTAAGCTGGATATGGTCTGCTGTGAAATAGGCGCTCTCAAGGCAACAACGGCCAGACTCTCGCAGGAGAATGTCGACCTTAAGCACGCGTTGAGCAAGCTAGAAGCCAGAATGGATACTCTCACGTCTGCCAGCACTCCTGAGGCTAACCCGACTGACGTCAACTGCTCGATCGAGCGGATTACTGCTGCTACCAACATTGGCACCCTCCTATCGCAACGGTCTCTGGCTAGACAAGCTAATAACACTGAACTTGTTATTTCTGGCATTCCTGCAAACGGACTGACACCCGAGATTGCTTTCCGATTCTTTCTCGGTATAATTAGCCTACTGAAAGTGGAGCTGGTGGCTGATGATTTTACCGGCGCTAGACTGCTGTGTAAAGCTTCAATTGCCACAGATGCTACTTCAGGTACACCCGCTACAGCTGCTACTCCTGGTGGAGCTAAAAGCCCAGCCAAAATCTCGTTTGCCGTGGTATGCAAAGACCCTAGTGCAGTAAGAAAGATCATCTCTGCCAAACGGAAATTTGGCGCACTAAAATATGCCAAAGTCATTGACTCTATGACCGGGCAAAGCTGCTTCATCTCTCCCGTGGACGCCGGAGACCCCACTATCTATGTCAATGAGATGTTACCCGGACACGTTTTTCGTCTTTTTACTGAGGCTAAATCGACACTGAGATCGGCTGGCTTTAAGTATGTGTGGTCCTCGTCAGGTATGGTTATGGCCAAGTACGCGGACGGTGGGCTCATTCATACCATCACAAATAAAGACGACATACCGAAGGTCAGCAACTTGTATACTTCTCGCTCCAATTGACTCTCCGACTCCAACCTAATCACTCGTCAACCTGCTAATACAGCTCAATCAAGTAACTTCAAGGCCTGCTGTCTTAATACAAATTCTCTTCGTGCCCATCTTGACGTGTTGAAGTTTTACATTGACTCCAACCCTGATTGCCTGATTATTGCCGTCACGGAAACCTGGCTGAGTGACGCAATTCCCTCCGCGGTCGTTGACCTCCCTGGCTATAACTTTGTACGGTATGACAGAAATGTCAACGGCGGTGGTGTCGGGCTCTACATTCATGAATCACTGACCTTTAAAGTCATCTCTAAGTCCGATACATCCTGGTCTGGTAAACCTGGTGCTCCGGAATTTATTTGCTGCGATGTTGGAGGGCCGAAGACTGAACTCATATTTGCAGCTGTTGTATACCGTTCTCCGCATGCTCCGTTTACCGGACCTCGAGACCTAGGGCTCGAAATTGCCGATGCCATGGATGGGCGCAGTCATAAAATCATCATGGGAGACTTCAATGCGGATCAACTATCCAACAACGGAGACGCTCAGTACATCAGAACTCTGATGAAAGATCTCTCACTTAAATTAGTCAACCACGGCTTCACCCATGTGACTGAGTCCTCCTCCACCTGGCTCGATCTCTGTCTGGTTGATGAATCAGACGTGATTGCGAATTTTGGCAAGTCTGATTTCCCACTGGGTGCCGGGCACCACCTCATCTACGTGGAGATTGAAACACTTCGGATCCGTCCGGTCACTAAGTTTATCACTACTCGTCGAATGGGTAATATTCAAGGTGCTGAAAGCGAACTCAACAACATCGACTGGCCCGCTTTAGTTGATGAAGCCGCGTCTATAGACGAAGCTCTGGACACCGTCCATCAGCATTTCTTTGCCGCAGTCGATCGCGCTGCTCCCATCTCTAAGATCCGGATCAACTCCACCAGCCGTGCACCATGGCTGACACCCGCGTTGAAGTCCTCGGAGAGAGCAGTTCGGACCATCTATCGGCGTTGGAGGCGCAATCGTCGTGAGAGTGACCTAGCTTCATATCGGCATGAACGTAAAAAGTGGCTCGAGGAACTCACTGAGGTTCGAATCGACTACTTCAAGTCACGTTTGCAGGGCCTCTCCCATACACAAACTTGGCAGGAGTTAAGAAACCTTGGACTTATCAAACCGCGTATCACCCATCCGCTTGCCGTTGACGCCGAAACACTCAACTCCCGCTTTGCTTCCATTTCCACTTCTTCGACTTCTCATGTGAGTGCTGCGGAACTGGCCGATGTTCCGAACGCGCTGATGCAGCGTCCACCACTGGTGTTTGTCAACGTCACCAATGGCGAAATAACTAAAGCTATTAACAATCTGCACTCAAACGCACAAGGTGTTGACGGAATCAATCTTAAACTCATCCGCAGCTTGGGCAACATTACAACTGCCTTCTGCCTGGCCATCCTCAACCGTTCGATCAGTGAGAGTTGCTTTCCCAGTGCCTGGAAGAAATCTATCATCCTACCGATCAACAAAGTCCCAGCCCCATCGACAACTAATGACTATCGACCCATCTCGCTGCTGCCCATACTGAGTAAGGTCTTTGAAAGACTAATCTACAACCAAGTGATCGCATATATCAATCTTCACGACCTCTTAGATCCGTTCCAGTGTGGTTTCCGCGCTGGTCATAGCACCCAAACGGCCTTGGTTAAACTTGTCAGCGACATCAGACACAGTATGGACAAGAGGCAAGTCATGGTACTGGTACTGTTCGACTTTTCCAAGGCCTTCGACACAGTCTCGCATGGTTTGCTATTACTCAAACTTAAGCGTCTGGGCTTTGCTGACGACACTGTCCGATGGTTCGCGTCGTATCTGGAGGGACGATGGCAGGCAATTAAAAAATCTGATGGCACTCTCACTGGCTGGCAGGCCACCAACACTGGAGTTCCGCAGGGCTCAGTTCTAGGTCCGCTGCTATTTTCTATCTTCATTAATGACATTGGGTCAGTCATCAAAAATGCAAAGAGGCTAATTTACGCGGATGATCTACAAATCTATCGGAGCTGTCCCCCTGAAGAGATTGACAGTTGTATCATGAGTCTCAACGAGGACATCGACAGAATTAAACGATGGGCTAGTGTCAACTCGCTGAACCTCAACATCAACAAAACCAAAGCGATTATTCTTGGAAATAAGCGATTCATTAACTCGCTTATATCCTCGGATCTTCCACCATTAGGTTGCAACTCTGAGCGTATACCCTTTGTTGACTCTGTCAAAAACCTCGGTATTATCATCGACTCCAAACTCACTTTCAAAGAGCACGTTCAACATGTCACCTCCAAAGTCAACCGAGCCTTCTACCAACTACAACAAATGAGGCCATATACCAATACAGACCTACGGAAAACTTTGATTAAGGGGTAAGGCCACCATGTGCGTCAAGAAAGAAGGACGATTTTATGCATTTTTTTTTAGGAGTAGTGTAAAAGCTATAGAATTTTCTTATAAAGTACTTTATCAAGTATCTTCAAAGCTACTAAAAAATATTTTGTTTTTAATTTTTGGTTAAGAAATGGCCGTTCCAGGGTCCGGTTTCTACGATGAATTTTTTGTGGAGGTCCAAAACGGGCGAACCGGCTGTACCCACAAGCGTGAACCTAGAACAAAAATCCAAAGATTTTTCTTTAATATATATCATAAACTAATAGACCACGTAGGGGATTTTGAAAATATTGATTTTTCGAGAAATGGTGAGTATATAAAAGAAAAGTTCACGTTTTCGCATAAGAATTTCATACATAATCGTTTATAAAACAAAAAGTTTACAACTTATCGAAAAACCCCTACGTGGTCTATTAGATTATATAGGTATAAAGATACCCTCAAAATTGCAAGGCAATCGATAAAGATTTGTAGCCGCTATCGGTTCGCCCGATTTGAAATTTCGTGTTCTGAGAAAAACGCGTTTAAAGTTTTAAGTAACATTTTACGGTCGAAAATTATAGTATACCTTTAATCCGCGATGCCTGCACCGTATAGTTGGCCTTCTATGTTAATGTTGAGTTCTTCTTCTTCTTTTCTGGCTGATTTTGCGGCAATTCGAGCTGTTTTTGCAGCCTCAGTCAGCGATCGGTTCGAAAAATCGACGCGGAGTTCGTCCGCCTCAACGCAGAAATTGTAGCAATTCCTTCCAACCGTCATGTCCAACTGTCGTATAACTTGCATTATACTACAAATTCCATCGTTGAAAGTGCACACGGCAAGATTCCCAGCAATATCCAGTACGGTTTTTCTGCTTGACGTAGATTTTGGGGACATTGACCACACCGTTGCGTTGAAACTTTCATTGCTATTTTGCGTAAAACCACCTAAGCATCGATTTAGAAGGTCGTCGCTGCTCAACTCTTCGTAGATTGGTTTAATTGCGTCGAAAACTGTTTTCGATAGAGCCGGCTTGTGTAAAAAAGTACTAATTGATGTATTGGTGGCTTTTGCCTTTTGCCACGAACACCATGAATTTTCACCAGCTGGACACTTGCTGTGTTGAGGATTTTCATTCGTTGACAGCTTGTGATATAACGTCGCCCAAATTTCATTTCTCATTTTTTCCACAGAGTCGTGATTTCTGCGAATAGCCAAACCATAATAAATTGAGAGCTCGTCGACAAGTTTATTTGTTAATTTTCCTTTTCCGCCGAGACCGCGTACGTTCTTTTTTAAATTTCTTAGTCTAGTGCCCATTCTTTTCTGCACGTGATCGATGCATTCTTTTTTATGTATAACAAAGCTTTCATATGGTTCAGACTTCAAAAGACCTGTAAAGGTTTTACTATCGCCATCTCCAATGTAACTGCCGTATTTTACTTGATATGAAGTTTCAGAGCGCTGAAACATTTCGATAACTGCATCTACCTCCATTTTACCAGCCGACCCCGTGTGATTTATTTGACAATCATTTTGATGTATTTCAAGCCACTCATCATACTCTGCAGTATCACTTATTTTTCTCCAATATTCGCACGCCTTGCAGTAACTGGATTTTATAATTATATCGATTACTTTCCCAGTATTCCATCCGATCAAAGACACCAAACCGAACAATGATGAAAATCCCCGCTTTCTCCACGAACCGTCTCCTTTTACTATCAATTCATTTGGTAAACCTTTTCTTGCATTTTCTTCTTTTTCTATTTTTACTGCATTTTCCATGCTAGCCTTGGAAACGCGTTCAGTAGCATCACAAATAATGTTGACTACTTTATCATAAAATGAGTGAAATATTGGCCGAGGAAGTTCCATAAAAGCACAGAACTTCTTCATTCCGTGTAAACCTACTCCAAGCAGTCGCATGGCTATAATAATTCTTCTATTGATGTCATATGCTTTGTTATTGATGAGTGGACAATTTGGAATTTCAGTTTTCGCACACTTTTCACAAGATAGAACTATTTTAAAACCAAGTCCGCGTATACTACTTTCAGTAAATGTGACGCCTGAGTCGCATATTTTACACTTCACTACTGACGAAATTGTTGAAAAAACAGCCACAAAATTGATGAAACGATAACCGAACGATGCATCAACTTCGATATTACGAGCATCGCCACTTAGCTTCAATTTCCTAGCGGACGTGCCGACGCTTTCGGAGGAATCGAGTGCCTCCGCTTCATAACGGTTTGCAGGTCGCTTTCGTGACATAGACGGCTTTTTAAACAAACTTCTTCCACCTCGTTTAGCTTTATAGCCACCATATTTCGATTTATCACACATTTTATTCACTAATTTCAGTAACTCGTAGTAAAAAGATAAACTGATGAAACACGAAGCAAAATCACGCACGCGGCGTCCGTCTGACAGCTAGAATGACTTTACATAAAATAAATGGCCGAATAGTACTGCTAATAACACGAGCCTCAACTCCGATAATACGTCTCAACATGCATTTAATTAACAGTTAGCCCACTAATCGGGGAGATCTCCCTATTCAATGTAGTTTGGCTCGCCCGAGCGCGGTGGAAACCGTATAGTTGGCTATGGCGCTAAGTGTTAATGCGCCGCGCGGCGTCTCTGTAAATTGACGTAAACGACCGATTCGAAATTTTTTTTGACTACGAAACCTTTTTTTTCTTATTCTTGAGGGTTTAAGGAAGGTTTTAAGCTAATAAAAAAAAAATCGATTTTTGAAAAGTACCCCTTAAGGGGTAAGGCCACCATGGAACTTTTCAAAAATCGATTTTTTTTTAATAGCTTAAAACCTTCCTTAAACCCTCAAGAATAAGAAAAAAAAAGGTTTCGTAGTCAAAAAAAATTTCGAATCGGTCGTTTACGTCAATTTACAGAGACGCCGCGCGGCGCATTAACACTTAGCGCCATAGCCAACTATACGGTTTCCACCGCGCTCGGGCGAGCCAAACTACATTGAATAGGGAGATCTCCCCGATTAGTGGGCTAACTGTTAATTAAATGCATGTTGAGACGTATTATCGGAGTTGAGGCTCGTGTTATTAGCAGTACTATTCGGCCATTTATTTTATGTAAAGTCATTCTAGCTGTCAGACGGACGCCGCGTGCGTGATTTTGCTTCGTGTTTCATCAGTTTATCTTTTTACTACGAGTTACTGAAATTAGTGAATAAAATGTGTGATAAATCGAAATATGGTGGCTATAAAGCTAAACGAGGTATAATGCAAGTTATACGACAGTTGGACATGACAGTTGGAAGGAATTGCTACAATTTCTGCGTTGAGGCGGACGAACTCCGCGTCGATTTTTCGAACCGATCGCTGACTGAGGCTGCAAAAACAGCTCGAATTGCCGCAAAATCGGCCAGAAAAGAAGAAGAAGAACTCAACATTAACATAGAAGGCCAACTATATGGTGCAGGCATCGCGGATTAAAGGTATACTATAATTTTCGACCGTAAAATGTTACTTAAAACTTTAAACGCGTTTTTCTCAGAACACGAAATTTCAAATCGGGCGAACCGATAGCGGCTACAAATCTTTATCGATTGCCTTGCAATTTTGAGGGTATCTTTATACCTATATAATCTAATAGACCACGTAGGGGTTTTTCGATAAGTTGTAAACTTTTTGTTTTATAAACGATTATGTATGAAATTCTTATGCGAAAACGTGAACTTTTCTTTTATATACTCACCATTTCTCGAAAAATCAATATTCTCAAAATCCCCTACGTGGTCTATTAGTTTATGATATATATTAAAGAAAAATCTTTGGATTTTTGTTCTAGGTTCACGCTTGTGGGTACAGCCGGTTCGCCCGTTTTGGACCTCCACAAAAAATTCATCGTAGAAACCGGACCCTGGAACGGCCATTTCTTAACCAAAAATTAAAAACAAAATATTTTTTAGTAGCTTTGAAGATACTTGATAAAGTACTTTATAAGAAAATTCTATAGCTTTTACACTACTCCTAAAAAAAATGCACAAAATCGTCCTTCTTTCTTGACGCACATGGTGGCCTTACCCCTTAACTCTCTGATTTTACCTCATTTAGAATACTGCTCAATTGTTCTTAATGGCTGTGGAGCCACCCTTGACCTCAAGCTACAACGACTCGTAAACCGTGGTATTCGCTACATCTTTGGACTGCCACGCGATACCTCAATCAGCTCCTACAGAATCAAGCTTGGCTGGCTGTCAGTTGAAAATCGGCGCAAACTACACCTGGCAATTCTCACTTACAAGGTTCTCAACACGAGGCAACCTGAATTCTTAGCCGATTTGCTCTTTTACTACACCACACGAGCTACCAGCCGTTCTACACATGCCCTTACACTAACTACTCCTCCTCATCGGACCGACTCTTACAAAGCTTCCTTTGCCGTTGCTGCCCCCTACGTGTGGAATGCCTTCCCTAGGGAAGTTCTCGAGGCTCCCTCACTCGGCTCCTTTAAGAGTAAAGCTCAACAGTGGCTACTGGATGCGGATAGAAACCGTAGTTAATTATCGATAGGCAATATTTAAGTTAATTGTCAATATTCTATGTCTTCACCTTGAGATACTGCTTGTTGATTTGACTTCTTCCTACTTATTTTGTTTAATTGATTTTACTTAAATGTTTTTGTTTACCAACGTGTTTATATCATTATATTATGTACATTATTACTTGTTATTATACTTACACTTTTATTCTGTTACTATGCTTGCACTACGCCCACGCTATTTTTTACATACTCGCTTATATTATTATTACTCGTTATGCTTTATACCCCTGCGCTGATGCAGTTTGATTTTGGTATTGTTTAATTGATTTTACTTAACTGTTTTGTTTATCTACGTGTTTACGATTGTTAACTTTAAATGAGAGAGAACGCTCTTCATTATGCTTACACTATTACTATTTTATTGCGCTTATACTTTCTACCTACCCGCTTAAAGTCTATTATATTTGCTTACGTTGTTTTAAAATTGTATACTATACGCTTGCCCTGATTTCAGGGCATTATGATTTGTTCTATTTGAACAATAAACATTTCATCAATCAATCAATCAATCAATCAATCAATCAATCAATCAATCAATCAATCAATCAATCAATCAATCTCTCTCTCTCTCTCTCTCTCTCTCTCTCTCTCTCTCTCTCTCTCTCTCTCTCTCTCTCTCTCTCTCTCTCTCTCTCTCTCTCTCTCTCTCTCTCTCTCTCTCTCTCTCTCTCTCTCTCTCTCTCTCTCTCTCTCTCTCTCTCTCTCTCTCTCTCTCTCTCTCTCTCTCTCTCTCTCTCTCTCTCTCTCTCTCTCTCTCTCTCTCTCTCTCTCTCTCTCTCTCTCTCTCTCTCTCTCTCTCTCTCTCTCTCTCTCTCTCTCTCTCTCTCTCTCTCTCTCTCTGTAAGTAGAATCGCACGCTCATTCATATCGCTCCGTCTATCTGAGCTTACTGCCGCATGGGCCTACGGGCATTATCTACTTTTAGTCGCCGCATGCCTCAAAGGGCAATAGAACTGCTGAATTAATAAAATTCATCCCGGAATGTGTGGATGGACAACTATTATGGATTTTCAACTCCACTGCGGCATTTTTGAGGTTATTCACCATCTCCGTCACTTGGCTGTCTATCTCCGTTCTCCTTAGTCGGATCGACCATATTTATCGACTGTCGATTGCCACGTGATGGGTTGCCACGAGCGAGAGAGGGCGCCACGGAGCGTCGACCTGCCTTGGATTACCCGAAACATCTAGAAGGCCAAACTCTTACTGCACAACGAACCGTCTATTTCTCTACTTATCGACTGGTCTTTGCTCTGGACGTGTGTGAGAGACCCAATCATCTGTCTTTGAATTAATGCTTCTAACTTGAACTATGGATGCGGGCGAGTGACACATGGCCAAACTGTCTATACTCTTCTTCTGCTTGTTCCCTGGTTCATGTGTTGCCTGTCCCTCCCATCTTATTTTGTCTAACGCTGGCTAGTTACTACACTGAGATCAATATGATTGGTTCTCTCTGCACGTCAGATACTGTTCAGCAGGTTGAAGCTCTTCGCTTGTTCTATTATTATTTTTTTTCTTTATCTGTATGTTGTTCGATGCTAATTCTGTATACTTTGCTAACGCTAATTCTGTAAACATGCTAATTGTAAACATATAAATGCTAACATGTCAACATGCTAATTCTGCAAACATTGCTTGAACTGTAGACTGGTAAGTCCAGCCTACAAAGTTTGGTACAACTCTGGATCATATCAATAAATTCAATCAATCAATCTCTCTCTCTCTCTCTCTCTTTCATTTAGAAAAAGTTCAACTTTCTATGGCTCATAATTCTGACAATAATGGTATTCCGTGAAAAAATGTTTCATACAAAGTTGTTTCTTACACCAAGCACACGTAATAACAGCAATATCGCTACATATGTGGCATCGTGGTTCCGAGTCCTGTGCATAACAAAATTCTACAGGATATTCAAATTCAGGAGGTCTCGTGTCTACATATCCACTCTTGTACCGCGAATATTTAAGGAAGTTAGTAAACCGTGGCGAAAAAAACTGATTATGAATAAGGGGTTGAAATTTTAGAATATTATCTCTCAAATGCTATCTCCGAAATGAAGCAAGATAGATGAAAAGTGTAAACATATGTGTTGTTTGGTTATTTCACTGTAATAAAATGCCCTAAACAGATTTTGGATAAACGCATTATTTTTCAAAAAAACAATGTATTTAACTCTGATCAAAGTGGATTTAATTTAGAAATACATTCTGGCCGAACTT
Source organism: Xiphydria camelus (assembly GCA_963678675.1). Classification (NCBI taxonomy): domain Eukaryota; kingdom Metazoa; phylum Arthropoda; class Insecta; order Hymenoptera; family Xiphydriidae; genus Xiphydria; species Xiphydria camelus. The sequence continues at coordinate 16,395,205 of OY783200.1, forward strand.
TGGCTACATTGGAGCAAAAAAAATTGAAGCTGTGGTACAATCAATATCTTCTACAACCTGTAGCTATACTATACAACCCACCATATCTGCTGATGGAAAACTACTGTCGCCTCTTTATGTGGTATTAAAAGAGGTTAGTGGGCAATTGGGAGAACGAGTGCAACAAACCGTGTTTAGGTCGCCAAATGTATACTTCATGGCTTCCAAATCTGGAAAACTTACAACCGATCTCATGAAAACATGGCTGCAAGAAGTTTACTTCCCTAACATTGGACCTACAAGCGTCTTACTGCTGGACTCTTGGAGTGGACAATGTGAGCGAAGTGTTCGAGAAGCTACACCAGAAGATTAAACAATAATATTAATGACGATTCCAGAAGGCACCACCGGACTAATTCAACCGCTAGACGTATACGGCTGTCGAATGTGGAAGAATTTTGTAAGGAGGTTTTCAGATATTGTAACTCTTTTCAATTACGACACATTAACCTTTATTCTAGAGATAATATTCTAAAACTTCAATTCCTTATTCATAATCAGTTTTCTTCGCCACGGTTTACTAACTTTATTAAATATTCGTGGTTCAAAAGTGGATATGTAGACACGAGACCTGAATTTGAACATCCTGTAGAATTTTGTTATGTACAGAACTCGGAACCACGATGCCACATATGTAGCGATATTGTCGTTATTACGTGTGCTTGGTGTAAGAAACAACTTTGTATAAAACATTTTTTCACGAAATACCATTATTATCATAATTATGAGCCATAGAAAGTTGAACCTTATTAAATGAGAGAAAAGTGGCATTAAAATACATAGAAGTAATAACCCCCGACCTATATCCCGTCACTGCCATTGGTAGCCCGCTCAGACATAAAAGTTAGAAATTTGTAAAACTGTAGGAGGGAAATATATCTTGTCATACATGGTTGAATTTGTAATAAAATTTCCTACATTTTTGTCCATATGACCAAACCGAGATTTCGAAAAATTAGATAAAAAATTTTTGAAGTGAAACTTCTTTGTGCTGAGGGTACTAAAAGCGCGCTCTATGCAACGAAAGAACCGTAACGAAACCCACACACTCCAGCGCTACCGTACGTGCCTCACTCATACACCGATCTCGATCCTGCCCCATTCCACTTAGGCCCTTTGCACACAACGCTACGCAGGTATCCGATATTCGACGAGCGTACACACACCACGCGACGCGACTTTCGTCGGTGATGCTATATATTATACTCCCGCGGCCGGCATGCTCAAGTGGCCGATACTCGCGTCGTCGCCGAGACTATTCCGTCGCACAATTATGTTTTCTTTTATTTTACAACGATTTATTTTGTTGTTTGGCGATATGTTTATATGTACTCGAAAGAGCTCTTTCTGCTCTACAAAACTGTTATAATTGTTATTTCGAATAATTAAATTTTTATTATTTTTCTGGCTTAGAAATGGAATATCCAGGGGGCAAAAATCAGCAGTTTCGACATCTGCTTTTCTTCGCTTTTCATCGAGGTCAAAAAACTGCCGTATACGGTGAAGGTGTTATAGGCGAGTCTTTGATAGAAAAGATGTCGAAAATTCTGATTTTTTCTTCCTGGATATTCCATTTCTAAGCCTGAAAAATAATAAAAAATTGTTATTCGAATAAACAATTATAACAGCTTTGTAGAGCAGAAAGAGCTCGTTCGAATGAATACACAGTAAATCACTAAATTAGGTATTGAAATCTGACTTCAGTTTATGTTTCTGGCTGGTCCACCATTAACAAAACTGATTTTGGTTTGGTTGTTGCTGCTCAGTAAAGCGTTTTTTTTCAATTTTGTAGTTTTAGGAAATATGAAGAGAAAACGGTCATTATTAAATTTAAAAACAATGTTTTTTTCACAAAATAGTTGTGGTGGGGGTTTTTAGGTATGAGGAATTTTATTTTTGCTAAAAATATCCGCCAGATGGCGCTATAGATAAGTTTCCTATAAACTTTACGTATTTTCGATGAAAGATAATGCTTGTTTTATATATTTTCATACATTTTCTTACTATTTCTGTTTTATTTGCTCCTTTTTTTGGCAAATAATAACAATTTTAAAAAAAGTTAAAAACTATTTTTAAAAGTGTTTATTATTTATTCTTAGTCGCTGTCGCTACTATAAATTACAGAGCGGGTTTCTTCTTCTTCGCCTTCAGCAGCCTCCGCTTCTATTTCACTCTCCTCGTCTTAGTCCGTGAGATAGTGACAGATTCTGGTGCCCCATTTTCACATACAAGCCTCGAAGAGGGTTGAAAAGTACTTCGATTTTGAGTAGAATGAAGGGAAATTTACGAATGGTCCCTGGGGATAACATATGCAAAATTAAATTTTTCTTAACAAAAAAATAAAAGGTGTCTTGCCCATTTTTTCACGCAAGCCTTGTTCACTAAATGATTAATTAATAAAACCTGGCTTCGGAAAACCAAAGGCTTGAGTGTTGCAGGTGGCTAAAGGATTGAAATAAGGGCGTAATCTTGTAAGGAAAAATCGAGATTCTCTGACCGATTTTCCCACACAAGCCTTTGATTTCCGAAGCCAGGTTTTATTAATTAATCATTTAGTGAACAAGGCTTGCGTGAAAAAATGGGCAAGAGGTACCTTTTATTTTTTTATTAAGAAAAATCGAATTTTCCATATGTTATCCCCAGGGACCATTCGTAAATTTCCCTTCATTCTACTCAAAATCGAAGTACTTTTCAACCCTCTTCGAGGCTTGTATGCGAAAATGGGGCACCAGAATCTGTCATTATCTCACGGTCTATCTGTATCATATGCGTCAGCATCACGTCTGAAAGTCCAGCATAGATCGGCGATCATAGAATTTAATTTCTTTCCTTGATAACGTGCTAAAAAATGTATGAAATATAAAAAAAAAAGACAAAATTTATTACATTAATGTTATAAACCGTAAAAGCATTCCTTACCTTCAAAAGGCATGCACACTTGGTGAAATCTCTCACCCTGTTCATCACTTTCTGGTTTCGATATTCAAAATTTTATACTTTAAAAATGAGTAAATGAAACAAATAATGAGAAAATGTATGAAAATATATAAAACAAACATGATCTTTCATAGAAAATACGTAAAGTTTATAGGAAATTTATCTGTAGCACCCTCTGGCGGATGTTTTTAGCAAATATAAATATCAGAAATGAATTCTTCGTACCTAAAAACCCCCACCACAACTATTTTGTGAAAAAAAAAACATTTTTTTAAAATTTAATAATGACCGTTCTCCCTTCATATTCCCTAAAAACTACAAAATTTAAAAAAAATGCTTAATTGAGCAGCAACAACCAAACCAAAATCAGTTTTGTTAATGGTAAACCAGCCCGGAACATAAACTGAAGTCAGATTTTAATACCCTCTTCATGACCCCCAAAATGACTTACAGTGATATAAACACTTTGCGGAACAGCAAACAAATCGTTGTAAAATGAAAGAAAATAAAAGAAAACGCTACGAACTTATTTTCCAACCCAATAGCATCGCGATCATAAATACTTCGTCAAACTAGGGTTCATCTCGCCATCAGCGAAGCAGTACATTTCGGCAAATCCAGTCGCAGTCCCGAACCTTTCCTTGAAGGGTTAATTACTGGACGAATCGGAATGAACCCCTTTGCCGAAATATTCGGTTATCTATTGAAATCGTCATTTCTCTCCTTTACAAAGCTGAATGCATTTCGAATGCATTCGAAATATAGCGGTATCTGCGAGAAGTGGTTCATTACAATTCGTTCGGTAATTAGCCTTCCGGGAAAGGTGCAGGACTGCGAATACATAGGCAGTCCTCGTTTGCCGAAATGTACCACCCGAACTGCGTGCACTATAATCTGCACTATAATAGAATTTGTAATGTATCTGAAATTCTGAGAAACAGCGATTAATGTTTTATCACTTTCAAATTTGGAAGTAAAATTCCTTGATTCCGTTTATGATTTTCTAGAAATTTGTCAGTTTAGTGAACACTTCGTCCGTTCGATCAAAGTTACTTCGTATACTGAGAAAAGAGTTTATTTGCAATTAATAAGTGTACCTATACTTGATTATGGCGGAAAAAATATTTTGTTGGACCAAGTAAGTAAATATACTGGGTGATTCCTTAATATTGCGACAAACTTCAAGGATGGGTTCCTTGGATGAAAATAAGAAAAAAACAAAACGTGTGGCCGCCACACGCGGAAGAAGTAAAACTTCGATACTAGTTTCTCTGAATTTGATTCCGGTGGTATTAGTTTCAATTGGCTCTATACAAGTCTTTTACAATGCTTCTTCGTAGAGCCAATTGAAACTAATACCACCGGAATCAAATTCAGAGAAACTGGTATCGAAGTTTTACTTCTTCCGCGTGTGGCGGCCACACGTTTTGTTTCTTTCGAAAAATAATTCGTCTTTTCAAAATCTGTTTAGGGCATTTTATTACACTAAAAAAATCAAACAAAACACATTGAAAGTTTTCACCTATCGCGCTTCGTTTCGGAGATAGCTCGAAGGGGGTGAAAGTTCAGGGGTCCATTTCACCCCCTTAAACTAAAATTAGGCAGCTATAAATTCATGTTAATAATGTATTTGTTAATATGTTGTTTGTTTAATTACGTAGAATTTAATAATACCTGAAAGGAAGAGAAGAAATATTCCTACGAGTACCTCTGAAGCAAAGAGAAAAAGATTGGCACGCGGAGTAGAGTGTTCAGGATCAAGCAAGTTGACTTATCTGAAAGAATTCGATAGTCAGCCTCAAGAATATTTGAGAGCACTTCTAAGGAAGTTATGATTTCCACACGGACGAATTCGCGGGCAAAAACTAGTCATGAAATAAAGTGCTAGTGTTGACGTGTTTTATTTGTTACAACTTCATAAAAAATATTTTAAACATGGATTATAAAACTTGATGTAGGGTTTGATAAAGCTATCCATTCAAATGGAAAGGCGAGGCGCATTCGCGAAATCAACGTTGGAAATTAATTGATGTAAGCCTGATAATTTGCATGACCTTACATCACGATCGGCAATTCTATATTACTGCTGCAATTATATACTTATAATAGGAATGAATATTGAAAAGTTAGCAATGGAGTTGTAAGTAAAGTTGGATGCCTCGGGCGGTTTCACTGCTTGAGAGCGGAGACGTGTTATGGGCGGCTCTCCACTCCTCACTTCTCTACTCTACACCCTCTCTCATCGTAGCAATCTTATCGCCTCTCACTGTACGAAACTCTACGAATATTCAAAACCTCGAGAGCTTTACTGATAATTCATCTTATTGCGAAGTTTTTATACTCCTCTTCACGAATCTTATTCGGTCGTTCCTAATCTTATACATATTTATTTTAAAAATATGTATCAACAAAAATCATATTCAAAAAATTGCACCTACAATCGACGAATAGAAAACAGTGTACGTGGAGTTCACGCACGACAGAAGTGAAACTTAAACTTCTTGCTTATATGAGTTATAGATAGAGATAAATTATATTAGTATATTAGTATATTATTATATTATCTTATTTATTAGTATATTATTATACCCTTCAACTCTGGTATGGTGATTTTAAAGAGACGTATAACTTAGTATTGTTCTGGGCCCAACCATGCCAGTTTTGTACTACAAACCAAATTAGCATTTTATTTTATACTAGATATAGTTATTTCATAATTCTAATTTCTTATATACAGGGTGGACCAGGTTAAACGTCATTTTTTTTATTGTAACGACGCTACTCGGCGCTACCCGGGTAGTCGCACACTTCGGCACGCTCTCTAAAGGTACGTTTAGACCGGGATACAAAATGTTGGCAACATGTTGGCAACACGTTTATGGCTGTTGGCAACATCGCTGTTGGCAACATCAACATCGCTGTTGGCAACATCAACATTGAGTGTTGCCAACACGATGTCGCTGTTGGCAACATACTGTTGGATACATCGACTTGTATCCGGATACATGCGATCAGAACCAGTTGAGCGTTCAAACGAAACGGAGTCTTGATGTTAAAAAATGGAACCGTCTATTGCTGCTAGTGTTAGTCCTGCTTTCATCATAATAGCCTCCCAGAAGCGAAAAAGAAGGTGGAGGCAGCGACAGTTTTTACAAAACGGGACAAGCTATGGTGACAATTTAAGGGGGTATTACTGTCTAGACGCTTCAAAAATTCGATTTTTTTTTCTTGCATTTTCTTATAATTTGGGAGTTTGAGAATGTGTCTCAAAAATACTAATTTGAAATTCGTAGAACTATAGTTACAGAGGCTTAAAGGCTGCGGTGCGTTGGGGCGCAGCAGGTAGTCATCAACTTTAAACGCGTTTTTCTCGAAACGACATTTTTCAAGTCGGGCGCACGTTTTTCTCAAAAACTATTGGACCGATTGACTTCTGGTTTTGCACACATTTCGAGGGAACCTTCACCTATGGTCTGAACTAGAATAATACCGATAGCTTGAATATTTTAGCCCTGCTCTCATGTTTTAGTTGACAATTTTTCGGGAAAATTAAATTTTAATCTTCAAACAGCTGCGATTGCGATAAAAAATTTCGTACCTACTTAGTTCTAGTTCAGACGATAACTACATTCATATAGATTAAAAAAAAATGTGTTCTTCTCTCTCAGACGATTAGGACCGCCACAATATGGTCGCCCGATTGGACGAGCGTCTCACGCCACGATTTGCATAACAGCGCATAACTTGTACAGATTCTAATAAAATGTTTTATTAAAATTTGTATTGTTAGTTGAAACATGTCTTATTATGCGTCAAAAACCCCGGCACTCTGTAGGTTTGATAGTTTTCGCAAAATTAATTCCTAAAAATTACATTAAAAACAAGCGTCTAGACAGTAATACCCCCTTAATGGCGGAGTTACTTGTCATTAAGTGTTCCCTAATTGGCCATCAACTGCATCAGTCATGTATTGAATTCATTTCTCCCCTTTACAAAGCTGATTTAATATTCAAAGTATAGCGGTATCTATTACAACGGGTATTTTTTTGTGGTAAGGGGTTCATTACGACTCGTCCGGCAATTAACCCTTCAGGTAGCCTAGATTCGCCGAAACATACCCCCGGCGAGGCGGGCGATATGGGACAGGTCAGAATGAGTCATTTTCTGCAGTGCCCGCGGTAATAGATACCGCTATATTTCGAAGCTCCTTTGACGCGGTTCAAATTTACCGACAGAAGCCTAAACGTGGCTTGATATTCGCACGTGCCACTTGGCAGCCGTATGCGCGAAATCACGCATCGGGAGAGTGCCTCTGTCGAGAGAAATAATTACGTGCCTTTCTTTTCAATCTAGAAAGAACATACACATGTAGTGAGAGAGTACTGCTTTGTAAAATGAGAAATACGATACGCCGTCCGATCTGCCATGTGAACACTGTGCGGCCCGTATAATGTGGCATTCAATGAAAAATTTAGGCAAGAAATATATGTTATTTATGATCGATACTATTAAAAGGTTTCAATCGACCTTCTGAAATTCTGTCCCTCGTGCGACGGAACATTATCGTATGTAGGTAGGTAGGTATAGGTAGGTAGGTAGGTAGGTAGGTAGGTAGGTAGGTAGGTAGCTAGGTATATATAGGTAGGTAGGTAGGTAGATTCTAGTCCAGAGAGAGCGATGTTTCCGATGTTTCCCATTTCAAATGGGAAACTCGGATACAAGCAACAGGCAACAGCTTTCTTTGATGTCATGCCGCCCGCAGTTTACGAGTAGCAATTAAATTGTCGCTAGTCGACGGGATACTCGTGTTGCCAACATGTTGCCAACATTTTGTATCCCGGTTTGTACCTACATTCGGATAGTGGCTGTTGCCGAGTATCCGTCGGCGAGTTGCAAGTCGGCGGGATACATGTTGACAACACCGGATTATCGTGTTGCCAACATATTTGTATCCCGGTATAGACTTACCTTAACTGGCCCCGCTCGGACAAGGTATTGAGATAATGAAATGTTGGGCGCCAGGTGTTCCGAAACACCAAAGAAATTCGAGATCGATAACAGTCAGATCACGTGAACCGGAAACGGAACTCCGCTAGCTCAGCCCCGTATCGGCAAAGGAGAGGGGCGGGGTCTCAAGACAAAGAAACGAATTTGAGGCGATTCATAACAAGAAAATAACACTAAGCTTTATTATAGATCTTCTTATACACTACTGGTTAGTCTAAGAGCCTAACGGCTACGGCAAGGTCGGGCTTCAAAACAGTCCTTATCGCGAAACTAACAAGCAGAATAACCGACAATAATTCGCGGGAGAGATAGGAACGGTAGCCGCGACAAATTCGCGAGGGAAGAGGAACGTTAGCCGGAGAAATTCGCGGAAGAGATAGGAACGATAGCCACGACAAATTCGCGAGGGAAGAGGAACGTTAGCCGGAGAAATTCGTGGGAGAGATAGGAACGATAGCCGCGAAAAATTCGCGAGGGAATAGGAACGTTAGCCGGAGAAATTCGTGGGAGAGATAGGAACGATAGCCGCGAAAAATTCGCGAGGGAATAGGAACGTCAGCCGGAGAAATTCGCGGAAGAGGTAGGAACGGTAGCCGCGACAAATTCGCGAGGGAAGAGGAACGTTAGCCGGAGAAATTCGCGGAAGAGGTAGGAACGGTAGCCGCGACAAATTCGCGAGGGAAGAGAAATTTGCGGGAGAGAATCAACCACCCTGAGCGGAGAACAGTGAGTCGAGCGCACGAGCTATTTTATGCTATATTTTGCCGCACTAAGGGCACTCTTTTCTATTAATAGATAACGCGCTCGATAGCGCACGGAACGAAACGAAAACGGTATTACCGCACTACCGACGCGCACTATCCTGCCGACGATAACGCGGGCTCAACTCGTCTCAGGGAATTCGGTCGCCTCGTGCTACCGAATTTCCCGAGCATCCCCTGATACTACAACCGCGAACTGAATCGCTAAACGATAAATGATTACTATTAACGCGCGACACAAGATACTACGAAAAAAAAACTCTAAAGGTACGTTTAGACCGGGATACAAAATGTTGGCAACATGTTGGCAACACGTTTATGGCTGTTGGCAACATCGCTGTTGGCAACATCAACATCGCTGTTGGCAACATCAACATTGAGTGTTGCCAACACGATGTCGCTGTTGGCAACATAGTGTTGGATACATCGACTTGTATCCGGATACATGCGGTCAGAACCAGTTGAGCGTTCAAACGAAACGGAGTGTTGATATTAAAAAATGGAACGGTCTATTGCTGCTGGTGTTAGTCCTGCTTTCATCATAATAGCCTCCCAGAAGCGAAAAAGAAGGTGGAGGCAGCGACAGTTTTTACAAAACGGGACAAGCTATGGTGACAATTTAATGGCGGAGTTACTTGTCATTAAGTGTTCCCTAATTGGCCATCAACTGCATCAGTCATGTATTGAATTCATTTCTCCCCTTTACAAACCTGATTTAATATTCAAAGTATAGCGGTATCTATTACAATGGGTATTTTGTGGTAAGGGGTTCATTACGACTCGTCCGGCAATTAACCCTTCAGGTAGCCTAGATTCGCCGAAACATACCCCCGGCGAGGCGGGCGATATGGGACAGGTCAGAATGAGTCATTTTCTGCAGTGCCCACGGTAATAGATACCGCTATATTTCGAAGCTCCTTTGACGCGGCTCAAATTTACCGACAGAAGCCTAAACGTGGCTTGATATTTGCACGTGCCACTTGGCAGCCGTATGCGCGAAATCACGCATCGGGAGAGTGCCTCTGCCGAGAGAAATAATTACGTGCCTTTTTCTTTTCAATCTAGAAAGAACATACACATGTAGTGAGAGAGTACTGCTTTGTAAAATTAGAAATACGATACACCGTCCGATCTGCCATGTGAACACTGTGCGGCCCGTATAATGTGGCATTCAATGAAAAATTTATGCAAGAAATATATGTTATTTATGATCGATACTATTAAAAGGTTTCAATCGACCTTCTGAAATTCTGTTCCTCGTGCGACGGAACATTATCGTATGTAGGTAGGTAGGTAGGTAGGTAGGTAGGTAGCTAGCTATAGGTATAGGTAGGTAGGTAGGTAGATCTAGTCCAGAGAGAGCGATGTTTCCGATGTTTCCCATTTCAAACTCGGATACAAGCAACAGGCAACAGCTTTCTTTGATGTCATGCCGCCCGCAGTTTACGAGTAGCAATTAAATTGTCGCTAGTCGACGGGATACTCGTGTTGCCAACATGTTGCCAACATTTTGTATCCCGGTTTGTACCTACATTCGGATACTGGCTGTTGCCGAGTATCCGTCGGCGAGTTGCAAGTCGGCGGGATACATGTTGACAACACCGGATTATCGTGTTGCCAACACCGGATTATCGTGTTGCCAACATTTTTGTATCCCGGTATAGACTTACCTTAACGGGTCTTGTTTGCCTGCGACGCGTCGGACGTTTGAGTCACCATCGAGTCACCCCTTGTTTCACCGGTACCTTTCGCATAAATCGGAATGCGATGACGCGACCGACGCTACCCCCGCCGACGGCCACCCTTTGTTCGGTTTGACTATTTTTAAGGGAAGCGCGCCGGAATCGGCAGAGCTCATCGAGAAACGTCGGACTACGCACCGTGCTATCCGTCGTCGCGCCGCACTGACTCTCAACCGCTATCTTTGTTACGAATTTAGTTAAATTAATTTTCTTGTATGGTTCTTCATTAAATATATTGAGTGATTGGTTTATGTACGTGCCGTATTCACTGGACATTCGTATCAATATAGACTCCTTTAGACACAGTGTCTCGCTCAATTTTTGTCGGATTCACTTGAAATTTTAACTGTAACTTCTTAAATAAATTATCTAGGGAAATACACACGCTTTTTAAGATTGATATATAATAAAAATTGTTATTAACAATTTGAAGTCGATTTTTAGCGAAAAAATAAAAAAAAAGTTCAAACTGACGCCTGTCACGTCTTGCGGACCGACAAACGCCAGGGTTCCGTTCAATCGGAAAAAAGAAACTACAGACCTATCGACTCATGCGAAAAGGCCATTCTTGACAAGCATAATGCGGGCTATATTCTCTACAGGAATTGAGGAATTGCGGTTATCTACAGGCATTGAAGAGGAAATCGTCCCTATCACAGGCAACTATCAGTCCGCTACTCTCACCTTCGGTCTTGGCGATCTAATCAAGAGACGCGGCAGTGTCTCGCGGCATGTTCGTTCAAGTAGTTTCGCGCTCAGACACGACAGCGCTGATGTCACGAGCGCACCCGTGTCTCTTTACACCACAAATGTCTGCCCCCTGCACCCCTCAATTTTTACATCGAATTTTCTCAATAAATATACGGTTATAACCAAAACTATGCTTAGTTACGCCATATAAATTGACTATTCTCTATTGATAGAGACCAGAATAAATGCTATAAGTTACATATTAACAGAGATTTTTCCTTAGCAACGCGAAGCCACGCCCCTTGCGCCTAAAAGTCGAGAATCCGATTTCTCGGACGATATATATATATGTCAAAATCTCAAAAAATTCCGCCTATCTTCGGCGATAGTCGGCCATGATCGGAAATATGTACACAGATACGGCCACACGCATCCGCCATCAAATGTATGTGAGAGTGTGTGAGAGAATATATTCCTTAAATGTTTGGGTATTTTCAAAGTTAATAAAATATTTCCATTCGCGAAACGATTAACCTCGCGTTTATTTCGATCTTCGGACGCGATTGTTAATAAAATGTGAAAATTCAGTGTAATCGGAGTTATGAATCTCAATAGTGGTGAATATGACAGACGCTCCGTATAGTTTAATAATCGTTTGTTTTTTTTCGATAATCGAGATAGTGAACGGATGCAGTGCTGTGTTTCTCTGGTTGCCTGTGCATAAAGAGCAGGAAAGGAGACGGCAGTATCTCAGAATAATTACCATCAGATAAGTTTAATTGCCATCTGACAGCTTTAACCTCACTTTCGATGGAAGGACAATTATCTTTGTGATATTTCTATTTTTTGTTTCAGCGTCATGCGAGCATGAGACGAATTGATGGCTTTTCTTCTCTGTCACAATCAAAGCCGTGGGAGAAAAATAGGAGATGCAATGGAATTGGATCACAACAATCAAGTAATTACTTTATCACTATTTTTTCTCTATAGATATATTTCCTCTTTCGTACTATTACAAGTTCCAATTTACACATCGACCTGTCAAACCTGAAGTGTCCATGTACCTCACTTCTATTGCATTTGTTCTTCGCCTCCGTTGTAACGACAGTCAATGAGGAATCACTGATACCAATTAGGGTTCGAGGGTTATTCCTTATTATTTCTAGCACAGCATCGATATTTTACTGCACCTGTTTTCTTCTGGGACTTCGTAAAATAATTATAAAAACCCCATATGATTGTTATTTACAATTTGTTACAGATCGTATGCGAACCCGAGGGGGCTTCTTTCGAACGAGGGATCATCCACTTGTTGTTCCAAGAACCAGTTGCATTAGTTCATTCGGCGAGCTGGATCTGCTGTCTCGAGTACATGCCACAGCCCGAATACTCTTGTCGAGGTTTATTCCTTACATTTCACGTACACTTCCATGTACACTTCATGTTTGATAGGTTGGTATATAAATTGGAACTTCTGATAGTATAATACGAAAGAGGAAATATATCGATAAAGGAAAAATAATAATAAAGTAGTTACTACATTATTGTAATCCAATTCCATTGTGTCCCTTACTTTTCTGCCACGACTTTTATCGTTAATAGTGAAGAAAAATCAAATTTATTGGTTGATCCATCTACTATCAACAATCAAAGTCGTGGCAGAAAAATGAGGGATACAATGGAATCGGATTACAGTAATGGAGTAACTACTTTTTTTTTTTCTTTATCGATATATTTCCTTTTTCGTATTATACTATCACAAGTTCCAATTTATATACCGACCTGTCAAACGTGAAGTGTACATGTACCTCACTTCTATTTCATCTCTTCTTCGCCTCTAGTGTAGCGATGGAAATTACAAAATATCATCATTTACACCCCACAAAGCACGTTTTTGCAAGTAACATTTCTGTAACATCCTACAATATTTTACAATATTCGTGAACATTACCGTATGTTAGAAATATATAATATATTTATCGATAAATTCGCGAATGTTGCAAAATATCATAGAAACATTTCGGAATCATTAAGTCGAAAGATCTCCTCGATAAGGTACAGCTCGATAAGATTGTACTTGTTAGGGCTGAATTATATAGGGTAATTATAAAAGCACTATATAATTCAGCCGTAACAATTACAATCTTATCGAGCTGTACCTTATCGAGGAGATCTTTTAGGAAGTCCCAGAAGAACACAAGTGCAGCGAAATATCGATGTTTTGTGCTGGAAATGTATTTACGAGTAAGGGCGAAATTTCAGCGGTGCATGCAAAAGGATTTCTTAAAACTATTCCAACGTCTCGAGTTAATATATGTAACAACATACATACAGGGTCAGTTGCACTATACAAACCAGCAAATGGGTTGCATATCGCTCGGCGCTTAGGAGATACCGACGATTCCTGTAATTTAATGGTAATTTCGTTAGCCCGGACTCAAACCAAAGAGACGTATGAATTTGAAAAACATCGGCTAACTTTTAGTGTAGGTGACGGGTGCTCCGAAAAATATGACAGCTGTTTGTGTTTTTATTATTAATAAATAGAAGTCGTGCTATTGTTCTGTAGTCATTCGTCGAACATAAACAGCAGAAAAGGAGTCGAAATACAATCAGATAAGTTAATTTCTGAATTACTTCATTTAACCTCATTTTGATAACCTATAAATAATACATACCTTTGTGGTCACTTCTTTTTTTCTTTCAGCATTGCATATGAGGATGGGACGAACTCTTTGAGGACTAAGCGGAATTAATCTTTCTACATATTGGAGAATCCAAGTCGTGGGAGAAGAACAAAAACATCGGAGTAACTACAATATCGGGGTAACTATAATACTTTATTTCTATTTTTTTCTCATCGGTGCTTGCCCTCTGCCTTCCTACTACAAGTCTCGATTTATATACTAAATTTTATTTTATTTTTAGTTCATCGCCTCCACTCCATCGCCTTCAACTTCTTCTACCCAGTGAGGATTTCTCACGGACCAATAGTGGGCGTTGGGATTATTCACTAATCCTTCGTTGTAGAATTTCGATTCATCTGTGAACAAAATCTTCTGACGAACGAGGGATCGTCCACTTGCCGTTCCAAAAACCAGTCGGAATAGTTCATTCGTCGAGCTGGATCTGCTTTCTCCGGTGCATGTATGTACTTCATTTTAAAAGATGAAAATTCTTTTCTATTTCTTATAGCCTTATTCTCTCTAGGAGAGCATCGATGTTCCACTGCTCTCGTATTCTTTCAGGCCTTTCTAAAATAATTATAGAAATCACATATATAATTCAGCTCTGACGAGTACAATCTTATCGAGCTGTCTTATCGAGCTGTATCTTTCAATGTAATGATTCCAAAATGTTTCTATAACGTTTTGCAACTTTGTGAATTTATCGAGAAACATATATTTCTAATATAGGGTAGTGTTCAAAAATATTGCAAAATATCGCAAGGGTATCAGAAAAATTACTTGTAAGGACGTGTTTTATGGTATGTAATTTCTTAATTAATTATTTGTTAAGATAATTTAACATAAATCTCTCGCTTTCGTAATTTCTGTCGCTTATGAGACTGCTGGATTGCCGTACCTTTGGTCCAATATTGAAAATCAATCTTCTCAAGGCAGAATACGACTTGGGCATGTTTCAGCGTACAATTAGCTAGATCCAGCTCGACGAATGAACTATTCTGACTGGTTTTTGTAACGGCAAGTGGACGATCCCTCGTTCGTCAGAAGATTTTGTTCACAGATGAATCGAAATTCTTCAACGAAGGATTAGTAAATAATCACAACGCCCACTATTGGTCCGTGAGAAATCCTCACTGGGTAGAAGAAGTATGCAGTCGAAGGCGATGGAGTGGAGGCGATGAACTAAAAATAAAATAAAATTTAGTATATAAATCGAAACTTGTAGTAGGAAGGCAGAAGGCAAGCACCGATGAGAAAAAAGTAGAAATAAAGTATTTTTTGTCACTCAGTGTCAAATACTCGGTTTCATGGGCGTCCTCGACGCATGTGAAATCATCTTTCACACACCAATTCGTGAAAAGTTGCGCGGTGCGTGAAATAACCTGCGCAGTGCGTGAAATCGTCAATCTCGTGTTTGACACTTAGTGACAAAAAATAGAATTCGTTATTCGGTTGTTTCGCGCCGTTCTAACGAGTGTGATTGCCGTACTCGCTTCGCTCGTGCGGAAAACTTCACTCTCGTTAGAAACAGCGTTTCACGCCCTAATAACGAAAATAACTAATAGTTACCCCGATATTGTAGTCACTCCAATGTTTTTGTTCTTCTCCCACGACTTGGATTCTTCAATATGTAGAGAGATTAATTCCGCTTAGTCCTCAAAGAGTTCGTCCCTTCCTCATATGCAATGCAGAAAAAAAAAGAAGTAACCACAAAGATATGTATTCTTCATAGGTTATCAAAATGAGGTTAAATGAAGTAATTCAGAAATTAACTTATCTGATTGCATTTCGACTCCTTTTCTGCTGTCTATGTTTGATGAATGACTACAGAAAAATAGCACGGTTTCTATTTATTAATAATAAAAACACAAACAGCTATCACATTTTTCGGAACACCCATCACCTACACTAAAAGTTAGCCGATGTTTTTCAAATTGATACGTCTCTTTGGTTTAAGTCCGGGCTATCGGGGTTTGAGTAGAATCGGAGTAGAATTGGTTTCGGGAGAGTGCGCTGCGGTCTTACGAGCCGAGCGTGAAGTGTCAAACGTCTGATCTCCCAGTAGCTGTCAATTCGGGAGATCGAAGCATCTAACCTCGAAATCGTTAATTTATAAATAATGATAAATAATGCGTAGAAGTTATAAGAAATAATCATTCGGGTTTCTTCGATGAGATTCCTCAAGTGTTTAAAAATCGGTGTCCGATTTTTGCCAATAACTGTTGCTTCAACTTCCAGAGATATTAAGTATTACTACAGAACGAGTAGGTTAGAAGATTTTCATGAAGACTCGCGCTATTCTAACATGGAATCTCGTACAGGTGCAACCGAAGAGGATCTAGCTCGTGTCCTGTCCGTAAAAAGATGACTCGATGTACATCGGAGAATGTCAGGCTTGTCACCGAGCGCCTATTACCCACGGTACATTAATTGCAATACGCGCTTCTCGTTTCATTCAACTATTCCATCGTTAAATAACTTTTACTTCTTTCAAGGTAATAACCTTTTATGAACTGTTCGTGGTAGGAGACAGCGATCGATAATAGAGACTCGTCGTAGACAAGTTCGTCTATTAAAACTAAAAGGCAATTCGGTGCGCCGCGAACTAGGTACTACTGCGATAATGTGCCCGAGCTCGCGGTCTATTCTGCAATTAACGTTAACATAATCGTGATTATGCTCGGGTGAAGGGTGTTCCAAGAGAGGTAAGTTGATACTAAACATTGGATGCTGTAAGCTGACTTGCTAGTGTATGCTTTGCAACTGGAACATCATCGCAGGAATAATTTGTCTATGATTAGTCACAATCATTGATCGTTGCCCCCTACGATCAACAATTCGTACAAGATAAATACTTTGAAAGAAGTAAAAGTTACTTAAAGCAGGAATAGTTAAAATGAAAAGCGCATATTGCAATGAAAATACCATGGGTGAAAGGCGCTCATTGATAAGTTCGACAATGTCTGATGTCGATCGACTCATTTTCTTCAGGATAGGACAGGAGTTACATCCTC
This sequence comes from Xiphydria camelus, assembly GCA_963678675.1. Classification (NCBI taxonomy): domain Eukaryota; kingdom Metazoa; phylum Arthropoda; class Insecta; order Hymenoptera; family Xiphydriidae; genus Xiphydria; species Xiphydria camelus. The sequence continues at coordinate 16,412,082 of OY783200.1, forward strand.
TTTGTTTGCACCTTATGAAGGGGACTTGCAAGAAAACCGTCAAAAACTTCATGAAAATCTTGTAACCTACTCGTTCTGCAGTAATTACTTACTTAATCGCTGCAAGTTGAAGCCACAGTTATGGACACCGATTTTTAAACACTTGGGGAAACTCATCGAAGAAACCCGAATAATTATTTATCACTTCTACTTATTATTCATTATTATTTACAAATTAACAATTTCGAGGTTAGATACTTCGATCTCCCGAATTGACAGCTACCGGCAGATCAAACCCCTTCCCCCCTCCCCCCCCTCGAACCCCCCCCCATGATTTATTAGAATTTTTTCATTCATAAAATTAGCTCCCGCAGGGGAAATTACATTTTGTACTGTAAACTATGAGATAGATGTATCTCATCTAGAGCTACGAATGAAGTATAAAATATCAATTGAACACAGATTTGTTGATACAGAAACGATTACTATCCACTTTACTTACTATAAATCATGATTACACGAAATCCTGTCCCGCTGATTGTGACATCTTGTATGCCTCCTAATGCCTAAACTCTGTCCACTATCCGTCTTGCTTATTCCAACCAAACTCTTCAAGATCGAAGGGGTACATTTATCCAAATATCTTGCGGAAGGAAATACCGGACGAAAAATAGCACAAGCTAGTAGAGTCACTTTCATGAATTAATTTATTAATAATCCATCAGTAATAATGTATGAATGCAAGGTTAAATAACGAAAATAACGAGGAATAACGCGTAAAGCTGATAAAACCTTATGAATATAAAATAATCGGACCGTATTGTTACGAGAGTGTTACAATAGGAAGGATGGAAGGGTTTCGAATTAAACTTCATATTAACAGACGCATTATGTACAAGGATTAAGAGGGAAAGGATCAACGGCGACGAGTGATATAGAAACCGCCTCTAGTTGGAAGAATCCATTGTGATCGAGATTGGCTACGGTACCAGTGTCGGCGTAAATCGATTACGATAACTGCTTCGAGTCACGTCCATTTTTTATCCAAAACGCTCAAGGTTCTTCAGCCTTTGCTCATGATCCGGGCTGTCACCGCCATCGCCAACACTGCTCCTTCCTTTTCCAGCGAGGCTCCCGTTCTTCTCCACCGTTCATACTCCTGACGTTATGCCGCTGTCGGATGTCACAGGAACTCTGCATGATTTGCGACTGGGTGTAGATGGCCCGTTCTCTTGAACTCTTCACACGTTGCTAGTACTGGTACCGTTTCAGGAACCCTTCGTGGTGACGACTTCCTCCTCTGTCTCGTCGCCTCGTCTCTGTCATTTTTTTTCTTTCTTTTACCACACTCTCATTGCAAGTCTTGCTTCGATATTTCATGTTTCCGCCGATGCGTCTTTCTCTTACAGCTATTCGAGTCGGTCTTGGACTGCCCTCGCTTTAAAAGAGTGCCCCTGCCATTGACGCTGCTGCTGCTGCTGCTGTCCTTGCTGCTACTACGACTCGAATGTCTGGAATCGTTGTCCATCGGAGCGGCCGCGTATCGCGATCGGCGAGATATCATTCAGGAGCTGGTGCGCAGTTGAGCAGTGTCGACCAGCTGCTGCTGCTGTTCGTCACTGTCTTCCACATGGTTTTTCGGCGTCACTGCACTTTTCTTTCGCACTTTACTCACTCCTTCTGTCGGCGACTCTGCCGCGTTTTCTTTCCATGTCTTCCAATTTTCACCTTGACTCAGACTTTAATTTCATTTCAATTGCACCTTTCGTCGACGAGGCAGAGCTCGACCACTCTGGCGAGGACCACGTTGACGGTAGCCCCTTCCTCCACGACTGCCAGTCGCATTAGTTTCTCTCTGCAATTAAATATCAGTCGTGTTATTTGGTTGAACATCGAAAAGAAACCCGAATTATTATGTCTTATCGTTTCAAGCAATTACTCACCATTATTCCAACGTTCACAATTTTGAGGTTACACTTCACTTCTCCCGCATTTATCTACCTCCTGCTTTTACCATTTCAAATATTTCGCTCGTACGTAGCGCCATCTTCCAAAGCCAACTCTAACTAAAACACTGCCGAAGTCAAATTTCAGAAAAATTCAGGTCGCTGCACCTGCTCGACTAGCCATTGGACATACGGTACGTAACTTTGCGAGTGACTTGAGAAATTTTTTTACGAGTAAGGGCAAAATTTCAGCGGTGCATGCAAAAGGATTTCTTAAAACTATTCCAACGTCTCGAGTTAATATGTAACAATATATGTACTGTCATAAGTAGTATCTTTACATGTGATGAAACAATTCGTCACGGTTATTGGAAGAGTATACTTATTATTAGAGTTAAAGGTGAAATGTCTACATGGATTTCTGAAGACGACCAAAATATAAGAAAAATCCGACGGCCTGTAAATTCGAAAGCGGTATGTTTTATTTCTCCAAAATACTAAAGCAAAGTGAAAAATATAAGGGCACTCTAGTTTATAAATCCCTTTCAAAATATAACGAGAATAAATCAAAAGTAACGTGGTTATAATTAATTAGCTCGTATCGGTATAAAATGTGAGATTTTAATTTGATGGTAATAAAAGGCTTTTCTCCTGCATGTGTAGATACGTATTCTCCTCATGAATAAATTCCAAAAAGTACTGAAATCCCCCCAGAAAAACAGATTCTCTGTAAAAAAAAGGCGGCATGTTCATTCAGTGCCAACAAAAATTGATACGTAAAATACTCTCCAAAAAAGATTTGAAATCAATTAAGATCGCCATGTTCAAGATTTATATATAAAAAGTAAAAGGCATCATTTGAGAGGAAAATTATTGTAACTCGTTACTAAAAAATTCGACTAAAAAATTTATAAAAAACATTTTCATAAAAAAGAACTTGCCGCGTTTTTTCCTTCAAAATAAAAAATTTACAGAGAATTACATTCGATGTTTATGCACTTATGATTTTAAATAAATTCACACACTCTTATATGATACCACCAGTATACCGAACGTTGCACGAGAAACCGATCAGGTGGGGGCCTTCTGAATTTCTCTGAATTTGACTTCGGCAGTGCAATTTATGAATCACTCTAGCACCGTCCAAGCACTGCAAATTATTCGGTATAGTGGACAAAATATGAAAACTTAAACGCGGGAAGTTCTTTTTTATGAAAATTTGTTTATAAATTTTTTAGTCGAATTTTTTAGTAACGAGTTACAATAATTTTCGTTTCAAATGATGCCTTTTACTTTTTATATATAAATCTTGAACATGGCGATCTTAATTGATTTCAAATCTTTTTTGGAGAGTATTTTACATATCAATTTTTGTTGGCACTGAATGAACATGCCGCCTTTTTTTACAGAGAGAATCTGTTTTTGTGGGTCTTCCTTTCGTTTCGAGATTTCGGATACTATAATTTATGAGGCTTACCTTGAGGTCGTTAGAAGGGTTGGGCTGCTCAGGTCCGTTTCTCTCAGTCTCTTCCTTGGTTTATGACTTCTTATTGATGAGCGCTGATAGGGATTCGGTTGCCGAGGATTAATCGAGACACTGAAGCTAGACACTACTTCTACTTTTATTAACAAAGATAATTTTGGCAGAATGACATACCGTTACAATTTCAAACTGCAGAGCGTTAGCTACTGGTAGCAAGTTCATAATACAAATCGAGGAGAGCGGAGAGCAGGAAGAGCGTGTGTCGTGTAGCGCAGAAAATCCACCGCGAGGAGACGATTCTCGGCCTTTTATGTTGTCCTGGCGGGGCTTATCCTATTTTCATTCCTGGAAAATTCGCTCGGGCTGGACTTTAAGTTATTGAGATTGCAAGGTCTACTTTTACTCGCTTCGGTTATTTACAAAGAATTTGCCTGTTGCTCGCTTTCTACTCTATCTTATCTCTACTAAGTAATTTTACGAAAACGGCTACGTGAGGACGTGACACACCAATTTGCGAATTTTCGATTAAAATGTATAATCGTGGGTATTTCCCTAGCAAAACTAATGTAGAGTAACGACAAATTTTTTTTGCCCTAGGTGCTGTTCGGAGAATGTTATGATGTACGCAGATTCGCTCCTCCGTTTACCACTTGCCAAGACGCCATTTTGTATCAAAAGTTAAAATAAAATTTTGTTATATACCTCAAAACATGTATAATAAAGCCTCAAAATTTCATGTTGATCCATTGAATAGTTTCCAAGAAAAAAAATCCCAAAAAAACGTTCATTTTTCAGTGTACCTGGGTAGTATAACCCCTTAATACACATAGTAGTTCATGTTATGTAACAAAAATTATGTTAAATAGTTTGATATAACAAAAATATAGCAGCTAAAACCTAAAACACAACAAATTAAAATATCTCGAAAACTATCAACAAGTGGATTATGCATATTGTGGTTCAATCGACTGCAAATTGTCTCTACTAACACCTCTTCAAAAAGGAATACGTCGCGGTACCAGTCACCCTGTATATATGGGGGAATCCACATCAACTTTAAATGACGCCGACCTTTGAGTCACAGATTTTGTTGTCATTTTTTTTATGTAATACTTTCCTATTTATAATACATTCTCAAATTTCTTTTTAATCCAACATTGCGTTCTTGTCCTATAATTTATTGAAATTTCCCATATTTTCTAATCTTGTGAAATTTATTCCTAATTTTCTCCTACTAAATGAACTCTAAGAAAAGATTCCTTATACAAAAAATGCTCTTTATAACCTGAACTTAGTGGGGAAAAATTGATATCATTTCTAAACAAGGGAATAATATGAAAGAAAAAATAGTTTATTTTACAAATATTTAATTTTCTGAAATACGCCATTTTTGTTTTTAACGAAATTTTAACCATGAATTCTTTGGTGTATTATAGGAAAATATTGAGCCCGAAACGAAGTTGGGATGAGCATTTGTTCATTTTATATTAAACATTTACTGAATATCAGAAAAAGAAATTCTTTTAAAAATAAAGTGTCAGCATCTTATGTCATGATTTTTTTATTTAATTATTTTGTAGACTGTATGATCGTTAGAAAAAGAATATTTTTTCGTTGTACAAAATGCAGCACCTGGATTTTACTAGAATAATAACCAGGCAACCATCTATCCAGTAGTCATTTATTATACATTTAATGGAATTTGAAAGCATCAAAGTCTTGTTATCATTTCTGATTGTTTGAATCATGATGCTGTAGCTGTCTGGACGTTTACTGAATTTGTTGTTAGTCACATAAAATCATTCATACCAAACCCATCCAAAATTATTTATTTTTCTGATGGAGCACCACAACAATTCAAAAATTTTAAGAATTTGGTAAATATTTATTACCATAATGTGTGTGTGTGCCGACTTTACTATTCCTGCTGAGTGACATTTTTTTGCGATAGCTCATGGCAAGGGATTCCATGTGATCCTACTTTTTCTATATTAGGACGAATGTGGGCTTTCAAAATGTCCAAATAAACAAATATATCCATTTTTCCGCCGATGAAATTGAGATTTCCCACTCCAGCTGCCGACATGGAACCCCATACCATAAGGGATCCGTGTTAACGGGGTTGGTGTTAAATTTTCTTTATTTAGTGCTGTACCGGGTTTTCTCCACATACTCGTACTTTAGTTCTCACATGTACCAAATAGTTCAACTTTAGCTTTATCGGAAATCAATACTTTGTTCCAAAATTCTGAAGGGACGTTTACGTACTGTTGGGTAAATTGCATTCTCTTCTTTTTATTTACTTTACGAATCTATGCCTCCTTTCTTGCAACTTGTCCGTGAAACCCTCCTTTTCTGATTACCCGGCATACTGTTTCGACACTAAAGGCCTGAGCACACAGAACGCGAACTCACCGCGCGGCCATACCGCGCGGTGCGAACTCTATAACAATGGAAAAGCACTGTCACACAGACAGCACGGACTGGGCCGCCCGACTCCCGCGAACTTTGTAGCGAGTAATGTCGCATTAAGGCTTGAGCACACAGAACGCGGACTCACCGCGCGGCCTTACCGCGCGAAATTTGTAGCAAGTAATGTTGCATTATCCCAGTCAAACAGAAGGCGGCCTGCCGCGGCGGACAAGTAGAGTTCGCGGCGGACAGCAAAATTTTACAGAGTTCGCGCGGCAGAGACCATCCTTGATACCTGAGTACGGCACGCCAGGTAGGCGCATGGTGCAAATGGGTTGTAGTACAGGGCCCCCTTTCTCGAGTCACTCGCAGGAGAAACGTATACGTTTCTTAGCGAGTAGACCAATCAGGACCCCCGCAATAACGGAATACTTGATCCTGATTGGTCTATTGGCTAAGTGCACGCAAGGATACGAGCGAGTTCGAGAAAGGGGGCCCAGGCTGCTAATAAGTTCACAGTCCCGTGACGACATAAGAATCTTAACTCCGTTTATGCGGAATTGATTGCGTTTTGCCACTTCAAAATGATGTAGTCAACTGATGGCATCCCATTTGAAGTGCGTTAGTCACATTTAGCTAAAGATCAATTTTTCAAGTGAAGGGTTATAGCACTTCCAGTGATCCAAAATCACTAATCAAATATTTTTTCACCTGATAAAAAAAAAGTCGTGGCTGAAAGGGTTAAATATATAATTTATCGTTTCTCCTTTTCAAAATTGAAGTAATGAAAATGTTAAGACCAAGCAGGGGCTGTGGCTTATAATATAATTAATGCATAATTTCCCGGAACCGCTAGCCGTCGGCTACTTAATTCACTTATAATTAGAAGTAGCGACGAATTCCGACCGATGGTCTATCGGAAAACTAGGAAACCCTAACAACCACCGCTCGGTCCAGTTATAGTCCAAGAGCCAGAGCCAAAAAAAGTCTGAATTTACTAAGCCTAGTTTTTTTTATAGTTTATTACAATGGTTGTGTAGACAAACATACTGCGAATGTGTATGTCAAGCGAAACTCAGAACAGGTGTCTCAGGGACGCCAGCGAAGTTGTCATTCCTGCCGAGGTAATAAAATGAATTTACTAAGACTGAAAATCGATATACAACTTGTATATTGCATATAAATAAAAGTTAAGACAATCAGTCAGTTAAATGTGGGGACGGAGCTAGTCAGTCGGCCGCAATGTATGTGCAAAAAATAAATACTGTGCAGTTCGTTTACTACACTTCAAAACTTTTGTGAGGGTATTAAATGTTATATCAAACATAAACAAAATGGTCAGTCATCGATTTTGTGGGACAACGCCCGTCAGTCAGCAAAAAAAGAAAAGAAAATTTCGTTCATGGTTCATGGCGTCCAGAACATGGCACCATTAGAATAAAACCAAACCAATTTAGAAAGGCATTTTTTAATAAAATTGAACATATATTTAAATATTTAAATGTTATGGAGCAATGGAGTTGTATCGATGATACCCCATCTCAGCATTTCTGGTTTGTTTCCTGCAGGTACAACTAACCCTTCGCGGTGATAGGGGTTAGGGGTCAATTGACCGTCCTTGATACCTGAGTACGGCACGACAGGTAGACGCATGGTGCATATGGTGCAATAATACCCCCGCAACCGACCTGTGCAGTTTGTCGCTCCGAAATCGGTCGTAGTAGAGGCAGGCGGTATGGGGCAGGTCAGAATGAGTCATTTCCTACAGTGCCCACGGTAATAAATACCGTTATATTTCGAAGCTCCTTTGATGCATCTCAAATTTACCGACAGAAGCCCGAACGTGGCATGTAAAAAACGATCGTCAACGCTGGACACATGCAATTGAGAGAACAGTTTTTGCGTGCTTTGTCGCTCCGAAATCGGTCGACGGTATGGGACAGATCAAAATGAATCATTTCCTGCTTTTACAATAGTCATAAATCAATAATCATAGTCATCTGTATAGTCAGGATGACGCAAGTCATACGGAAAACTGCACTCCCGCACAAAATCAATACATTTTTCATTATTTTGTTCTCTTTCACCACTCATTTTGCCTCTTTCCGCGCGCGAACTCTGTAAAATTTTAAGGCCTGAGCACACAGAACGCGAACTCACCGCGCGGCCTTACCGCGCGGTGCGAACTCTATAACAATGGAAAGACCCTGTCACACAGACAGCACGGACTGGGCCGCCTGACTCCCGCGAACTTTGTAGCGAGTAATGTCGCATTAAGGCCTGAGCACACAGAACGCGAACTCACCGCGCGGTCTTACCGCGCGGTGCGAACTCTATAACAATGGAAAGATCCTGTCACACAGACAGCACGGACTGGGCCGCTCGACTCCCGCGAACTTTGTAGCGAGTAATGTCGCATTATCCTAGTCAAACAGAAGGCGGCCTGCCGCGGCGGACCAGTACAGCTCGCGGCAGACAGCGAACCGAAGCGAACCGTTTGTAAAATTTTACAGAGTTCGCGCGCGGAAAGAGGCAAAATGAGTGGTGAAAGAGAATAAAATAATGAAAAATGTATTGATTTTGTGCGGGAGTGCAGTTTTCCGTATGATTTGCGTCATCCTGACTATACAGATGACTATGATTATTGATTTATGACTATTGTAAAAGCAGGAAATGATTCATTTTGATCTGTCCCATACCGTCGACCGATTTCGGAGCGACAAAGCACGCAAAAACTGTTGTCTCTCAATTGCATGTGTCCAGTGTTGACGAACGTTTTTTACATGCCACGTTCGGGTTTCTGTCGGTAAATTTGAGACGCGTCAAAGGAGCTTCGAAATATAACGGTATTTATTACTGTGGGCACTGTAGGAAATGACTCATTCTGACCTGCCCCATACCGCCTGCCTCGCTGTTGCGACCGATTTCGGAGCGACAAACTGCACAGGTCGGTTGCGGAGGTATTATTGCACCATATGTACACCATGCGTCTACCTGTCGTGCCGTACTCAGGTATCAAGAACGGTCAATTGACCCTAACCCCTATCACCGCGAAGAGTTAGTTGTACCTGCAGGAAACAAACCAGAAATGCTGATGGGGTATCATCGATACAACTCCATTGCTCCATAACATTTAAATATTTAAATATATGTTCAATTTAATTAAAAAATGCCTTTCTAAATTTGTTTGGTTTTATTCTAATGGTGCCATGTTCTGGACGCCATGAACCATGAACGAAATTTTCTTTTCTTTTTTTGCTGACTGACGGGCGTCGTCCCACAAAATCGATGACTGGCCATTTTGTTTATGTTTGATATAACATTTAATACCCTCACAAAAGTTTTGAAGTGCAGTAAACGAATTGCACAGTATTTATTTTTTGCACATACATTGCGGCCGACTGACTAGCTCCGTCCCCACATTCAACTGACTGTCATAACTTTTATTTATATGCAATATACAAGTTGTATATCGATTTTCAGCCTTAGTAAATTCATTTTATTACGTCGGCAGGAATGACAACTTCATGATAGACCATCGGTCGGAATTCGTCGCTACTTCTACCTAATTATAAGTGGATTAAGTAGTCGACGGCTAGCGGTTCCGGGAAATTATACATACATTAATTATTATAAGCCACACAGCCCCTGCTTGGTCTTAACACTTCCATAACTTCAATTTTGAAAATGAGAAACGATAAATTATACATTTAACCCTTTCAGTCACGACTTTTTTTTGATCAGGTGAAAAAATATTTGATTAGTGATTTTGGATCACTGGAGGTGCTATAACCCTTCACTTGAAAAGTTGATCTTTCGCTAAATGTGACTAACGCACTTCAAATGGGATGCCATCAATTGACTACATCATTTTTAAGTGGCAAAACGCAATCAATTCCGCATAAACGGAGTTAAGACTCTTATGTCGTCACGGGACTGTGAACTCATTAGCAGCCTGGGCCCCCTTTCTCGAACTCGCTCGTATCTTTGCGTGCACTTAGCCAATAGACCAATCAGGATCAAGTATTCCGTTGTTGCGGGGGTCCTGATTGGTCTACTCGCTAAGAAACGTATACGTTTCTCCTGCGAGTGACTCGAGAAAGGGGGCCCTGTACTACAACCCATTTGCACCATGCGCTTACCTGGCGTGCCGTACTCAGGTATCAAGGATGGTCTCTGCCGCGCGAACTCTGTAAAATTTTGCTGTCCGCCGCGAACTCTACTTGTCCGCAGCGGCAGGCCGCCTTCTGTTTGACTGGGATAATGCAACATTACTTGCTACAAATTTCGCGCGGTAAGGCCGCGCGGTGAGTCCGCGTTCTGTGTGCTCAGGCCTTTATCCTAGTCAAACAGAAGGCGGCCTGCCGCGGCGGACCAGTACAGCTCGCGGCAGACAGCGAACCGCAGCGAACCGTTTGTAAAATTTTACAGAGTTCGCACGCGGAAAGAGGCAAAATGAGTGGTGAAAGAGAATAAAATAATGAAAAATGTATTGATTTTGTGCGGGAATGCAGTTTTCCGTATGACTTGCGTCATCCTGACTATACAGATGACTATGATTATTGATTTATGACTATTGTAAAAGCAGGAAATGATTCATTTTGATCTGTCCCATACCGTCGACCGATTTCGGAGCGCCAAAGCACGCAAAAACTGTTGTCTCTCAATTGCATGTGTCCAGCGTTGACGAACGTTTTTTAAATGCCACGTTCGGGCTTCTGTCGGTAAATTTGAGATGCATCAAAGGAGCTTCGAAATATAACGGTATTTATTACCGTGGGCACTGTAGGAAATGACTCTTTCTGACCTGCCCCATACCGCCTGCCTCTACTACGACCGATTTCGGAGCGACAAACTGTACAGGTCGGTTGCGGGGGTATTATTGCACCATATGCACCATGCGTCTACCTGTCGTGCTGTACTCAGGTATCAAGGACGGTCAATTGACCCCTAACCCCTATCACCGCGAAGGGTTAGTTGTACCTGCAGGAAACAAACCAGAAATGCTGAGACGGGGTATCATCGATACAACTCCATTGCTCCATAACATTTAAATATTTAAATATATGTTCAATTTTATTAAAAAATGCCTTTCTAAATTTGTTTGTTTTATTCTAATGGTGCCATGTTCTGGACGCCATGAACCATGAACGAAATTTTCTTTTCTTTTTTTGCTGACTGACGGGCGTTGTCCCACAAAATCGATGACTGACCATTTTGTTTATGTTTGATATAACATTTAATACCCTCACAAAAGTTTTGAAGTGTAGTAAACGAACTGCACAGTATTTATTTTTTGCACATACATTGCGGCCGACTGACTAGCTCCGTCCCCACATTTAACTGACTGACTGTCTTAACTTTTATTTATATGCAATATACAAGTTGTATATCGATTTTCAGTCTTAGTAAATTCATTTTATTACCTCGGCAGGAATGACAACTTCGCTGGCGTCCCTGAGACACCTGTTCTGAGTTTCGCTTGACATACACATTCGCAGTATGTTTGTCTACACAACCATTGTAATAAACTATAAAAAAACTAGGCTTAGTAAATTCAGACTTTTTTTGGCTCTGGCTCTTGGACTATAACTGGACCGAGCGGTGGTTGTTAGGGTTTCCTAGTTTTCCGATAGACCATCGGTCGGAATTCGTCGCTACTTCTAATTATAAGTGGATTAAGTAGCCGACGGCTAGCGGTTCCGGGAAATTATGCATTAATTATATTATAAGCCACAGCCCCTGCTTGGTCTTAACATTTTCAAAACTTCAATTTTGAAAAGGAGAAACGATAAATTATACGTTTAACCCTTTCAGCCACGACTTTTTTTTATCAGGTGAAAAAATATTTGATTAGTGATTTTGGATCACTGGAAGTGCTATAACCCTTCACTTGAAAAATTGACCTTTAGCTAAATGTGACTAACGCACTTCAAATGGGATGCCATCAGTTGACTACATCATTTTTAAGTGGCAAAACGCAATCAATTCCGCATAAACGGAGTTAAGATTCTTATGTCGTCACGGGACTGTGAACTCATTAGCAGCCTGGGCCCCCTTTCTCGAACTCGCTCGTATCCTTGCGTGCACTTAGCCAATAGACCAATCAGGATCAAGTATTCCGTTGTTGCGGGGGTCCTGATTGGTCTACTCGCTAAGAAACGTATACGTTTCTCCTGCGAGTGACTCGAGAAAGGGGGCCCTGTACTACAACCCATTTGCACCATGCGCCTACCTGGCGTGCCGTACTCAGGTATCAAGGATGGTCTCTGCCGCGCGAACTCTGTAAAATTTTGCTGTCCGCCGCGAACTCTACTTGTCCGCCGCGGCAGGCCGCCTTCTGTTTGACTGGGATAATGCAACATTACTTGTTACAAATTTCGCGCGGTAAGGCCGCGCGGTGAGTTCGCGTTCTGTGTGCTCAGGCCTTTACAAACGGTTCGCTGCGGTTCGCTGTCTGCCGCGAGCTGTACTGGTCCGCCGCGGCAGGCCGCCTTCTGTTTGACTAGGATAATGCGACATTACTCGCTACAAAGTTCGCGGGAGTCAGGCGGCCCAGTCCGTGCTGTCTGTGTGACAGGGTCTTTCCATTGTTATAGAGTTCGCACCGCGCGGTAAGGCCGCGCGGTGAGTTCGCGTTCTGTGTGCTCAGGCCTTATAACAATGGAAAGATCCTGTCACACAGACAGCACGGACTGGGCCGCCCGACTCCCGCGAACTTTGTAGCGAGTAATGTCGCATTATCCTAGTCAAACAGAAGGCGGCCTGCCGCGGCGGACCAGTACAGCTCGCGGCAGACAGCGAACCGAAGCGAACCGTTTGTAAAATTGTACAGAGTTCGCGCGCGGAAAGAGGCAAAATGAGTGGTGAAAGAGAATAAAATAATGAAAAATGTATTGATTTTGTGCGGGAGTGCAGTTTTCCGTGACGGCTATTCTGTAATTCCGGGGAGAGTGAGCGTACCTGGGAAGTGACCGTTCCACGGGTGAGAGCTTCCCTCGCCCAGCTCATGCCCGACCGTTGAAACGTGTACCTAAACAGCTATTCTCTAAGTGAGGAGCGGGCGATGTTCACTGAAAAAGCAAGGAGAGTGAAGGAATCACTTGGTGCTTGTATAGTGAGTATCATGATTCGGTATAAAAAAGAAAAAGAAGTGAGGTATTTTAGTACCGTACTATTGACATGGAGCTGTACGATGTGGAGTTAAGGAAACCGAGTAGTTGCTGAGCAGCCTGGGTGCGATCCGGCGTGCTGTTGGTTTTTGGCGATGCTCAAAGGCGCCTCGTCCCAAACTGCACGCTTCATGTATAAACACTAAATTATCTCGGATCATACTCGGCAAACGGTATATTTCGGCGAAAGCGGCAAACGCGCTCGGAGTCCCGCACCTTTCCCGGAAATTTTAATCGATACCGCGCTATATACGTGGAATACTAAATCCGTCTTGTAAATTAGAGAATGACGAATTCAATAGATGACCGATCGGGGAGACCTGATCCCTGACTAATAAAGCGATCCGTTGGATACCTGGCCTTATTGTTCGAGGTCCGCTCGAGCATTCTTCGAGGTCCGCCCGAGCATTGTCCGAGGTCCGTCCGATCGTCTTTAGATAATCCTCTCGAGCGTCGCTCGAGCGTCGCTCGAGCTCAGCTCGAGCGTCGTCCGAGATTCGCTCGAGCGTAGCTCGAGCTCAGCTCGAGTGTCGATCGAGCTAATCTCGGACGACGCTCGAGCTAAGCTCGAGCGTCGGTCGATATCCGCTCGAGCGGTCGATCCGCATTCGGAGCTAGACCGATCTACACCGATCTAGACCGATCGACACCGATCTAGACCGACCGACACCGGTCTAGACCGATCGATACCGGTCTAGACCGATCGATACCGGTCTAGACCGATCGACACCGATCTAGACCGATCGAAACCGATCTAGACCGATCGACACCGATCTAGACCGATCGACACCGATCTAGACCGATCGACACCGGTCTAGACCGATCGACACCGATCTAGACCGATCGAAACCGATCTAGACCGATCGACACCGATCTAGACCGATCGACACCGATCTAGACCGATCGACACCGATCTAGACCGATCGACACCGATCTACACCGATCAATTTTTACTTAATTCAATTGGACCATCGATTTTGAGACAGAGCGTGAGATTTCGTGAATTAATTGTAGCACAGGCATTTAGACCGTCAGCAGATAGTGACAGATTCTGGTGCCCCATTTTCGCATAAATGCCTCGAAGAGGGTTGAAAGGTACTTCGATGCTGAGTTGAATAAAGCGAAATTTACGAATGGACCCTGGGGATAACATATAAAAAATTCGATTTTTCTTAACAGCGCGCGCTCGGCGTTGCATGCGATTTCAAATCAGAGTATAGGAAAGAGCGCAGGTATACTCGTAGGTAAGAGACCGAATTCATGTACACAATAGCTCGGGGTCCCAAACCTTCCTTGGAAGGTAATTTCCGGAGAATTCGTAACCAGCCATCTCTTGTAGTGACCGCGCTGGAGGAAATTTTATTAATCAACAGGCCCCCGGCACAGGTAGCGATTTCTCATTCAAATTTGTGTGCGTAGCGGAAAGCGGCCGGCCGACTGAACGTGCATAGGTACCTTAACTTTGTGTGTGCGGCCGTTCGGCCAGGACTGGCAATGGTGACAATTTCTAGAATTTTTCTGTCAGCACTTTCTTCGATATATTATGTATAATTAATATGATGGCCACGTCCGACACTCAAGTCTTTTGTTATATACGTTTAAAATCACTTTTTCTAAATATATGCCAAAAGGCATGCGTGCGAAAATGACGGCAATTAGCATACAACTTTCCTGCAACTTTCCTATGTTGTTAAAATATGAAGGCCACGTCCGACACTCAAGTCTCTTTTGTTATATACACTTAAAATCACTTTTTCTAAATATATACCAAAAGGCATGCGTGCGAAAATGACATCAATTAGCATACCATTTTCCTGCAACTTTCCGATTAAAGTCTTCGTTCCGTCCACATCCGATAGTCATGCCAATTTTATTATAATGTCTAACACATCAATAATAGTCTATAGTTTCAAAGGCATGCATGCGAAAATAACTGAAAAATCGAAAAAAAAATCTGTTAACATTTAAGACTCTAAAATGTACTTATCCATTCGCGACACTCATGCCAATATTTTTTTCGAGTTATTGACGATGTACGTTTCCATACTTCCAACAGGCATGAGTGGGAAAATCACTCGAAATCTCGATTTTTTTTTCGCCCTTATTTCAACCCTTTAGCCACCTGCAACACTCATGCCTTTGGTTTTCCGAAGCCAAGTTCTATCAATTAATCATTTAGTGAACAAGGCGTGCGTTCGAAAATGGGCAACAGGCACCCTTTTATTTCTGTTAAGAAAAATCGAATTTTTTATATGTTATCCCCAGGGTCCATTCGTAAATTTCGCTTTATTCAACTCAGCATCGAAGTACCTTTCAACCCTCTTCGAGGCATGTATGCGAAAATGGGGCACCAGAATCTGTCACTATCTGCTGACGATCTAAATGCCTGTGCTACAATTAATTCACGAAATCTCACGCTCTGTCTCAAAATCGATGGTCCAATTGAATTAAGTAAAAATTGATCGGTGTAGATCGGTCTAGATCGGTGTCGATCGGTCTAGATCGGTGTCGATCGGTCTAGATCGGTGTCGATCGGTCTAGATCGGTTTCGATCGGTCTAGATCGGTGTCGATCGGTCTAGACCGGTATCGATCGGTCTAGACCGGTGTCGATCGGTCTAGATCGGTGTCGATCGGTCTAGATCGGTCTAGATCGGTTTCGATCGGTCTAGATCGGTGTCGATCGGTCTAGACCGGTATCGATCGGTCTAGACCGGTGTCGGTCGGTCTAGATCGGTGTCGATCGGTCTAGATCGGTGTAGATCGGTCTAGCTCCGAATGCGGATCGACCGCTCGAGCGGATATCGACCGACGCTCGAGCTTAGCTCGAGCGTCGTCCGAGGTTAGCTCGATCGACACTCGAGCTGAGCTCGAGCTACGCTCGAGCGAATCTCGGACGACGCTCGAGCTGAGCTCGAGCGACGCTCGAGCGACGCTCGAGCTGAGCTCGAGCGACGCTCGAGCGACGCTCGAGAGGATTATCTAAAGACGATCGGACGGACCTCGGACAATGCTCGGGCGGACCTCGAAGAATGCTCGAGCGGACCTCGAACAATAAGGCCAGGTATCCAACGGATCGCTTTATTAGTCAGGGATCAGGTCTCCCCGATCGGTCATCTATTGAATTCGTCATTCTCTAATTTACAAGACGGATTTAGTATTCCACGTATATAGCGCGGTATCGATTAAAATTTCCGGGAAAGGTGCGGGACTCCGAGCGCGTTTGCCGCTTTCGCCGAAATATACCGTTTGCCGAGTATGATCCGAGATAATTTAGTGTTTATACATGAAGCGTGCAGTTTGGGACGAGGCGCCTTTGAGCATCGCCAAAAACCAACAGCACGCCGGATCGCACCCAGGCTGCTCAGCAACTACTCGGTTTCCTTAACTCCACATCGTACAGCTCCATGTCAATAGTACGGTACTAAAATACCTCACTTCTTTTTCTTTCTTATACCGAATCATGATACTCACTATACAAGCACCAACTATTCTGTAACTGCGGAAGCGCTCCTATCGCACGAAAACGGGTGAACTTACTTCTACTGGTCAAGACCGTGAGAAGCAGCCTGCTCCCCGGGAGAACGGCGACTCTAGCCTACCTACTTCTGCGCCAGCGTGCCGCAGTTTACAGTTTGTTAATTTGCGTGTTACAACAAACGATACACAGTGGTCCGGCGATCTAAGCAAACGCGATCATGAGTATATTAATGAGTTACATAACTGATTTGTGCGATGTAAATTTATGTCTTAGTTATAAAGATATACTGTTAAAATAAAAGACCAAAAATTAACCATATATTTATTCTACTATGATAACGTAAATGGAACATAATAAAAAAATATATTAAACTGAAACATTCATTATTAAATGATATAAAATAATTCAAAAACATACTTATATATAAGAACTTTTTCCAGAGGTGGTAATAGGAAAAGTAGTTGGAAAAAATAATTTAACAAAAAGCACATTTCCCTAATGCTTACAATAAAAGTCAAAAGCAGCTTAATAATTAAAAAAGATATAGGTATTATACTGGTACCTAGTTTTATTCCAAAATATGCATCCTTGAAAACACGTACACTTATAAAACGTACCTGAAACCAAGCAAATTGTTTTAAATAGAGAAAACTGATTTCGTAACAATAAGACTGCGAAACCGTAAAAATTCAATACATTAAAATAGGACAAGAATGGCATGTAAAATGTTATATAATAATCAAGGGCATGCTTCAAACTATAACTTAAACCAAAAAATGTATGTATCTGAACTTAGCATCATAGTAAGCAGTTATGAATATTATGGACTTTTGACCTATTTCAGAACCACTGTGCGATGGTCGGAATTCTGATTAACGATCCTTAGTAATTAGTATCACCGCGATATGCAGGGTGTAACAGAGTAAGTGTTACAACGTGAAACTGTAGATTCCTTATGAAAGAAGAAAAATCTTTCTCGCCATCGATATATATGCAATACCTAGGAATAGTTGAAATAACCAGCTGTGGCATGTCCATAGCAGTACTTGAGGTACTTTGATCCATATTCTGGAGAAGCACACGATCGCTCGTGCTGGAAACTCCTTTGACGCGGCTCAGCTACCGACAGAAGCCCGATATTTTTTCTTCAATAAAATATATATATTTTGAAAGAGGTGACAGTACAAGCTATATTTTGATGCCAATATAGATATTAATTTATTTCAATTTTCAATTATTTGCAAGTGAATCATAGTTCAACGGTACCTCACCGTGGTGTATGAATACTTTTTACCCCACTGTATTTTTCGAGTGGGCAAGGATGTCGTTGCTCGTCCCTGGCCATAAAAGGAGTTATGTTGCATCGAATGACGGTTCGATTCTTTGTACCTGGATAAGCCAGGTATTAAGTTAATCCGACCGGCCATCTATTAGATTCGTCTTGTCTTCCCTTTATAAAGCTGATTTATTATTCTAAGTATAGCGGTATCTATTACAATCGGTATTGTGGGAAATGGCTTCTTCCGATGCGGTCGGTAATTACCCCTTCCCGAGCATGGTGCGGGACTGCGAGCGCACGTGCAGCCTAGATTCGCCGAAAAATACCCCGTTCCGTTTCGTAGATTCCGATCCGAGAGTAGCTATAGATTTGCGAGGTATTTCTGACTGTGATACTATTAAACGGTTCGAAGCATTGTGTCGAATTCCGTTTATCGCGAGACGGAACAGCGACCGATAGCAGAGTTAAGAGAGAATAAACTAAATGCGCTTTGAATTAGACAGGATGGTTAATACTTGACGGTAGGTTATAAATTAACAGTTTTTCCGCTCATTATTTCTCGTTAGAATAGCAGTCCTAAATTAGTATAGAATATTCGAATTTACCGCTATAAAATAAAGTAACCCTTGAAGAGGTTATACGGGCTTTGGTGAACGAGTTATATACAGGGTGTAACAGAGTAAGTGTTACAACGTGAAACTGTAGATTCCTTGTGAAAAAAGAAAAAGATTTTTCCTCTTACAAAAATGTTCTGCGGGCTTTCGTTTTCGATATACAGGATGTCAAAGTTTTGAAAAAAAAATCGTTTTTCTTTAAACCTCGAACCATTTTTATCAGATTTGAGTGTTGACACCTAATAACAAGTAGTTCGTGGTTTAAATAAGGTAAAACGGGGTGAGTTGGCGAATGAAGTCGACCCCTCGTTTCCATTTCTTTCCATAGAAACGAGGGGCCAACTCCATTCGCCAACTCACCCTGTTTTACCTTATATCGAAAACGACAGCCTGCAGAACATTTTTGTAAGAGGAAAAATCTTTTTCTTCTTTCATAAGGAATCTACAGTTTCACGTTGTAATACTTACTCTGTTACACCATGTATATCGCGGTGATACTAATTACTAAGGATCGTTAATCAGAATTCCGACCATCGCACAGTGGTTCTGAAATAGGTCAAACGTCCATATTAATTCATAACTGTTTACTATGATGCTAAGTTCAGATACGTACATTTTTTGGTTTAAGTTATAGTTTGAAGCATGCTCTTGATTATTATATAACATTTTACATGCCATTCTTGTCCCATTTTAATGTATTTAATTTTTACGGTTTCGCAGTCTTATTGTTACGAAATCAGTTTTCTCTATTTAAAACAATTTGCTTGGTATATCTTTTATAAGTGTACGTTTTCAAGGATGCATATTTTGGAATAATACTAGGTACCAGTATAATACCTATATCTTTTTTAATTATTAAGCTGCTTTTGACTTTTATTGTAAGCATTAGGGAAATGTGCTTTTTGTTAAATTATTTTTTCGAACTACTTTTCCTATTAGCACCTCTGGAAAATGTTCTTATATACAAGTATATCTTTTTATAACTAAGACACAAATTTACATCGCACAAATCAGTTATGTAAGTCGTTAATATACTCATGACCGCGTTTGCTTAGATCGCTGGACTACTGTGTATCGTTTGTTGGAACACGCAAATTAACCAACTGTAAACTGCGGCACACTGTCACAGAAGTAGATACATAGGTTAGAATCGCCGTCCCGACCAGACCGACCGAGCACACCGATTCTCCCGGGAACTACGTTCACCCGATTTTCGTACTCCCGCAGTTAGAGAATAGCGACTAGGAGTCTCCTTACTTTTCCAGTGAACTCCGCCCACTTCTCACGGGAACAGGCTTTCATTCAGTTATAGAATAACCGTCCGTATGACTTGCGTCATCCTGACTATACAGATGACTATGATTATTGATTATGACTATTGTAAAAGCAGGAAATGATTCATTTTGATCTGTCCCATACCGTCGACCGATTTCGGAGCGAAAAAGCACGCAAAAACTGTTGTCTCTCAATTGCATGTGTCCAGCGTTGACGAACGTTTTTTACATGCCACGTTCGGGTTTCTGTCGGTAAATTTGAGACGCGTCAAAGGAGCTTTGAAATATAACGGTATTTATTACTTTGGGCACTGTAGGAAATGACTCATTCTGACCTGCCCCATACCGCCTGCCTCGCTGTCGCGACCGATTTCGGAGCGACAAACTGTACAGGTCGGTTGCGGAGGTATTATTGCACCATATGCACACCATGCATCTACCTGTCGTGCCGTACTCAGGTATCAAGAACGGTCAATTGACCCTAACCCCTATCACCGCGAAGGGTTAGTTGTACCTGCAGGAAACAAACCAGAAATGCTGAGATGGGGTATCATCGATACAACTCCATTGCTCCATAACATTTAAATATTTAAATATATGTTCAATTTTATTAAAAAATGCCTTTCTAAATTTGTTTGGTTTTATTCTAATGGTGCCATGTTCTGGACGCCATGAACCATGAACGAAATTTTCTTTTCTTTTTTTGCTGACTGACGGGCGTTGTCCCACAAAATCGATGACTGACCATTTTGTTTATGTTTGATATAACATTTAATACCCTCACAAAAGTTTTGAAGCGTAGTAAACGAACTGCATAGTATTTATTTTTTGCACATACATTGCGGCCGACTGACTAGCTCCGTCCCCACATTTAACTGACTGACTGTCTTAACTTTTATTTATATGCAATATACAAGTTGTATATCGATTTTCAGTCTTAGTAAATTCATTTTATTACCTCGGCAGGAATGACAACTTCGCTGGCGTCTCTGAGACACCTGTTCTAAGTTTCGCTTGACATACACATTCGCAGTATGTTTGTCTACACAACCGTTGTAATAAACTATAAAAAACTAGGCTTAGTAAATTCAGACTTTTTTTGGCTCTGGCTCTTGGACTATAACTGGACCGAGCGGTGGTTGTTAGGGTTTCCTAGTTTTCCGATAGACAATCGGTCGGAATTCGTCGCTACTTCTAATTATAAGTGGATTAAGTAGCCGACGGCTAGCGGTTCCGGGAAATTATACATTAATTATATTATAAGCCACAGCCCCTGCTTGGTCTTAACATTTTCATAACTTCAATTTTGAAAAGGAGAAACGATAAATTA
Source organism: Xiphydria camelus (assembly GCA_963678675.1). Classification (NCBI taxonomy): domain Eukaryota; kingdom Metazoa; phylum Arthropoda; class Insecta; order Hymenoptera; family Xiphydriidae; genus Xiphydria; species Xiphydria camelus. Next base: position 16,433,051 of record OY783200.1, read on the forward strand.
TACATTTAACCCTTTCAGCCACGACTTTTTTTTTATCAGGTGAAAAAATATTTGATTAGTGATTTTGGATCACTGGAAGTGCTATAACCCTTCACTTGAAAAATTGATCTTTAGCTAAATGTGACTAACGCACTTCAAATGGGATGCCATCAGTTGACTACATCATTTTTAAGTGGCAAAACGCAATCAATTCCGCATAAACGGAGTTAAGATTCTTATGTCGTCACGGGACTGTGAACTCATTAGCAGCCTGGGCCCCCTTTCTCGAACTCGCTCGTATCTTTGGGTGCACTTAGCCAATAGACCAATCAGGATCAAGTATTCCGTTGCTGTAGGGGTTCTGATTGGTCTACTCGCTAAGAAACGTATACGTTTCTCTTGCGAGTGACTCGAGAAAGGGGGCCCTGTACTACAACCCATTTGCACCATACGCCTACCTGGCGTGCCGTACTCAGGTATCAAGGATGGTCTCTGCCGCGCGAACTCTGTAAAATTTTGCTGTCCGCCGCGAACTCTACTTGTCCGCCGCGGCAGGCCGCCTTCTGTTTGACTGGGATAATGCAACATTACTTGCTACAAATTTCGCGCGGTAAGGCTGCGCGGTGAGTTCGCGTTCTGTGTGCTCAGGCCTTTATTTTCTTTCAAGACTGTTTCTGAAATTTCGCACGAAGCTTCACAGCAGTGGTATGTACATTTTTGTTCACTTCTCGCAAGATTATAGAATCTTCTCTCTCGGTTAAAATTTTCCCATGTCGTACGACGAGGAATTCCAGTTACTTGTTCAATTTTGCGTTACAAACTCCCTCTTTCGAATAATGATACTACTGTTCAACTTGTCTCTCCGGAATCGATGTTTCTTTTATTTTCGATCCCATCTTTTTGAATACTACTTTTCAACGTAATGCGGTCAAGGTTACCAAAAAAATTGATACGTAAAATACTCTCAAAAAAAAATTAGAAATCAATTAAGAGATCGCCATGTTAAAGATTTATATATCAAAAATAAAAGGCATCATTTAAAAGGAAAATTATTGTAAATCAAGTTACTCAAAAATTCGACGATAAAAAATTTATAAAAAAAATTTTCATAAAAAAGAACTTGCCGCGTTTAAGTTTTCATACTTTTTCCACTATATACTGGTAGTATCATATAAGTGTATGAATTTATCTAAAATCATAAGTGCATAAACATTGAATATAATTTTCTATCTGTTTGAATTTTTTATTTTGAAGGGAAAAACGCGTTCCTTTTTATGAAAATTTTTTATAAATTTTTTTATCGTCGAATTTTTGAGTAACTTGATTTACAATAATTTTCCTTTCAAATGATGCCTTTTATTTTTGATATATAAATCTTGAACATGGCGTTTTTAATTGATTTCTAATTTTTTTTGGAGAGTATTTTACGTATCAATTTTTTTGGCACTGAATGAACATGCTGCCTTTTTTAACAGAGAATCTGTTTTTGTGACAAGATTTCACTACTTTTTGGAATTTATTCATGAGGAGAATATGTACATGTAGGAGAATAGCTTTTTATTACCACACAATTAAAGTCTCACATTTTATACCGATACGAGTTAATTAATTATAACAACGTTACTTTTGATTTATTCTCGTGATATTTTGAAATGATTTTATAATTAATGTTTCGATAATATTTATATTTTCCCCAGAATAATTCGTTCGTGAAAGGATTACCATAAATAACTGCCGTATGTCCGCGGGCAAACCGATCAAAGTCATACCTATGGCCGATACCTTGAAATTTGACTTCGGCAGTGTTGGCCGACGGTCGAGTCTTTGATCCCGATAGCTGTCAATTCAGGAGATCGAAGCGCCTAATCTCGAAATCGTGAATTTGTGAATAAATGGTTTGTAATTTGTAGAAGTGATAAAAAATAATCATTCTTCGATGAAATTCCCCAAAATTTAAAAACTGGACTGTCTAAGACTTCATGGAAATCTCCTAACCTACTCGTTGTGTAGTAACACTTAAATTTTAAGTTCTAAAAATTACTTACCATTATTCACAAATTTACGATTCTGTAGCCAATTCCAACTATCAAAGACTCGACCGTCGGCAAACACTGCCGAAGTCAAATTTCAAGGTATCGGCCATTGGTATCGGCACTTACTCGAATTCTCCCGAGACATACGGTAAATAATCCGATAGTCGATAATATAGTCATGTCATTTCCTTCTTTTTTTAATGGGTAATTTCCATTTACCTGACACGAGTCGGCACAAGTCGACACAAAATTAAACCATTGGTTCTTTCTGCTGGAGCCTGCCAATCAGTTGGTGGTTTTAGTAGAAGTGTGTTGACTTGTGTCATAAATGGAGAGCACCCAATCAAGGGAAAAAAGAAAAAATATTTTTAAAGTAATAATTAGAAAAGGAGATACAGACATTTGAAGTAAATACATATATATTCTCTCACATACATTTGATGGCGTATGCGTGTGGTCGCATTATTGTACGCATTTCCGATTATCGCGCGCGCCGAACAGTCGACGATGAAAGCCGGAATATGTCTCGCACATTCAATGGCGCGTGTGTGGGTTTGATCGCATCTATGTATACACATTTCCGATCGTGGCCGACTATCGCCGAAGATTGCCGGAATTTTTGTGACATTTTGACATATAGATATCGGCCGAGAAATCGTAAAATTCTCGATTCTTAGGCGTGAGAGGCGTGGCTTCGCGTTGTTAAGAGGCCGACATTGGGAAGTGTCTTATGGGCGGAGCTAAAATTAATATGGCGGCTTTAAAAGTGCAGGTTCAATGTATTTCAATGGGTTAAAAGTAGTTTTTTACGTAAAATATGATTAACATTAATTAAATTTGCCTGTGGGCGAATACAAAACCGGGTAATAGGAACTTCCTTGAAGGGGAGCGTGTTTTAAAATCTCTTGGAAGCTGGAACATCTGAAGAATAACTATTTTGGAGCAAACATTTAGGTTAAGCATGTACATGCATAGGCAACGGAAATATAATCAGCACTCGAAAAATGACGCTAATACACTTTGACATACGGCGTAACTAATTTTATTTTTAATATTATCATCCACTTTTCTAAAAATCGATTTTTTCTAAATTTCCAAACGCGTCTGGAGTGTACACGAAGCGTTTGCCCGGCTTTGGAAAATAATAGAAAGACATGCCGTCTTTATTTCAACGACTTTGACAGCCAGGAACGTAGCAAAGAAGTCTACCTTTCGATTTCACTGGTGGTTTTAAGAATTCGGACGTCATTTTGCGAAAAAATAAATTATTATGTGCACTCTCCTATTCTAATCCATTGCTAAGCTCCAAAACTGCAATCTAAAACTAGTTTGTTTTTTCGCCGCCAGAGGTCATATTGCCATGAGACACTTCCCAATACCAGGCCCACTAGTTTCTGCTGCGGGGCAGCGGTGAGACGAGGAATGTCAAAACGCTAGAAGGGGGTGGAGCTACGCAAGGTTAGCGATGTTGCCGAATACATGCAGTGTGGACACGGTCCGGTCTTACGCCGGCCTCAGTGGCGAGAGCATGGCTCGGTCCCGTTTATTAGACCGGGATACCGCAGCAGATACGCGGTCCCGAAATGCTTATTGCAACCCGGATTCAAACCCTTGTAACTTTGAGATTGATTGACCGATTCAAATTTTTGAAAAACCATTGCGTAGTTAATTTGACTAGCTTTAATATTATGTGCAACACGACCCCCCTTGCTATTTGAATTTTTCAAGTTGCTAGTGCCAGAGTCACCATCTTTAATTTTTGAAAAACCAAATTAGTCTCTAAAGAATGCTCATAAAAAATTACCCTAACATATTTTAGTCAATTTTTTAATTTAACGGGTTCAAAAGTTAAAATGGGGGGGGGACTTTATGCGCGCACTGAAGATAGTTATTTAAATATGTTGCACAGAAACGTTTTCGAGTAACTGCTCTAAATCCATAATATACTAGCTGACCCGGCGAACTTCGTACCGCCTCAGAATCAATAAATGTTCTGTTAACTTAAAAACGATATGTATTTTAATTACATTTAAATTAATTTAATTCACTTTGCAGCAAGGCATTTGCTTTATTGAAACGAATTGAAATGATTCGCGTAGCATTATTGCACTACTTTCTGTTAAACTATTTGCTGAATTGGTTGCACTCTGGTCGATTCCCATCATTGAAGCACCTTGTGATATACGACACTGATTCAAATTTATTTTTGATTTTCTTACTTTCCAAAATACGTGAGGAAACTTCTCTAGAAAAATTAATTTTCTTAATAAATTTTTTTTTCTTAAATTTTTCATATAAATATTTTTTTTTGTAAATTTTTCAGATGTTTTAATACATATCATCGGTCTTATCACGTAAGGGCGTATCTCAGAAAATTTGAAAATTGAGTTAAGACTGCCAATAGGTTGCTTAAGGTAGTGCTATCACGATATTGATTCATCTACGGAAATTCTGAAATTTTTTTCAGACGTAGATCTCGACAAAATTAAACATTTTTGTTAGTGAAAAAAAACGATCTACCGTCGGAAAATAAAGATATTAAATTTTAAAGATGTGCATTTCTCCCATTTAACCTCGTGTAAATGGGCATGCTTTGAAGTATTTTTCACATTTTGAAGCTAAAACATCCACCGATTTGTTAAAAAAATTCAGACACACATAGTTCTATATTCATAAAAAAATATATTCAAAAATAGGCAAGATCCACCGTTTAGTTATTGAGTAAAAAAATATAATGTAATAACGCTATCAATCACGTAGGAGGGGGAAAATTGAACGGAGAGAATGTGGCAACAGCACGTGACGTATTCAATAGCAACGGTAGCAACACATAACCAAACACAACAAACTTGTCAGTATGGTGATGAAGCGGTGTCGCCACGTTTTTGATGCGGACCTTAAGCTGGGTCTTCACTGCGCGAAATTCTACGCGAAACTGTTGCGCGAGTCATGTCCCCTCTTTTTCTCGCGCTCCCTCTTCTCACTCACTCTCTCTTTTTCGCGAAACAGTTTCGCGCAGTGAAGACCCGGCTTTACGATACTAGTGCGCGTGTATCCGTATATATACGAAACGGGAATGTATTGAGACAGGGCTGTACGAATCTGTACGGTTGTGGTGCATGAAGAAAATATGAAATATTTTTGCTACAAAATTTATTTCTGTTTTTGTCCCGCAAAGGGTTACGAAAAACATTCAAACGAAGCTTCAATGAGCAAATTTTAGAAACTTTTTCTTATACCCCACCGGTGCCCCTATTAGGTGGTGAGTCGAGCGATAGTACTACCTCTCTCTCTTAAGCCTTATATTTTTATCTCACGACCCGGCGTACCTCAACATTTTATACTTTTGCTATTCCCCATATATTTTTTTCGTCGTATCTCAAAATAATCAAAATTTAAATCGCACGTATAGGCCTAACTTAGGATAGACCCATACGTGTGATTTAAAAGGCATTCAAACGCATAATTTTAGACATAAAAAAAATCACCAAGCTATAAAAATAATTGCAGGAATTATTCACAACGAAAAGTCGTAAAATATTTAATCGTAAATACGTAATCGTAAATACCCCGGCAGATGTCAAATCGATTTTGCCTTGAGAATTTTTTTGGTGAAAGTATATCGAAAAATATTAGACACGTGTTTCGGCTTTTTCTTTAGGGGGCCTTTGTTTCGAAGAAAAAAATTTTTGAAAATCGCGTCGCGAGCGCGTTCAAAGTGTCTCCGGGATTGGCGTACGTCATGTCACCAATGCTTCAATAGCGATTTTTTTTCCATAGTTTTACGTTATTTTCTTCCTCGTTAAGGTGAACTAATATTATTTATAAGAACAGTTGGAAGCATCGTTGCATTTTTTTTATTCTTACATTTCGTCATGGGAATTTTTGGCTGCCGAAGATTTTGTACATGATTTTGGATGATGATTATCGAAAAAACATTTGAAGCACACCGTATTTTGACACCATGAGCATTTGACGAATGGAACTTTGCCACACGCACATTTACACTTTAAAAGCGTTATGGGAAAGCAAATTTCATTGACATTTTCGAAAAACGGCCCGGTTGACAATAATATTGGTTCACCTCAACGAGGAAGAAAATAACATAAAACTATAAAAAAATTGAAATTCTTATTTTATTCGATAATGTAAACCACTTTCTATAACAAGAGAGAAGGGGTTGTAATTGAATGAAAAAAGTTAATAAAAAAAAACTCAACAAGAATTGAACCCGCGACATCGAGACTCCTAACCCGGCAACTTAACCGTTGCGCTATCGAAGCATTGGTGACATGACGTACGCCAATCCCGGAGACTCTTGGAACGCGCGCGCGACGCGATTTTCAAAAATTTTTTTCTTCGATCAAAGGCCAATGAAAAAGCCGAAACACGTGTCTAATATTTTTCGATATACTTTCACCAAAAAAATTCTCAAGACAAAATCGATTTGACATCTGCCGGGGTCCCCTTACGTGATAAGACCGACGATATTCTGCTATTCGTGGCGGAGATAGATCCAAGAATCAGTGGTCATAAAAATCTGTCCAGCCGTTCTTTAGTTATAAATAGTGTAACTAACCCGACTTTCTTTTATATATATATAGACCACAAAATTAACGCGGGAGAATACGCTCTACCAGCAAATAAACTGGCAACGCCGTTCAAGCCTCTAAGCAGTACGTATATTTCGCTAACGTGTGGCAGCACATTACTGCGGTTAAAATTCACGATGCAATCGTTTACGCGAGCTATGATATTATCATTTCTATTTCGTATTCTGAAAAAAGGTTTCTATGAATTTTGTTCAGAAAGGGTCACTTTATGTTCCTATTGTAACAGATACAGTTTTATGTTTGTACGGCCTTCAATTTAGATGCTGAAAGTGACAATATTGTAGGTGCCATGCAGATGTTTTTACACAAAAATATTTAATTTGGTTATTATAGAAACCTTTAATGATATTTGGTCTGAAAGTGTGATAAGTTTCGTATGGATATTGTTTCCCGTTACGAAATGAGCATAGCCCTACTGCGACAAGTTTTGCATGCGTTTCGAGGAGGTATGTCGGCCTCTCTTAAGGATGAATCTCTGTTAGTATGTAACTTATAAAATTTATTCTGGTCTCTATCAATAGAGAATAATCAATTTATATGGCGTAACTAAGCATAGTTTTGGTTATAACCATATATTTACTGAGAAAATTCGATGTAAAAATTGAGGGGTGATGGGGGCAAACATTTTTCCTGTAAAGATGCACGGGTGCCCGCGACGACATTGAACGAACATGCCGCGAGACACTACCATGTCTCTTGATACTTTACTAACAAGGGGTGTTAGGTAGGTGTCCGCCTCCGATTTTGATCTCCTTGTAATATGTTGTAGTCCACTAAAAACTAAGAGAGAGGCACGTATTTTTTCTTATCGGCCCATAAAGGGTTTTAAGGGGTGAAACCGACCCCCAAAGTCTGGACCAATATCGGGTGGTTCTGCAGTTTCAGGTAGAAACGCCGAACCTACGGGAACGGGAGCCATGGCAAATTATTCATTATAACGAGTAATGAAAATGCACGTTAACCTGCCCATTGGGATGAAAGGGAAGGGGGTGAACTACCTCTTCAAAACCAATTTTCTTGCCGTGATGCGAAAATTGTAATTTCTATTTTGATCGGATCATTTGCATTTTGTAGATGCTACAAAATTAAGGAACACGTGTTTTAGCATTTCAACGAAATCCCGCTCTAAAGCGATTACTTACCCCCTGATTTTGAACTCGATTATCGTGCTACTATAACTATAACTTTTTCTTTCCAGTGTTGCATTAGTACTTAAATAATCTAAATTTACGTTAATATTACAGATTTTAAATCCATTTTGACATTTAACCATCAGTGCCATTAGTATACATGTACTTACATGTAGCCTGATGAATTTCATATTATGCCAGATATAATAGTCTCATTTACGCCATTTCTTGGCCCGTATGATATCATTTTATCTCTAGCAGATTACTTTTTATTTATCACGTTTCCAGCATTTTATTTAGAGGTGCGGCCCCTAGGCCTATTGTCCAAGTATAGTCAGATATATTGTTATGGTTCAAGAAACAAAAAGGATAGATATCTAATTTAATTTTTACTGCGACATTCTTTCATAGTCAAAGGTATTTAATGATTATTTTTATCTTATCGGCTCTTTGGAACAATGGATTTGCATTTGACGTAATTCATTGCCAGAATACAGTGCACTCATGATATTGATGTCAAATTTAATATTATTTATTTCTATTAGCAAATTAAATTAAATACATGTATCTCTTACAATTAATATAAATACTTTGTGACATGTTATTAGGGTTTATACGTTTCACAGCAGTGATACTCATCGAAAAAGTGTTTAAAACATAGTGATTTCTTACACCAAGAACACCTTACTATTGCTACTTCCGTACAGCCTTCAATTTCACATTTCAGTAGAGACGAATCCCCAAATGCAAAAGGAACAGGATTGTCAAATTGTTCAGGTTTTTCATTTGTATAATTGCTTTTGAACCAAGCATATCGAAACAAGTTTTGATACCGTAGCGAAGATAATTGTTTAGCTAAATATAATCTATAACTAACATTAGTTCATAAAGTACTAATGCAACACTGGAAAGAAAAAGTTATAGTTATATTAGCACGATAATCGAGTTCAGAATCAGGGGGTAAGTAATCGCTTTAGAGCGGGATTTCGTTGAAATGCAGAAACACGTGTTCCTTAATTTTGTAGCCTCTACAAAATGCAAATGATCCGATCAAAATAGAAATTAAAATTTTCGTATCACGGCAAGAAAATTGGTTTTGAAGGGGTAGTTCACCCCCTTCCCCCTTTCATCCCAATGGGCAGGTTAACGTGTATCTTCATTATTCGTTATAATGAATAATTTGCTATGGATCTCATTCCCGTAGGTTCGGCGTTTCTACCTGAAACTGCAAAACCACCCGATGTTGGTCCAGACTTTGGGGGTCGGTTTCACCCCTTAAAACCTTTTATAGGCCGATAAGAAAAAATACGTATCTCTTAGTTTTTAGTGGACTACAACATATTATAAGGAGATCAAAATCGGAGGCGGACACCTACCTAACACCACTTGTACGTACGCTTGTCTACTCTTGCCTAATTGCAACTCGCACGTGCTTACAGCTATCGCTTTGGTATTGCGAATCACCGTAGGTGGATACATGTGCATTAATCTAATACGTATCAGCGCAGTGTTCCATTTTCTGATGTTACTACATGAGATCGTTTTAACTTTTTGTAGCTTTTATAATAGAATTAATATATTGAAGAATCATCTCATTATTAGTGCTGAAAAAAAGGGAATGAGGAACAATTTTATATTCATGCATGACAACGATCTAAAACATTCTGCCCATAATACCAGATTGTGGCTTCTTTACAATACACCTAAGTACTTCCCAACCCCTTTGCAGTCACCAGACATTAATCCTATCGGATATTTGTGGGAGCAACTTGCAAATAACATACGGAAGTATCCCATTTATAATGAACAAAGCTTGAAAATTTCGATTCAAGAGGAATGGAATAAATGGATCTTCACCCGTCACATCCAACTTAGTAAATTCAATGCCTAAGAGGCTACAGGCCATCATAAAATTGAAAGGATATCATACAAAATATTAATTTTTTATAATATTTGTAGTTATGTACACAGTATATCCGAGAGCGAAATATGCAAAGGGACGCGTAGTTTTATATTAATTACCGTAGTACTTTTTCGAGATTGAAACTGCGCATGCACAATTTTTTGCGTTCCATGACGCATGCTGTCTAATGCTCCATATATATATTAACACCCATAACATCCGTGTTTATATTACGGTAATCAACATAAAACGAAAGGTCTCTTTGTATACTTTGCTCCCGGACATACTGTACGATCATCAGTACTGCACGAATACTTTCTGCGTACGTTTTCTGCAGTTCCTTCGATTATCATAATTTGTGGCAAATAAATATGAACTTTTTTCGTAAATGTGTCTCAGATGAATAAATAGAGAAATCTTTAAAGAATAATACAGTGTAGTTTATTTTTCGCTCTAAACATGTATTATAAATATAAAAATATTCTTATTTTCCAAAATCGATGGGAGTACGAATACTTTTTACACTCACTGTATATATCTGGAAATGAGAACCGATGTAATATCTAGGAAAAAATATTGTGGCTTTATAAAGAATCCCAAACTGGATTGACTCTTTAAATTCTTCTTCCAAATCGTTAACTAAGTATACTTCGTTGATTTATTTCAATAGGATGTTCGCGAATTTTTTAGTATAAAGGAAATGGAAGCCGGGAGAATACTTATTAAACGCAATTTCTTTCAACTTCATTTAAGGTGAATCTACTGATGAGTCATTACACATGAATGGAAGGAGAGCAGTCTAAATACGTCTTCTATTTAATCGATCTCTATGTCCTCAGCTGTGCCCATTGTCGACCAAGCTCTATAATAATTTAATGCCAGATATAATAAGTTACTTGCTGTCTGGCAGTATGCCAGGGCAATCCTATTCATTCCTCTGCAAAAGCTGAAAGCGCTGCTGGCATTGGCATACCTAAGTATTCAACATATATATGTTAGCGTTAAAGTATAAAATTCAGTTAATCTATATAATAACTAGTTATTTTACATAATAACGTGGCATTTTAGTTAAAGTATGAAATAGAATATTTATTCAACATTCTAACTAGTTAATTTATAGAGTAACTAGGTATTTTATGAATTAACTACCTACTGTTAGTTAAAGCTTCTTCTCTTTCGCGTTCGATGCTGAATTTATTAAAACATAAGAGACATTTCCGCTGCCCCAGTATCTACGTCGATTTCATTAGCGTTAGTTTCAAGTTGTGCATCATTTGGTTAGGTTTGTCTAGGTTAGGTTAGGGTAAGAGTATCGTATAAAATATCAAAAAGCGATTCATCAATAATCTCGGTCGAGATTATCGAATTAATAAAATAAAACCGTCCGACCGTCCGACCGTCCGACCGACCTTCCGACCGAGAGTATCAAGAGACACGGCAGTGTCTCGCGGCATGTTCGTTCATCTAGTCTCGGCGTCGAAGCGAGCACCCGTGTATCTATACGCCACAAATATCTACCCCCTGCACCCCTCAATTTTTACATCGAATTTTCTCAATAAATATATGGTTATAACCAAAACTATGCTTAGTTACGCCATATAAATTGATTATTCTCTATTGATAGAGACCAGAATAAATTTGATAAGTTACATATTAACAGAGATTCGTCCTTAGCAACGCGAAACCACGCCCCTTGCCCGTCAAAGTCGAGAATCCGATTTCTCGGGCGATATATATATGTAAAAATGTCACAAAATTTCCGCCTATCTTCGGCAATGGTCGGAAATGTATACACAGATGCGATCATCAAACACATACAAGCGCCATCAAATGTGTGGGATATATTTCGGCTTCCGTCGTCGATCGACTGTTCAGCGATGATCGAAAGTGCGTACAAAAATGCGACCGATAGGCGCGATGTGTCACCGCGAGTGCATCCGAGGAGCGTTTTCAGGGCTCGAATCGGTTTTATCCCGCCTCCTAAAAAAAAATGATTTTCCTCCCACGGCCCTCGTTCGTGCACTCGCGACCGCATGGTGGACTCTCCCCGACGGAAATTTATTTCTCTAGGAAGTTTCTCCGCGCTCCTCGTCGACGTCCGAGCGACGATCGCTGCGAGGTTATCTTCCATAACCTCTCCCGGTGATTGACAGCAGCGTTCGCGCGAGAAGCTTCGAGTTTCGCTCGCTGAAAGACTAATAAACCGCATCGCGTCCACAGCCATGGTAAGTAATTTTTAGAAGTGAGAGGAAATGATCATTCGGATTTTTTCGATGCCTAACCGAATTACACACTTCATACCTAATTGCAGAGAGAAGCTAGTGCCGCTGGCAGCCGTGAAGGAAGAGGTTATCGTCAACATGGTCGCCAGGAAAGTGATTTTAACTGCCTCTTCAGTCGCCGAGGCAAAGTCCGACCACTCTGGCATCGCTTTCCTTGTATCGGCGCCTCTGGTTTTGACCGTCAACCCAACAGAGGCTCGATATAATCAGAAAATGAAGGAAGGTGAACCAAATCTGTGCAAGAAGAAAGGTTCGTTGATTACTGCTTTCTCGATTGATATGTCGACTGATACTCACCAACCGACAATTCATTCTCGATCCTGTTCCTCGTACCTTAGGTATCGCTCACACCACTTCGTAGAACTCGTTCACCACTGACGCTCCCGTCCAGTTTTAAATACTTCCTAGACACGCGCAGAAATAATTTCTAAAACAAATAGGTATGAGGCGTGTCATTCAGTTGGACATCAAAAAACCCGAATGATTATTTTCTCTCACTTCTAAACATTACTTACCATTTATTCAAAGATTCACAATTTCGAGCTACGACTTCGATCTCGCAAATTAATGGCCATCGGGAGATCAGACGTTTCGCACTTTTCGTAAGAACGTACGTGAAAGCGACAAGCGTTGTCTGATTTCCTGATGGCTGTCAATTCGGAAGATTACTTATGATTATTTTTCACCACTTCTACAAGTTATTCAATACTAATTCAAAACTTTTATATTTTAAGGTTACACGAATCGCTTCGATCTCCCAAATCCAATATTGAAAATAAATCTTCTCAAGGCTGAATACGACTCAAAAATTCGACGATAAAAAAATTTATGAAAAATTTTCATAAAAAGGAACGCGTTTTTTTCTTCAAAATAAAAAATTCAGACACCAAATTATACTCCGTTTATGCACTTATGATTTTAAATAAATTCATACACTTATTTGATACCAGCAGTATATAGTGGACAAAATATGAACACTCTCTCTCTCTCTCTCTCTCTCTCTCTCTCTCTCTCTCTCTCTCTTCTCTCTCTCTCTTAAACGCGGCAAGTTCTTTTTTATTAAAATTTTTAAATAAATTTTTTAGCCGAATTTTTTAGTAACTTGATTTACAATAATTTTCCTTTCAAATGATGCCTTTTACTTTTTATGTATAAATCTTGAACATGGCGATCTTAATTGATTTCAAATCTTTTTTGGGAAGTATTTTACGTATCAATTTTTGTTGGCACTGAATGAACATGCCGCCTTTTTTACAGAGTCTATATATACAGGAATTGGAACGCCTTTACGTTCAATAGTCAATAGTCAATAGTCAATACGAGATTTTGGCATTTCATGCTTTCGCCACTGGTCTGCTGGCGTCGCCACCGTCCGGCCTTCATACTCACGTACACTTCAATTTGTGGCGACGACCCGTGACCAGTCGGTATTTGTACAAAGCCCAGCCGACGGTAAATTTCAAGGTCCCTGTAACTGTGCGGTTCTGCTCGGGTCGGGACATCATGTACGTGTGTGCGAAGGCTCGCACACTGGAACGCGCTGTCCGTACAAGGCTTTAAAGAACGCTCCGTACTGCTTCGTACACCAATTAATCTAGTAAATGCGTGTTTAAAACTGCCGATTTGGTAACAAAATTGCGGAAGTTTTTTTCTCGACGGTTTTATATGTTTTTGGGGCTGCTGAATCCGAATTTATAGTTTGCTGCCTTGTAGGAGGTCGGCTTCATAGCCAAAAATGCAAAAAATCTGAATTTTTCAGCACTTTTTTCAGTTTTTTGCTTATATCTAAAAAACGGTATGTTTTTTGAAGATGAGTGTTCTATACAAAATTAAAGTAAATAAAATTTCCTATAAAATGCACTGCTCATCTTTGATTTTCTAACAAGTGGTAATGACGCTAGAGCTCGCTAAAAAAACGATTTTTTGGTACTTTTACAAAAACACCCAGTCCCACCTCTTACAAATCGAGAAATATACAAGTTATGAACAAAAAACTTTATTTCACGGGAAAGAGCTCTCTAAAACGTGACAGCACCGCCATTGTTTGCAGGCCAACCTAAAGCGGGGTCTACACACACAGTTTTTACAACGATTTACCCGTGCAGTTCTAAAACGTACAGTTTTCTGATTGCCGTCCACACATAACAGTTTTGGACATAGACATTTACAGTTTTCAGTTTACGCGTCGCAGTCATGGAAGAAGTTCTTCTCTGGTCAGTTTTTGCAATTTGCCTACCAAGGAAGAAGCAAAGAAATAAACAACTTAATCGTAAAATACGATCAAAATGGTCTCGATCCTGGCTTCTGCAGAGAAACAAGTTTTCTCATGTGCGGCTACTTCGCAAATTGCTAGATGAAACGTACGTATGCATTAGCGAAGATCGACCATGATGAATTAAAATTAGTAAAGTCGATGATTTCTCTCTAGAAACTTGCAAAAAACTGCGTAAAAAACTGACATTTACGTCTACACGCTCAGGTGAGTCTACTGTAGAATCGCAGTGTGTAATTAAAAGAAAGAATGAATACTTTGGTGGGCAATTAGAAATGTTTAGGCAAAGAGTGAAGCGTGACTGCGAGCGTTTATTCGAAGGTATTAAGTGGCTGCGTGATGCGCTGTAAGGCGGAAGCGTGGTTCCTTTCGACCAAGCAGAAACTGCAGTTCAGAAGAGTGTTGCCAACCACATGCTCTTTCTCCATGCAATGAGTGGTTGCGACTCTACGTCCGCGTTATTCAACCAAGGCAAGATTAAATTTGTCAAGACCCTTACCAAAAATCCGGATCTGGAATCATATGTTACGAACTTCAGTAATCCTTCAGCTCATCCAAATGAAATAACAGCTGCTAATGACAAATTTCTGGTTGCCCTTTATAACGTTAATCCAACCCCCCCAACCATAACACTCAACAAACTGAGGTACAAGCAATACTTGACATCAACCTACAAGGCATCAGCAAACACAGCGTCCTTACCTCCCACTGAAGCTGCTGCTCAACAACACGCCTTCAGGGTTTTTCATCAGGTGCAGCAGTGGATGGGAAACTACTTGGATCAAGAAAAGTGGGGTTGGAAATTGACAAAAAATGGGTTGGTTCCCATTACCACACCGAAACCTCCGGCTCCCGAGAGGCTTCTCCAGCTTATATCTTGCAAATGCAAGACAGGTTGCCAAGGTCGGTGTGGGTGTAAGCGCGCAGGACTATTCTGCACAAAACTGTGTCAGCAATGTGAAGGGTCGTGCTCCAACATCGACGATAGTTATGATGCAGAAGACGAAGGCGATCTAGATGAGCCACTTCCAGTCTCACTGCCTGAAGCAGCTGAAGAGACAGAAGGTAGGTATTAATTCATGTAATATTTTGCAACATTATGCATCTTTACTTAGTTTGTTCTAGTTTTACACTTCTCAATATAATCATTTCTTTCAGTGGAAGAACAGCCACATTTCACTATTCAGCCTGGATCTTCCACAGCTCCTGACTCTTTGTTTGGACCTTCGATTGCCCAAGACCCTTCACCTGGACCTTCTAGTGCCAAAGAAACATCGTTTGGACCACCCAAAACCAAACGGAAATGACCAAATTAACTACGGCCATGACGTCAGGTTAGTTATATTTTATTTATACTATACCAATTTTCTTCTATAGTGCTTATGTTCTACCGCTAAATGCCTCATTTTTTTTCAGATGGAAGACCCACTCAAAGTAATGATGATCCTGGGTACATCTTTACATCATTTCGTGATACATGCGTATAGATTTCATGTATATAGCTAGCTTTATTTTCAGGTTAATGTACCTAATAAGTTTTAAATATAATTTCTTAATGTTTTTATAAAGCATGGCTTGCCATTTAACTTATTCAAAAGAAGCTTCTTCTTAAAAAAATCTTTATGAGAAAATTAAATATTGCAGACGTCTTTTTTATGATATATAATATACTTATACGTGATATAAGGGTTTATTAACATATATTTCTCGGGTTGCAGGGGATGAAAGTTGGTGTTTTTGACGTTTTTGTGAAAAAATAAAAAAATCACTGGTTTTCACTGAGCTCTAGCGCGGAGACCGCTTATTATAAAATCAAAGATGACCAGTGCATTTTGTAGGAAATTTTATTTACTTTAATTTTGTATAGAACGCTCATCTTCAAAAAACGTACAGTTTTTTAGATATAAGCAAAAAACTGAAAAAAGTGCTGAAAAATTCAGATTTTTTGCGTTTTTGGCTATGAAGCCGACCTCCTACAAGGTAGCAAACTATAAATTCGGATTCAGCAGCCCCAAAAACATATAAAACCATCGAGAAAAAAACTTCCGCAATTTTGTTTTGGTCAAACTACCATTTGACTACACTAAATACAGTGAGCGTGTAGTAGGTATGTTCGTTCATCTCGGCGTAAAGTGAGCAGCGAGAACCTGTGTATCTTTATGTCTGCACCCTCCACCCCTCAATTTTTACATCGAATTTTCTCAATAAATATATGTATGGTTATAATTAAAATTATGCTTAGTTACACCATATAAATTGATTATTCTCTAATTATAGATTGATAAAGACCAGAATAAATTTTTCATTTATACCGGTAGAGATCGAGTCGGTAGTTAGAGTTGGCTTACAGCCCGTATAAACACTGTGTAGTTTATTCACTGTTTCGATAATTTTAACAAATCAGTGCAAATCGAATGCTATGTTGTGAACATAATATCCGGTTTCCACCGATTCGTTAAAATTACTGAAACGGTGAATAAACCGCATAGCTTGTTTATTTACGATTTCTATGACTTCTTTCACGAACGAATTGTTCTGGGGAAAATGTAAATATTATCGAAACATTAATTATAAAATCATTGCATGTTCGTGATTTTATTTATCATTCATAATTTTTAAATCAGTCATCTAGGCTGAAAACATTTTTACCGATTTTCCGTTTATCATTGAGTGCGTTCTAGTTGCGAAATTCGATGTTCAATTATTTTCAAACTGTTAACACGCGATACGTCGGCTGACAACAATGAATGTGTAGTGACGCGCTACGCCGCTCTTTTCTCCGCCTTGTCGGAAACTACGCGATAAAGCGATCAGGGGCCTCTTTCTCTAACTCACTCGCAAAGTTGCGTATACGCATCTTAGCCAATAGACCAATCAGGATCAAGTATTCCGTTGTGGTGGGGGTCCTGATTGGTCTACTCGCTAAGAAACATATACGTTTCTCTTGCGAGTGAGTTAGAGAAAGGGGCCCCAGGGGACTCCTTAGCTGAGAACCCTGCCTACGTCACAACTAAGGGCATTTGCACACGACGTTTTTTACCCAGCAAACGCAAGGCAGTCGGCAAGTTGTGACTTTTACACACGATCCTTGCTAATACAACCTGCTAATACGCGCTGATGACGCGCAGCGAACGCGCTCATCAAAAAGGCGCGTCGTCAGCTAGTTTAAAAAACGTCGTGTCCAAAGGCCCTTACGGTTGCCAGCTTTATCGCAGCGTTCCGTACCCCGAGGTACATATGTCGGTACCTCGTCGAAACTTTGTCTCACGGTCTATGGAATTTCGCCCGAAAGGCAGTCGGTCTTGAGCTTCAGATGCGTATTTTTTTTCTATCCACTAAAGTAAGTAGATAACACACCATACAATAAATGTATAATATTAGTAAGCTTCATATCACGCTTCATTTCAATACACAACCGAACTCGGCAATAATAATAACGGACCACATTCTATAATTAAAAAAAATGTTTCATATTTATCTGACAAAAGAGCACGAAAGAAAATTAACGAAAAAAGAAATTAAATCTCCCCCCCCCCTTCAAAATATCGACGATGTATGATAGCACGAATTAATAAAATAGCTCCCTTTTCAAAGTAATCACGTAACAACATACGAATCACCAAAGATAATGAAAAAATTATCTATGTATGATAGCACGAATTAATAAAATAGCTCCCTTTCCAAAGTAATCATGTAACAACTTACGAATCACCAAAGATAATGAAAAAATTATGATAAAAAAGTAATGAAATCATTACCGCCAAATTAATGAAAGCAAGTGTGTTGTCAAGGTATGTTGCTTTAATGAGAGAAATAGTACATAATTCCATACAATGGTAAACTTTGCTATAGAGACTAAAAATAATGTAGATGAAAAAAAAACCAAGTTCCACTGAAACTGAGAATATATTCACAGTTAACCATTGACCATGTATGGTCCATGGTATGGTTGTTGTTCCATTGTATGGAATTATGTACTATTTCTCTCACACATTAACGCAACATACCTTGACAACACACTTGCTTTCATTAATTTGGCGGTAATGATTTCATTACTCTTTTATCATAATTTTTTCATTATCTTTGGTGATTCGTAAGTTGTTACATGATTACTTTGGAAAGGAAGCTATTATATTAATTCGTACTATATCATACATCGTCGATGTTTTGAAGGGGGGTGGGGGGTGGGGGGTGGGGGTGGGGGTGGGGAGGTTTGAACAATAGTATTTCACTTCTGCTTCTTTTTCAGTCACTGGTGTTATTAACTTTTCAGATCCTTGCAAATTATAATGTTTATTTCATACTTTCACGGATGCTTCGGCGTTAATATATATGTAGAATAACTAGTTAAAGTGTTAAAAACACTGAAATTATACAGGGTGTTCGGAAAAAACACCAACACAGAAATAGGGGTGATAAGTTACGTCATTACAAGTATTTTGATATAAGGGACCTATACCCGCAAGCGCGCCCCCCCCCCCCCCCCTTCTGGAGATATCAACTTTTCAAGTTTATAACGACCGAGGTTGATCAAAGTAGAATAATAAGAAACGTATCAAGATGGTAACGAATATTTAATTTTACGAGATACAAAAACATTGTACTACAGCAAATACTCAAAATGACGGCCACCCATGTCCATGCAACATCGGAAACGATTCTGGATAGATGTGCCACTGCGCAAACTGCTTGCGGAAAGGATAACCGCTTGGCTCAAGTCCTTGTACTTTTCGAAGATGATGCGGACACAAGGAGTTTTCATTTGTTTTTCAATTGTACAGGTAGACAAAAAACTCAATATTATTCTACTTTGATCAACTTCGGTCGTTATAAACTTGAAAAGTTGATATCTCCAGAAGGGGGCGCTTGCGGGTATAGGTCCCTTATATCAAAATACTTGTAATGACGTAACCTATCACCCCTATTTCTCTGTCGGTGTTTTTTCCGAACACCCTGTATACTTTAACTGATCGTATTAGTTATTCCATAGACTAACGCGTGATTTCATAGAATAACAGATTTCATACTTTAACGCTAACATATACATCTAGACGTCTAGTATTATAAATAAAATTTAAATGTATGTGATTTCGAAATAAACGTCCATACATAGACGTATTGCTTTGGTTATGCAATACTTGAACATCAAGAACAGTTTTTAAAATTTTTGCCTGTCTTTATTTTTGTTTTTCTATCTGTCTGTCCGGATTTAACTCAAAAATGACAGAATCAATTCTAATGAAACTTGCACAATTTATATATAATATTCCGGGTCATGATCTGCTTTCCATTTTATCTCGATATCTCAAACAGTTTCTAAGTTGCAAGATTCTAGATTTATAGAAGCTAAAGTCAACGTCTACGAATTTTTGCACCACACATACATTAGTGATATATAGCACTTCCCGCTATTTATACTTGACTAAATGGTGAACATTAAGACACTGTGTACCCCAGCTAGAGAAACGCAGTCACTCTAAGTCCACACAAACATTGACCACGTGAGAAGTATAACGCTTTATCAATAAAAACGTCTCTCGCAGGAAAGGCGCAGAGAAACATTTAAAGGACCCTTTACACGCTTGCCAAGCCTCGGTAAGCATCCACAAGCACAAGCGTGTGAACAGGGGTGTTTGGATTGGCTTGCGGCCGCTTGCGTGAGCTTCGAGAAGCTGGTCGCCGTTTACACGCTTGCCAAGACTCGGCAAGCATCCATAAGCACAACGGGTGAACGGGTGCGTTTGGCTTGGCTTGGCTTGGCTTGTGCCGATCCGACCGAGTGTCGGTTTTTGAACACAGATCAAAGGGCGCTTGCGAGAAGACTTGTGACGCATTGACACGTTGGTATAGTATACCCCATAAAAACAGATTCTCTGTAAAAAAAGGCGGCATGTTCATTCAGTGCCAACAAAAATTGATACGTAAAATACTCTCCAAAAAAGATTTGAAATCAATTAAGATCGCCATGTTCAAGATTTATGTATTAAAAGTAAAAGGCATCATTTGAAAGGAAAATTGTTGTAAATCAAGTTACTAAAAAGTTCGACTACAAAAATTTATTAAAAAATTGTATTAAAAAAGAACTTGCCGCGTTTAAGTTTTCATATTTTGTCCAGTATGCCGAATAATTGGTAGTGCTTGGACGGTGCTAGAGTGATTCATAAATTGCACTGCCGAAGTCAAATTCAGAGAAATTCAGAAGGCCCCCGCCTGATCGGTTTCCCGTGCGACATTCGGTATACTGGTGGTATCATATAAGTGTATGAATTTATTTAAAATCATAAGTGCATAAACATCGAGTATAATTCTGTGAATTTTTTATTTTGAAAGAAAAAACGCGGCAAGTTCTTTTTTATTAATTTTTTTTATTAATTTTTTAGTCGAATTTTTTAGTAACTTGATTTACAATAATTTTCCTTTCAAATGATGCCTTTTACTTTTTATATATAAATCTGGAACATGGCGATCTTAATTGATTTCAAATCTTTTTTGGGGAGTATTTTACGTAGGTATCAATTTTTGTTAGCACTGAATGAACATGCCGCCTTTTTTTTTACAGAGAATCTGTTTTTGTGGGGGGATTTCATTACTTTTTGGAATTTATTCATGAGGAGAATACGTACATGTAGAAGAATAGCTTTCTATTAACACAA
Source organism: Xiphydria camelus (assembly GCA_963678675.1). NCBI lineage: Eukaryota > Metazoa > Arthropoda > Insecta > Hymenoptera > Xiphydriidae > Xiphydria > Xiphydria camelus. The sequence goes on from OY783200.1 coordinate 16,453,916, forward strand.
AATTAAAGTCTCACATTTTATACCGATATACGAGCCAATTAATTATAACCACTTACTTACCTTTGATTTATTCTCGTGATATTTTGAAAGGGATTTATAGACTAGAGAGCCCTTATATTTTTCACTTTGCCTTAGTATTTTGGAGAAATAAAACATATACCGCTTTCGAATTTACAGACCATCGGGTTTCTCTTATATTTTGGTCATCTACAGAAATCCATGAAGACGTTTTACCTTGAACTCTCTCTCTCTCTCTCTCTAAGTCTACTCTTCCAATGACCATGACGAATTGTTTCATCACATATAAAGATACCACTTATGACAGTACCCAGGTAGCACACTAACGTCGAAATGACGTTTTTTGAAGGTCAGTTCTGACGTCAGATGACGAAAAATCTGACGTCATTTTAACGTCGCAAAGACGGCTTAATTGCACATCCACACGACGTCAGACAAATCACGTCATAATGACGTTCTACCGTACGTTGTGATGACGTAAAAAATGACGGTTCTAAAAGGTTAGGTCTGACGTACACCCGGCGTCTCGGATTATGTCGCTGGTGACTTTTTTTAAATGTTATCTTTAAACGTACTAACCAATGAACAATTAATTCTCATGCCCTCATTAGCTACGGTAGTGTCTACTCTCGTTAATAAAAGCATGAGAATTGATTAATCATTGGTTAGGACGTTTAAAAATAACATTTAAAAAAAGTCACCAGCGACAGAATCCGAGACGCCGAGTGTATATCTTCATCGTGAGCGGTCACCCATCCTACTAGAGTGTCCGCACTTTTCGCTGCTTAACTTCGTTGATCGGTCGGTATCCTTGAGTCCTCATCTGCTGCACGCTTCTGTGGTTAAGAATATTATTGCTATGTATTAGTGTTCATATGAAGTTTGATGAATAAATGTATATTACTTTTCAATATAAGAAAGAGCTTGAATAAATAAGATTTTTTATAATTGTATTATTCTTTTCTCAACATTTTTCTAAATTTATGATTGTATCTTTTGATAAATATTCTTGCATAGACGCAAATTGATACTAATATCAATTTGCGTCTATGCAAGAAATAAATAATAAATAAATAAATATAAATAATAAATAAATAAATAATTATATGAATGTTTAATCATCCTACATTAATTGATTGTCTTTCATTTACTTTAATAATATGTGCTTTTTAATAAATAGTATAGTTTATAACTTGCTCAAGATACTCTGGAGACTAAATGAAATAATTTATTGATTTAATAATTGAACAAATTACAATTTTTGTCCATTTATTCACAAATAAATTTTCAAGCCTATATATGCAGGAGACGGAAATTTTTCTAAGTCTTGTTCGTCATTAAAAATGACGGAAAATTTCCGTCAAAAAGACGTTGAATTTTGACGTCCAAGGTACGTCCCTGTGACGTTAATATTACGACAACTGACGTCTGAAACCCTATACTGACTAAAAAATGACGTCTGAGACGTTATTCTAACGTCAGTGTGCTACCTGGGTATATATCGTCCCCTTCCTGCAAAAAGTCACTAACTAACATATTTTGTATAATTCACCTACTGGACCTAGTAGCTTAATTTTATTAAATCTTTAAATGGTAAAACTCACTAAGTGCTAAATGCGTTGGCAGTGAGCATGCACGCATCATAAAAAGTCATTAACCGAAATATAATACCGATATTATAGAGCAGAAACTACCTACTAAGTCAGTTGATGATAAATGTTAGTTAGTGACTTTTTGCAGGAAGGGGACGATATGTTGTTACATATATTAACTCGAGACGTTGGAATAGTTTTAAGAAATCCTTTTGCATGCACCGCTGAAATTTCGCCCTTACTCGTAAATAAATTTAATTAAATGATTAATACATCATTTACAGCTTCGATGCTGACTTTACGACTCATTTCAGTCCGAGTAGAACATTAATTGCAAATGTCATCATAAACATGCCAATGCGAATAAAAATCATCTATTAACTGTTGCAGATCAAGTATTTCGTTGTGGTGAGAGAGGGTCCTGATTGGTCTACTCGCTAAGATCCGTATACGTTTCTTAGCGAGTAGACCAATCAGGACCCCCACCGCAATGGAATACTTGATCCTGATTGGTCCCTTCGCTGAGTTGCGTGCACGCAAAGAGATACGAGTGACTCGAGAAAGTACCCCCTGATCTCCCGGTAGCTATCAGTTCGGGAGATCGAAGCATCTAACCTCGAAGTCAAGTGTACAAGTGATAAAAAATAATTATACGGGTTTCTTCGGTGAGTTTCCCCAAGTGTTTAAAGTAGTTACCTACTCCATTATTGTAATCCAATTCCATTGTATCCCTTATTTTTCTGCCACGACTTTGGTTGTTGATAGTGGATGGATCAGCTAATAAATTTGATTTTTATTCACTATCAACTATCAAAGTCGTGGCAGAAAAATAAGGGATTCAATGGAATTGGATTACAGTAATGTAGTAACTACTTTATTATTATTTTTTCTTTATCGATATAGTCCCTCTTTCGTATTATACTATCCCAAGTTCGAATTTATAATATATACCGACCTGTCAAACGTGAAATGTACATGTACCTCACTTTTATCTCATGTATTACTGCAGACTCTGACATGTCATCTCGTACAGGTGCAACCGAAGAGGACTTAGCTCGTGTCCTGTCCGTAAAAAGATGACTCGGTGGACATCGGAGAATGTCAGACTTGTCACCGAGCGCCTATTACCCACGGTACGTTTATTGTAATATGCGCTTTTCGTTTCAATTATTCCTGCTTTAAATAACTTTCACTTCTTTCAAAGTATTTACCTTGTACAAACTGTTCATCTTAGGGGGCAGCGATCAATGATTGTGACTAATCGAAGACAAATTATTCCTGCGATGATGTTCCAGTTGCAAAGCATACACTAGCAAGTCAGCTTACAGAGCATCCGAAGTTTAATATCAACTTTACCTCTTTTGGAACACCCATCACCCGAGTATAATCACAATTACGTTAATGTTAATCGCAGAATAGACCGTGAGCTCGGGCACATTATCGCAGTAGAGGTTCGGTACACCGAATTTTGCCTTTTAGTTTTAATAGACGAACTTGTCTACGACGAGTCGCTAATATCGATCGCTGCCTCCTACCACGAACAGTTCATAAAAGGTTATTACCTTGAAAGAAGTAAAAGTTATTTAACGCTGGAATAGTTGAATTAAACGAGAAGCGCGTATTGCAATTAATCTATCGTAGGTAATAGGCGCTCCGTGACAAGCCGGACATTCTCCGATGTCCATCGAGTCATCTTTTTACGGACAGGACACGAGCTAGATCCTCTTCAGTTGCACCTGTACGAGATGACATGTGAGAAAATCGTGAGCCTTCATGAAAATCTTCTAACGTACTCGTTCTGCAGTAAAACTTAATGAAATAAAAGTGAGGCACATGTACACTTCACGTTTGACAGGTCGGTATATAAATTCGAACTTGGGATAGTATAATACGAAAGAGGAAATATATCGATAAAGAAAAAATAATAATAAAGTAGTTACTACATTACTGTAATCCAATTCCATTGTGTATCCCTTATTTTTCTGCCACGACTTTGATAGTTGATAGTGAATAAAAATCAAATTTATTAGCTGATCCATCCACTATCAACAATCAAAGTCGTGGGAGAAAAATAAGGGATACAATGGAATTGGATTACAATTATGGAGTAACTACTTTATTATTATTTTTTCTTTATTTATATATTTCCTCTTTCGTATTATACTATCACACACAAGTTCCAATTTATATACAAACCTGTCAAACGTGAAGTGTAGATATACCTCACTTTTATTTCATCTCTTCTTCGCCTCTGGTATAATCATTTACACCCCACAAAGCACGTTTTTGCAAGTAACTTTTCTGTAACATTCCTGCGATATTTTGCAATATTCGTGAATACTACCGTATGTGTGTTAGAAATATATATTTCTCTATAAATTCTCGAATGTTGCAAAATATCATAGAAACATTTCGGAATCATTACATCGAAAGATCTCCTCGATAAGGTACAGCTCGATAAGTTTGTATTTGTCAGGGCTGAATTATATGGGGTTTTTATAATTATTTTAGGAAGTCTCAGAAGAATACAGGTCAGAATAATAATATAGATCTGTGCTAGAAAGAATAAGGTATAACCTTCGACGAGCATTCTGGTTGTGGCAACAGAGGTTAGAATCAGCAAGACCATGGCTGGGAGGATATTGAAGGATGGACGCACGTCCATGTACTCGAGGCAGCAAATCTAACTCGCGGAATGAACCAATGCATGTGAGACATTTCCGATCATGGCCGACTATCGCCGAAGATAGGCGGAATTAGAGTGACATTTTGACATATATATATTGCCCGAGAAATCGGATTCTCGACTTTCAGGCGGCAGGGGCGTGGCTTAGCGTTGCTAAGGGCGAATCTCTGTTAATATTTAACTTATAACATTTATTCTGGTCTCTATCAATAGAGAATAGTCGATTTATATGGCGTAACTAAGCACAGTTTTGGTTTTAACCGTATATTTATTGAGAAAATTCGATGTAAAATTTGAGGGGTGAAGGGGGCAGACATTTTTCCTGTAAAGATACACGGGTGCTCGCTCGGTGCGACAGCGCTATCGGCGTCGTTCTGACGAACTACTTGAATGAACATGCCGCGAGACACTACCGTGTCTCTTGATATACAATAGACGGGCTGAGAAAATCGAATTTGTTGTCCATTTTTATTTACAGCGCCCGCGCGCTCTTGTAAACAAATGCCTCTGACTGCAGTAAAAATTGATATTTTTCGATGATTTTTGTTTTGTTTCGAATGTAATTAAATATTGCAATTATCAGAAATAAAATATTGTCTATTTTTTCGGTTTTAGTCTAGTTGTCGAGCATAAAAAATGCATTTACACGTTTTAATAGCAAAAACGCATTTTTTCATAGAAATTCCTTTTTTCATAGCGCCACCCCAGACTGTAACGGTAATTTATTAGTCTATGGAGGTTATAGCGTGAGTTAATGTGGTGCGCTCTGATTGGCTAAGAGAAAATGACATTGAATGAAGGATGACACTGGGTATTTCCCGAGTTACGGATTTAGCGGGCAAAGGTACCGTTACTTATGTTCATACCTTTGCAAAAATTGTTCAGAAAATTTATGTAATAATAAAATAATGGATGTTCTACTACACGATCAATTTGAAAATGAAAATATAATTATTAAGGACGATTAACGGGGTAGAAGTAATTCACCGGTCTCTCTCATGCAAAACGATGATGAATATTATATGAATTATTATTATTATTTATATATATAAATAATAAATTCATATGAATTTCTATGAAAAAATGCGTTTTTGCTATTAAAACGTGTAAATGTATGTTTGACGATCGATAACTGGGTCTTAACATCTGTTTAGAAGTAGTAGTGAGATACATTCTTACTAGGGATGTGCGATTATTCGTCGATTACTAAAAATCGGTGTTTTTTACGAGATAATCTATTATTTTAAACGATATTTGCGAGTTCGATGCAATCTATATGAAATCGATGTCTGTTCCAACATATCGGAAAAAATCAATTTTTTCAATTTCTGTCATTTCGTCGGTTTTATTTAATAAATAAATATAATGACATAAATATAATACAAATTCGCAAGGCAGGGGTACGCTTCGGCACAAAAAAGGGCGGGTTTTTTCCACTCCACGATACGAGAGGAAAGTTTCGAAAAAGTGGAGGAGTAAAACCGTGCGAAAGAATCCGGGGAGACGCAGACTCTGATGCGTCGACATCCCGTGGTGCGGTCCAGAGAAGGACATACGCGCATCTCGATGGCTTAATTTATGACAGGGCGACGCGCGTCTCATTTAAGGGTGCTTTACACGATGCTAGTAACTCGTACGAGCCACTAAAACCGAGTACTCGCTTTTAGTAGTGTCTTCATGTAAATACTCTACTCGAATACAGAACACCAATTTACACGAGGACTGTACTAAAAGCGAGTACTCGGTTTTAGTGACTCGTACGAGTTACTAGCGTCGTGTAAATGACCCTTTATGGATAGATCGACCCTCAACCGAAGGGTGCTCATGCCTCCAGCGAGTCTAGTAATCCAAGGCATTTATCAATAATCTCGGTCGAGATTATCGAATTAATAAAACCGTCCGACCGTCCGACCGACCCTCCAACCGAGAGTACGTATACAGGAATTGGAACGCCTTTGCGTTCAATAGTCAATACGAGATCTTGGTTTTGGCATTTCGTGCTTTCGCCACTGGTCTGCTGGCGTCGCCACCGTCCGGCCTTCATACTCATGTACACTTCCCTTTGCGGCGACGAACCGTGACCAGTCGGTATTTGTACCTACAAAGCCCAGCCGACGGTAAATTTCAAGGTCCCTGTAACTGTGCGGTTCTGCTCGGGTCGGGACATCATGTACGTGTGTACGAAGGCTCGCACACTGGAACACGCTGTCCGTACAAGGCTTTAAAGAATGCTCCGTACTGCTTCGTACACCAATACAGTGAGCGTGTAGTAGGTATGTTCGTTCATCTCGGCGTAAAGCGAGCAGCGAGAACCCGTGTATTTTTATGTCTCCCCCTCCCCCCTCAATTTTTACATCAAATTTTCTTAATAAATATATATATGGTTATAACCAAAATTATGCTTAGTTATACCATATAAATTGATTATTCTCTAATGATAGATTGATAAAGACCAGAATAAATTTTTCATTTATACCGGTAGAGATCGAGTCGGTAGTTAGAGTTGGCTTACTGCCCGTAAACACTGTGCAGTTTATTCACTGTTTCGATAATTTTAACATATCGGTGCAAATCGAATGCTATGTTATGAACATAATATCCGGTTTGTACCGATTCGTTAAAATTACTGAAACGGTGAATAAACCGCATAGTTTGTTTATTTACGATTTTTATGACTTCTTTCACGAACGAATTGTTCTGGGGAAAATGTAAATATTATCGAAACATTAATTATAAAATCATTACATATGTTCGTGATTTTATTTATCATTCATAATTTTTAAATCAGTCATCTAGTCTGAAAACATTTTTACCGATTTTCCGTTTATCATTGAGTGCGTTCTAGTTGCGAAATTCGATATTCAATTGTTTTCAAACTGTTAACACGCGATACGTCGGCTGACAACAATGAATGTGTAGTGACGCCCCACGCCGCTCTTTTCTCCGCCTTGTCGGAAACTACGCGATAAAGCGATCAGGGGCCCCTTTCTCTAACTCACTCGCAAAGTTGCGTATACGCATCTTAGCCAATAGACCAATCAGGATCAAGTATTCCGTTGTGGTGGGGTCCTGATTGGTCTACTCGCTAAGAAACGTATACGTTTCTCTTGCGAGTGAGTTAGAGAAAGGAGCCCCAGGGGTCTCCTTACCTGAGAACCCTGCCTACGTCACAACTAAGGGCATTTGTTTTTTAAACTAGCTGACGACGCGCGTTATACGCGATTAGGATGCTCAGCAAACGCAAGGCAGTCGGCGAGTTGTGACTTTTACACACGATCCTTGCTAATACAACCTGCTAATACGCGCCGATGACGCGCAGCGAACGCGCTCATCAAAAACGCGCGTCGTCAGCTAGTTTAAAAAACGTCGTGTGCAAAGGCCCTTACGGTTGCCGGTTTTATCGCAGCGTTCCGTACCCCGAGGTACATATGTCGGTACTTCGTCGAACCTTTGTCTCACGGTGTACGGAATTTCGCCGGAAAGGCAGTCGATCTTGAGCTTCAGATGCGTACACAGTTGTTTATTTTTGTTCTATCCACTATATATAAAGTAAGTAGATAACAAACCATACAATAAATGTATAATATTAATAAGCTTCATATCACGCTTCAGTTCAATACACAACCGAACTCGGCAATAATAACAACTGACCACATTCTATCATTTAAAAAAATGTTTCATATTTATCTGACAAAAGAGCACGAAAGAAAATTAAAGAAAAAAGAAATGAAATCCCCCCCCCCCCTTCAAAACATCGACGATGTATGATAGCACGAATTAATAAAATAGCTCCCTTTCCAAAGTAATCATGTAACAACTTACGAATCACCAAAGATATTGAAAAAATTACGATAAGAAAGTAATGAAATCATTACCGCCAAATGAATGAAAGCAAGTGTGTTGTCAAGGTATGTTGCGTTAATGAGAGAAATAGTACATAATTCCATACAATGGTAAACTTTGCTACAGAGACTAAAAACAATATAGAGGAAAAAAAACCAAGTTCCACTGAAACTGAGAATATATTCACAGTTAACCATATTGTATGGAATTATGTACTATTTCTCTCATTAACGCAATATACCTTGACAACACACTTGCTGTCATTAATTTGGCGGTAATGATTTCATTACTTTTTTATCGTAATTTTTTCATTATCTTTGGTGATTCGTAAGTTGTTACATGATTACTTTGGAAAGGGAGCTATTTTATTAATTCGTGCTATCATACATCGTCGATGTTTTGAAGGGGGGGGGGGGGGGGGATCCATTTTACAAAAAAAAACGACAAGAGTAGGCTCATTTTTTCAGGGCTGTTCATATTTATGGTTTTCAAAGTTAATGAAATATTTCCATTCGCGAAACGATTTCCCTCGCGTTTATTTCGATCTTCGGACGCGTTTGTTAATAAAAAGTAAAAATTCAGTGTAATCGGAGTAATGAAGGAAGTAGACGTTTCAGTCCGAAAAACATCGGTCATCTCAATAGTGGTGAATGTGACAGATACTCCGTATAGTTTGATAATCGTTTGCATTTTTTTCGAATAATCGAGATAGTGAACGGATGCAGTGTTATTTTTCTCTAGTTGCCTGTGCATAAAGAGCAGGAAAGGAGACGGTAGTTTCTCAGAAGAATTGCCATCTGTTTGGGAGCTGTGCGATCGATGCTAGATCTCCGCGGGGTCGTAAATCCTGCAGACACTCGTTCGTGACACGGCTATTGACCAAACATACCGCAAGGCAGATTTTGAGATTCCACGGTGATTGGTTTCGAACGCGTGGTGAGAAGGAGTTAAACCGGGCGGTTAATTGAATGATTCAACACTGCACTCACTATATTACTATTAATATATTCGAATTAAAGAGATACAGGTGATGATTAACCGTGGTTTACAATTAACTGTTCCGAATGCACTGTATACGATATACTACACTGGTATGCCTTGGTTGGCAAGTTAACTGACTTGTCACTTAAGGGGGTTATTAAGTCTAGGATACCGAAAATTTCTCATTGTTGGAATTTTTTTCACGGCTAAATGAAAAACCCGATTAAAGTGAAATTAACACAACATTTTTATTAATTCTTAAAGAACATATTTGGATTTTTTCAGAATTTTAGAAAAAAAATACTGCCGTTCCAGTGATTGAAGATTTGTCGGGTAAAATCGCGCGGTCTCCTTCCGTACATCACTTTGGCCAAACCGGTTGATCTTTAACAATTGGTAAAGTGCGTTTAGTTTTCAATACTATTTTCTATGGAATGAACTACTATGGATGAGAAAAAATGATTTGGTAGAGGAGATTGGTTTGGTTTGGTTTGGGTGATTTGGGTTGGGGAGATTTTTATAGGCATTTTAATTTACAGTACAAAAAAAGGCTTGAAATTTTAAGTAAACAGAGGCCTGTGATTATTGAAATAATCAACTTGGGGGCATAAGAGTAGTTCATTCCAAAGATATATTGATAGTATAAACATTCCCTTAAAATTTCACATTAATCGGAGAGCTACGGTTTTTAAGATACAATGTACGGAAGATTAGAAAAACATGTTTTGAGAAAGACAGGTTTCTATGAAAAGTTCTAGGTTCCAGCTCACATAAATCAAACAAATTGAACTCTCATAGTGGCGGCAATTTAGAAGATAGCGCTGTGCGGTTTTCATTAAAACTCTCCGGAAGAGTTCTACTTTCATAAAATGCAATTTAAAAAAATCGATTTTTCGAAAATTCTAGACTTTATAACCCCCTTAAGTATAACGGATATATACTTAGATGAATTGAACGATAAGTTGAAGGACTTACAACCTGATTGCACTGGATACACGATGCTGACTAGGCACATTGCACATTGAAGAAGATGCATTCGGTAGCGATTTATATTATATTGCAACTAATAGCTAGTGGGGATAACGTGGGTGATGCGGTATGCTCTGATTGGCTGAGTGATAGTGACGAGCTCCCTGGCGGGGACGGTACAGCCTCTTAGCGTTCCGAAAGGGGTAAAGAGAAATCGAAGAGGGCAGGTGCGTTCTGTACCTGGAATTTCCCGTGATGATAGATTCCGTTTGAGGAAGTAAGCTGATATATATATATAGATCAAGGATAATCCCTTTTCGGAATGCATCGAGGCTCGAGGGTCCGGGAAGGCCCGATAATTAACTGTACCTGGCTACGTGTACTCAGGTCGAAGGACACCATTAAGAGCCGATATTACAATGTCAGGTTAAACCGAAGGTTACAGGTTACCGCTGGTTTTAGTATATTTCGTGTCACACGAACATATACCAAAAACAGCGGTAACGTGTAACCTTCGGTTTAAACTCACATTGTAATATCGGCCCTAAGACGGACTATTAGTGAAAGAATAGTTACGGTTCACGGAAGATACTGTCCGCCTTGTTATCGGAAATGACCCTTGATTGCGGTAATACTAATTACTGGAAAACGATATAACTACTTCTGAATTCCGACCATCGCTTGTCCGAACTCCATCAGATAAGTTATTTTCTATCTGACCGCTTTAACCTCACTATGATTGCGTATGAAGGACAGATATCTTTGTGATCATTCTATTTTTTGTTTTCAGCGTCATGCGAGCATGGGACGAATCGACGGATTACCGTAGAACGGGGATATATGGGACAAGCGGGGCAATATGGGACAAAAACTTGATTTTAGATTAAATTACGCGCGATGAGTGCTGCCAAGCGTTTTTACTGAAAAGCAAAATATCACCATGTCGGGAGAATGTCAGTTGTCGGTTTAGCCGTTTAACGGTAACGCGGAAGTTGCAGCCGGTTTCTCTACAAAAATTCCTAACCTAGAGGTAAATTATTGTAATTTTGGTAAGGCCAGATAGTGTCCTTTGGGGAGACGTTGTTATTAATGCTAGTGGTAGGGTTCTTCAGAATAAATCCTTCTAAATATACCTAACTATAACCCCACATAACCACATTGGCATTAAAAAATATTGTAACAGAATGGGGGCGGTTTTACTAAAAATCGGCAATACACCAGCACAAAGCTGGCAGCACGTATCGAAGAAATTATAGTGCACAAAATTTAGAGGCGACTCTAGAGGCAGTAATTATTGGACGTATGACGTTTAGGCAAGTTGAGTAAATGTATGAGGTCCCGAGGAACACTATTATGAAAATTTAGGGTGGCCACCCGTACTTAGTTCCGCCGAGGAGCAGAATATTAAAGAAGCCCTTACTGCAGCCAACCTAAAAATAATTTTGGAGGGCCAACGCTTATACCTGGAATAGTTATCACAGGCAAACATGTAGCTTGTAAAACGCCTGCGCTTTATACTAGGTATAAAGAAGATTATATATTTATTCTTGGTATACTTATTCTAGGTATAACTTGGCATTGGTAAAACCAGCCCTTAGACTCGTAAAACCACGGCGCGATATATACATATCTATCGTAAAGGTTAACACGATTTACCTGGTTTCTGGACTCTTACTTTCGGTGCATTGAGATTTTCAATACTATGATGCGATGTATGTAGACATCGGAATAGGTGATACAGTTTACCTGAATCCAAAAAAAACAGTGTGCGTGAAGTCCACGCACGACAGAAGTGAAACTTAAACTTCTTGCTTATGAGTTATACTCGTAGATAGAGATAAATTATTAGTATTTTTTTATTGAACTAGAGGGCTTCGTCCCCTACTCGCTTCGCTCGTCAACCCCCGGGGGACTATCAACCCCTGCGTGGCTATCGCGGAGCTCCCCCAAGCTTTTGCAGCAGCATCACGTCGTTCCTGTCTTCTCCGTTCAATCCGTCGTCGTCGTCGTCCTCGTAATCGTCATCGTCGTCCTCATCGTCGTCGCCCTCGTTATCGTCGTCCTCGTCGTCCTCGTCTTCTCCGTCCTCGTTATCGTCGTCCTCGTCTTCTCCGTCCTCGACGTCATCGTCCTCGTCATCGCCGTCCTTGTCCTCGTCGTCGTTGTCCTCGTCGTCGCCGTCCTCGTCGTAGTTGTCCTCGTCGTCGCCATCCTCGTCTTCGCCGTCCTCGTCATCGCCATCCTCGTCGTCGCCGTCCTTGTCTTCGCCGTCCTCGACGACGTCGTCGTCGTCCTCGTCACCCTCGTCGTCGCCGTCCTCATCGTCGCCGTCGTCGCCGTCCTCGTCGTCGCCGTCCTCGTCGTCGCCGTCCTCGTCATCGCCGTCCTTGTCCTCGTCGTCGTTGTCCTCGTCGTCGCCGTCCTCGTCGTAGTTGTCCTCGTCGTCGCCATCCTCGTCTTCGCCGTCCTCGTCATCGCCATCCTCGTCGTCGCCGTCCTTGTCTTCGCCGTCCTCGACGACGTCGTCGTCGTCCTCGTCACCCTCGTCGTCGCCATCCTCATCGTCGCCGTCGTCGTCATCCTCGTCACCCTCGTCGTCGCCGTCCTCATCGTCGCCGTCGTCGTCGTCCTCGTCACCCTCGTCGTCGCCGTCCTCATCGTCGCCGTCCTCATCGTAGTTGTCCTCGTCGTCGGAGTCCTCGTCGTTGTCATTCTCGTCTTCGCCGTCCTCGACGTCGTCGTCATTGCCGTCCTCGTCGTCGCCGTCCTCGTCGTAGTTGTCCTCGTCGTCGTCGTTCTCGTCGTAGTTGTCCTCGTCGTCGCAGTCTTTGTCGTTGCCGTCCTCGTCTTCGCCGTCCTCGACGTCGTGGTCATCGTCCTCATCATTGCCGTCCTCGTTGAAGCTGTCCTCGTCGTCGTCGTCCTCGTTGTCCTCATCATCGTCCTCTTCCTCCTCCAATAACCGTCCGTGATTGGCGCATTCGGTTCGACGTCGCCGGGGTTTTTGGCGACACGGTTTTGCCCACGCATTTATTCGAAAACTATTTTATATAATAGAGAGACAAGAAATAATAATTGGCAATAGTAAGGATAAAAGTATGATCTTAAATGAAAAACTAATTCAAAATTAATGTTTTCTAATACATTTTACAAGAAATTCGTTATTTAATTTGAGAAAAACGTGAATCCGTAGAATTATCAGTGTCTATCATAGTGACAATTGGCTTATGATAGCTAAAATATGATAACAAAAAAGTTGGGATTTAATATTTTCTAGATTCCTAGAGAGTACAGCATCATTTGTTGTGCTCAACCTGGTGTTGGAGTATTCACATTATTGTTGTTGTTGATTTTTAAATTGAATTCTCTAGCCAAAAAGTCAATGAAAAGTTGACTTTTAGGTTTGGAGAACTGGACATTGAAGTCACCTCTCAGTATCATTGGTAGATTCCCCCTGTTCTTTCTTAGGGCCGGTTTTACCAATGCCAAGAGAGTTATACCTAGAGAATAAGTATGTATATATATATACAGGGTGACATTTTGAAAACTTGCCACCCCAATATCTTAGAAAGTTACAGGGATTTTCTAAAAAACAAAAATACGGTTTCGGCAGTGGAGAGGGGGAACCAAAATGACATAATCGGAGACGCACCTACTCCAACCCCCTTAGGGGTAGCCCCCCCAACTTTGTAATCTTAAATAGCAACCCCCCATGTGTGATACAGCGTTGGAAAGCTCTTTAAAAATGCTTTACAACAACACCAAATTTTGGTACCTTTCGATGAGTAGTTTTTGCGCAAATCGAGAAAGAAACTGCTAGAAGTAAGTTGTCAATTTATTTATTAAAGGTCAATTACGTTACAATAAATTTTCGAAATGATTTCCATTGATTTTTCGGACTTTTTCAAATGTTGTTCTTGAAATTTTGCGACATTCTTGCATAATTCTCTGTTTCAGTTGGTTAATGCTTGCTGGTTGAGTTTGAAAAACAACAGATTTCAGATGTCCCCATAAGAAGAAATCGCAGGGAGTAAGATCAGATAATGGAAATCATTTCGAAAATTTATTGTAACATAATTGACCTTTAATAAATAAATTGACAAAACTTACTTCTGGCAGTTTCTTTCTCGATTTGCGCGAAAACTACTCATCGAAAGGTACCAAAATTTGGTGTTGTTGTAAAGCATTTTTAAAGAGCTTTCCAACGCTGTATTACACATGGGGGGTTGCTATTTAAGATTACAAAGTTGGGGGGGCTACCCCTAAGGGGGTTGGAGTAGGTGCGTCTCCGATTATGTCATTTTGGTTCCCCCTCTCCACTGCCGAAACCGTATTTTTGTTTTTTAGAAAATCCCTGTAACTTTCTAAGATATTGGGGTGGCAAGTTTTCAAAATGTCACCCTGTATATATATATATATATATATATATATATATATATATATATATATATATATATAAAGAGAATATACTATATATATATATATAAATTTGGCGCGCTTGGTATGCTCCGCGCGCGTTCCTGTGGCGCCTGCTAGATGTCGTAACGGATGGAAGGATTATAAGAGAGAAACATGTTATTGAGAGCACGTGCTAAGATAAAAGCAACATAAAGATAATTAATCGTTATAACTAATATAAGTGATTAAAATAGAGTTATGAAAGAGAGACGAATAAATGACCTTAATTGTCGTTTCTCTTAATTACAGAAAAACTAATTAGGATCATTATAAAACGACAATTTTTGTCATAAAATGAAACTAAGATTTGAGTTCAGAGCTGTGGCTTCCCCAAAGGATAATAAAACTACAGTGGTGGCCGTAACCTCCATTGAGACAGAACAAGGAGAAAAATATGCTATACCAGAAGAACTCATCTATGCAGATTTCCATGAGGAATTGAAAAATACGACTGCTTTCAAAAAGGTAAGAGATTCATTACAAAAGAGGCATGACGAATTCAAAATATGGATAACGCTGTCAAAAGAATTGCAAAAGACATATTTAGATGATGACGGAAATATCCACTTTGGAGGAAAGTATTTAAAACAAATATCTCAAGAAAATATTAAAGAATACTCAGACTTGGCAAAAATATTAGAAAGATTAGTTGAAAAATCTGAAAAAAAAAGGAAGAAGAGAAAAACTTAAAACACATTACAGATAAATTTGTATTGGAAAAATTTAATTATAAAACGTCTAATGTTAAACAATGGGTAGACATATTTGAGAAAGAGTGTAGAATATTTAAAATAGAGAAAGATCAAAACAAAATCGAGCTATTAAGATTATTGTTAGATGGAACTTGCCAAGACTGGTACACTTCTATAGTAATAAAAGGAGAGCCCGAAAACGATTGGCATGGGTGGAAACAGATATTCGTAGAAACTTTTTCAAGTAAAGGATGGAGCAGCAGAACATACGCTCATTACTTTAAATACAAAGAAGGTTCACTAGTGCAATATGCAATAAAAAAAGAACGACTATTATTAGAAATAAATAAGAACATGGACGCGGATACAAGTATAGATAGGATTGCATTGGGTTTGCCACCATTCATCAAAGAGAAAATTGACAGGAATGAAATGGAAGATACAAAAGATTTAATTCAGGAACTATATAAGCTCGAAGGAACAACAGATAAAAAGAAAATATTTAAAAAAGAAGGTAAACCAGAATATAAAGTCTAAATGAAGAAAAAAAACCGTGCAAGACATGTGAGGATATGGGTAAAGGTGTGAGATACCATCCAGAAGAGAAATGCTGGTTTAAACTAGGGAACAAGGAAAAACCTAAAGCTATAGGAAGCAATTCAGTAATAGAAGTAGATCTAAGTACAGAAACAAAAAACGAATAGTCACACCATTGATCAAACTTCAGATCCTAGTTGAGAATAAGATAGGAATGATAGAAACATACGACGATCCAGGTTCTCAAGTCTCCTTAAGGGGTTAGGTCCACTTGTCAGGGTCGGGAGAATCGAAAAATTTTTTATTGCATATTCGTTAATAACAACCTTCAAGAATATGCTCACCAAATTTTATAATGATCAGAGCATTAGGACCGGAGTTACCCAGGTAGCACACTAACGTTAGAATAATGTCTCAGACGTCATTTTTTGGTCAGTATAGGGTCTCAGACGTCAGTTGTCGTAATATTAACGTCACAGGGACGTCATATTTACGACGTATCTTGGACGTCAAAATTAAACGTCTTTTTGACGGAACTTTTCCGTCATTTTTAATGACGAACGAGACTTACAATTAGAAAAATTTCGGTCTCCTGCATATATAGGGTCTTGAAAATTTATTTGTGAATAAATGGACAAAAATTGTAATTTGTTCAACTATTAAATCAATAAATTATTTCATTTCGAGTCTCCAGAGTATGTTGAGCAAGTTATAAACTATACTGTTTATTTAAAAAAGCACAGATTATTAAAGTAAATGAAAGACAATCAATTAATGTATGATGAATAAACAGTCATATAATTATTTATTTATTTATAATTATTTATTTATTTATTATTTATTTATTTCTTGTTTATTTGCGTCTATGCAAGAATATTTATCAAAAGATACAATCATAAATTTAGAAAAATGTTAAGAAAAGAATACGATTATAAAATCTTATTTATTCAAGCTCTTTCTTATTGACAGGAAAAGCAATATACATTTATTCATCAAACTTCATATGAACATCAATAGTAATAATATTCTTAACCACAAGAGCGTGCAGCGCATGAGGACTCGAGGACACCAACCGATCAACGAAGTTAAGCAGCGAAAAGTGCGGACACTCTCTAGTTGGATGGGTGACCGCTCACGATGAAAAGATATACGTCAGACCCCTAACCTTTTAGAACCGTCATTTTTTACGTCATCACAACGTACGGTAGAACGTCATTATGACGTGATTTTTCTGACGTCGTGTGGATGTGCAATTAAGCCGTCTTTGCGACGTTAAAATGACGTGATATTTTTCGTCATCTGACGTCAGAACTGACCTTCAAAAAACGTCATTTCGACGTTAGTGTGCTACCTGGGTATAGGCATTTATAGCGCGCCGCCTCGCCGCTCGGCCGCGTAGCTCAACCCTTTATCTCAGAATCGTGTTTTTCAAAAAACACCTTTGCGGTGGACACGATTACTCAAAATCTAGTACATCGATCATCACCAAATTTTTTTCTGCTTGTTTGTCATGATAATAGCTTGTGCTTGAATGAAGGATTTTCATTGTTTGTGGACAAATTTTTTTTTACACCGAAAAACTGAAAATTGAAGACCTTTAAAAATGTAACTTTTTGTAAAAAGTGCCGCCATTTAAAATAAAGAAAAAGGTGTGAGTGCCGTTGTACTCACGGAGGATGTGTAAACATCTTACAATTATCTGCGGTCCGAGTTTAATTGGGAAATATGACGTCGTAGTTTGATAAAGAAGTTTAATTTTTTCTATAATAAAATATTTATTATTATTATGTTAGATTTATAACTTACTAGCAGCCCGTCCCGGCTTCGCACGGGTAGATTGTGGATTGATTTTGTCCGTCCACCATTGTTTAAATACATTTTTAATACAAAACTTTTAGTATTTTTCCCGAGCTACGCAATGGTCATATTGGATTTGACCTTGACCATGACCTTCAAGGTTATATCAAGGTCAAATTAATTTTTTTCACGTTCAAATGTGTCCTTGACCATTTTTTATATGTTACCTTTATTGTCAGCGGAGGTCAAATTTAGGTCAAGTATAGTTCGACTTTTTGAACACCCTGTATAAGATTTACTAACTCAAACCTTCGCGGATATGCGTCCAACTGTTCCCCAAATTTTCATCGCAATCGGATGAACGGTTGAGGAAGGCATAATAATCATCCGTACCGGTACTTCTTGAACACCCTGTATAAGATTTACTAACTCAGAAACCTTCGCGGGCATGCGTTCAACCATTTCCCAACTTTTCATCGCAATCGGATGAACGGTTTAGGAAGGCATAATAATCATCAGTACCGGTACTTTTTGAACATCTTTTATAAGATTTACTAACTCAGAAACCTTCGCGGGCATGCGTCCAACCATTTCCCAACTTTTCATCGCAATCGGATGAACGGTTTAGGAAGGCATAATAATCATCAGTACCGGTACTTTTTGAACACCTTTTATGAGATTTACTAACTCAGAAACCTTCGCGGGCATGCGTCCAACCATTCCCCTACTTTTCATCGCAATCGGATGAACGGTTTAGGAAGGCATAATAATCATCAGTACCGGTACTTTTTGAACACCCTGTATAAGATTTACTAATTCAGAAACCTTCGCGGGCATGCGTCCAACCATTCCCCAAAGTTTCATCGCAATCGGATGAACGGTTTAGGAAGGCATTTGATATTACCTTAAAGGTCACGGTCAAGGTCAAATCCAATACGACCACTGGGTAGCCAAGGGAAAATCCTTAAAGTTTTGTATTAAACATTTTTCTCTAAAATGTTTTCCCGTTGAGATAATCCAGCTTGTGCGAATAGTATGCGCAGTAGCGCCACACACACACTGACGCAGTCACATCTACATGGCTTACGTCTGACGCTCCATTTCCCAGGAAGGTCCTACCGCAGAGCCATAGCACAGATGTTTACACATAAAAAAAATCATAATTTTGACAAATCGTTCGTTCAAGCACAAGCCAATACAATATACTAACCAAATCTGTTTCAAATTTTGATTTTTGATAAACTGTTTCCGGGTTATTATGTATTGGGACCGTGCAACACCCGTACAGTGACACCTGGTGGCAGTAGTCGGCAAAAAATCTTGCACTTTTATACAGTACCAAATACGATAAGAATATAGAAATCCTCGGCAAAACCAATTAGTGAACAACAATATGAATGTTTTTCATCAGGTGTATTTTATAGCCTTTATTTATATGTATAGAATTGCAATAAACAGTAAGTATAACATTTAGGGCCGGTTTATTCACCTTTAGACACGTTGACTGCCATATAGGTACAGAGTGAGACATACCGTAATGTACTTTAACCCGGCAGCGGTAGTGGCTGGCATAGCTTCAAGCCTTCACCACTAGTTGCGCACGATCGTTTGCCGTATCCCCTCCAAGCAGTTGCACGGTCCCAATACCGCCACTGACGCTCAAAAAAAGGCACTTCCGGAAAACAGCTGCAGCTCCGTCATTTTGAAATCTTTTTTTATGAAAAAATGTATACAAGTACTTGAAAACATGTACTAATCGAAAGTATGAATCGTTTTCAAATAAATATTGATTATGCTGCCGAAAAAAAATGGAGAAAATCTTGTACATTCGCTTGCCACAAGTGGACCTAACCCCTTAATAAACTCGAAGTGGATAAAGCTAAAAGGTAATAAAGAAGATTTAAATAAAATATTCTTAAAGTCGGTCAATGGTGTGAATCATACAAATGGATTAGTAAGATTAAGAATACAAATATTGGATATAGAAAAAGAAGTAGACATATACATAGTAGAAAGAGAGGATTTCGAAGATTTCATATATATATAATAGGAGTAGATTTAATTCCCATGTTCAAATTAAGGTTGAATGAAGGTTTAGAAGTTTCACAGAAAATAGAAAAAGAGATAGAAAAACCAAAGATAATATTAAGTGAAGCCATGAATTGTTCGGTCAATTTTAATGAACATGTGGGAACAGATAAATTCCAAACAAGGATAGAATATTTAGATACAGGAAGAAGAATTATGATAGAGAAATTAATAGATAACAACAAATCAATGTTTGCAAAAAACAAATACGATGTTGGGACTGTTAACGAGTATGAAGCTAGAATTGACTTAATATTGGAAAAATACTGCAGTAAAAGACCACCCCACAAAA
Source organism: Xiphydria camelus (assembly GCA_963678675.1). Taxonomy (NCBI): domain Eukaryota; kingdom Metazoa; phylum Arthropoda; class Insecta; order Hymenoptera; family Xiphydriidae; genus Xiphydria; species Xiphydria camelus. The sequence goes on from OY783200.1 coordinate 16,473,869, forward strand.
ACAGATCCTCTGTAAAAAAGGCGGCATGTAATCCAGTCCCAACAAAAATTGATACGTAAAATACTCCCCAAAAAAGATTTGAAATCAATTAAGATCGCCATGTTCAAGATTTATATATAAAAAGTAAAAGGCATCATATGAAAAAAAAATTATTGTAAATCAAGTTACTAAAAAAAATTCGGCTAAAAAATTCATTAAAAATTTTTAATAAAAAGAACTTGCCGCGCTTAACACACTGTTCATATTTTGTCCACTATATACTGGTGGTATCATATAAATGTATGAATTTATTTAAAATCATAAATGCATAAACAGAGTATAATTCGGTGTCTGAATTTTTTATTTTGAAGGAAAAAACGCGGCATTCTTTTTTATTAAAATTTTTTAATAAATTTTTTAGCCGAATTTTTTAGTAACTTGATTTACAATAATTTTCCTTTCAAATGATGCCTTTTACTTTTTATATATAAATCTTGAACATGGCGATCTTAATTGATTTCAAATCTTTTTTGGGGAGTATTTTATGTATCAATTTTTGTTGGCACTGAATGAACATGCCGCCTTTTTTACAGAGGATCTGTTTTTGTGGGGGGATTTCACTACTTTTTGGAATTTATTCATCAAGAGAATATATACATATAGGAGAATAGTTTTTTATTATTAAGTATTACTGCAGAACAAGTAGGGGTTAGAAGATTTTCATGAAGACTCACGATTTTCTGACATATCATCTCGTACAGGTGCAACCGAAGAGGATCTAACTCGTGTCCTGTCCGTAAAAGGATGACTCGATGGACATCGGAGAATGTCAGTCTTGTCAGCGAGCGCCTTTTACCCATATCTTTATATGGGTACTTTCATTGCAATATGCGCTTTTCGTTTCAACTATTCCTGCTTTAAGTAACTTTTACTTCTTTCAAAGTATTTATCTTGAACGAATTGTTGATCGTAGGGGGCAACGATCAATGATTGTGACTAATCATAGACAAATTATTCTTGCGATGACGTTCCAGTTGCAAAGCATACACTAGCAAGTCAGCTTACAGAGCATCCGATGTTTAGTATCAACTTACCACTTTTGGAACACCTATCACCCGAGCATAATCACGATTATGTTAACGTTAATTGCAGAATAGACCGCGAGCTCGGGCACATTATCGCAGTAGTACCTAGTTCGGCACACCGAATTGCCTTTTAGTTTTAATAGACGAACTTGTCTATGATGAGTCTCTATTATCCATCGCTGCCTCCTACCATGAACAGTTCATAAAAGGTTATTACCTTGAAAGAAGTAAAAGTTATTTAACGCTGGAATAGTTGAATGAAACGAGAAGCGCGTATTGCAATTAATGTACCGTGGGTAATAGGCGCTCGGTGACAAGCCTGACATTCTCCGATGTCCATCGAGTCATCTTTTTACAGACAGGACTCGAGCTAGATCCTCTTCGGTTGCACCTGTACGAGATTCCATGTTAGAATAGCGCGAGTCTTCATGAAAATCTTCTAACCTACTCGTTCTGTAGTAACACTTAATATCTCTGGAAGTTGAAGCAACAGTTATTAGCAAAAATCGGACACCGATTTTTAAACACTTGAGGAATCTCATCGAAGAAACCCGAGAATGATTATTTCTTATCACTTCTACGCATTATTTATCATTATTTATAAATTAACGATTTCGAGGTTAGATGCTTCGATCTCCCGAATTGACAGCTACTGGAAGATCAGACGTTTGACACTTCACGCTCGGCTCGTAAGACCGCAGCGCACTCTCCCGAAACCAATTCTACTCCGGCTAAATGTCAGGGAAATCCAAAAGTTGGAGTTTGCCATCGGACATACTGTTTACTCTTCCAATGACCGCGACGAATTATTTCATAGCATGTAAGGATACCACTTATCACAGTATATACAGGGTCAGTCGCACTATACGCCTGTTGCGCATCGGTGGTGGCGCCGCCTTACTCGCCTAGTGAGCAAAAAGTGCCATACTGGGTTACACGGCACGGAGGTGTACGACTATACATGTGGTCACATGTACACTCAGGTTTGCCTGTATGAGCACAAGCCGGAAGGCCCGATTGGTTGACAGTGTATCCATTTGTGCCAATCTTGGCCACTACGCGGCGCTTTCGGCGCACTTTCGAGATACGCAACAGGCATATACACGTCAGCAAATGGGTTGCATATCGCTTGGCGCTTAGGAGATACCGACGATTCCTGTAATTTAATGGTAACTTTGTTAGCCCGGACTCAAACCCCGATAGCCCGAACTCAAACCAAAGAGACGTATCAATTTGAAAAACATCGGCTAACTTTTAGTGTAGGTGATGGGTGCTCTGAAAAATGTGACAGCTGTCTGTGTTTTTATTATTAATAAATAGAAACCGTGCTATTTTCTGTAGTCATTAATCGAACATAGACAGCAGAAAAGGAGTCGAAATGCAATTAGATAAGTTAATTTCTGAATTACTTCATTTAACCTCATTTTGATAACCTATAAAGAATACATATCTTTGTGGTCACTTCTTTTTTTCTTTCAGCATTGCATATGAGGACGGGACGAACTCTTTGAGGACTAAGCGGAATTAATCTTTCTACATATTGAAGAATCTAAGTCGTGGGAGAAGAACAAAAACATTGGAGTAACTACAATATCGGGGTAACTATAATACTTTATTTCTATTTTTTTCTGATCGGTGCTTGCCCTCTGCTTTCCTACTACAAGTTTCGATTTATATACTAAATTTTATTTTATTTTTAGTTCATCGCCTCCACTCCATCGCCTTCGACTGCATACTTCTTCTACCCAGTGAGGATTTCTCCAATAGTGGGCGTTGTGATTATTCACTAATCCTTCGTTGTAGAATTTCGATTCATCTGTGAACAAAATCTTCTGACGAACGAGGGACAAAAATCAGTCGGAATAGTTCATTCGTCGAGCTGGATCTAGCTAATTGTACGCTGAAACATGCCCAAGTCGTATTCAGCCTTGAGAAGATTTATTTTTAATATTGGACCAAAAGTACGGCAATCCAGCGGTCTCATAACCGACAGAAATTACGAAAGTGAGATTTATGTTAAATTATCTTAACAAATATTTAATTAAAAAATTACATCCCATAAAACACGTCTTTACAAGTAATTTTTCTGATATTCTTGCGATATTTTGCAATATTTTTGAACACTACCCTATGTTAGAAATATATCTTTCTCGATAAATTCACAAAGTTGCAAAACGTTATAGAAACATTTTGGAATCATTACATTGAAAGATACAGCTCGATAAGACAGCTCGATAAGATTATACTTGTCAGAGCTGAATTATATATGTGATTTCTGTAATTATTTTAGAAAGACCTGAAAGAATACGAGAGCAGTGGAACATCCTCTCCTAGAGAGAATAAGACTATAAGAAATAGAAAAGAATTTTCATCCTTTTAAAATGAAGTACATACATGCACCGGAGAAAGCAGATCCAGCTCGACGAATGAACTATTCCGACTGGTTTTTGGAACGGCAAGTGGACGATCCCTCGTTCGTCAGAAGATTTTGTTCACAGATGAATCGAAATTCTACAACGAAGGATTAGTGAATAATCACAACGCCCACTATTGGTCCGTGAGAAATCCTTACTGGGTAGAAGAAGTCGAAGGCGATGGAGTGGAGGCGATGAACTAAAAATAAAATAAAATTTAGTATATAAATTGAAACTTGTAGTAGGAAGGCAGAGGGCAAGCACCGATGAGAAAAAATAGAAATAAAGTTTTATAGTTACCCCGATATTGTAGTTACTCCGATGTATTTGTTCCTCTCCCACGACTTGGATTCTCCAATATGTAGAAAGATTAATTCCGCTTAGTCCTTAAAGAGTTCGTCCCGTCCACAGATGCAATGCTGAAAGAAAAAAAGAAGTGACCACAAAGATATGTATTCTTTATAGGTTATCAAAATGACGTTAAATGAAGTAATTCAGAAATTAACTTATCTGATTGCATATTTCGACTCCTCTTCTGCTGTCTATGTTCGATGAATGACTACAGAAAAATAGCACGGCTTCTATTTATTAATAATAAAAACACAAACAGCTGTCACATTTTTCGGAGCACCCATTACCTACACTAAAAGTTAGCCGATGTTTTTCAAATTGATACGTCTCTTTGGTTTGAGTCCGGGCTATCGGGGTTTGAGTCCGCGCTAACGAAATTACCATTAAATTACAGAAATCGTCGGTATCTCCTAAGCGCCGAGCGATATGCAACCCATTTGCGCTGGCGTGTATAGTACAACTGACCCTGTATGTATGTTGTTACATATATTAACTCGAGACGTTGGAATAGTTTTAAGAAATCTTTTTGCATGCACCGCTGAAATTTCGCACCCCCCCTTACTCGTAAATAAATTTCCAGTACAACATCGATATTTCGCTGCACTTGTGTTCTTCTGTGACTACCTAAAATAATTATAAAAACTCTATATAATTCAGCCCCAACAAGTACAATCTTATCGAGCTGTACCTTATCGAGGAGATCTTTCGACTTAATGATCCCGAAATATTTCTATGATGTTTTGCAACATTCGCGAATTTATCGATAAATATATATTTCTAACATACGGTAATGTTCACGAATATTGTAAAATATTGTAGGAATGTTACAGAAATGTTACTTGCAAAAACGTGCTTTGTGGGGTGTAAATGATGATATTTTGTAATTTCCATCGCTACACTAGAGGCGAAGAAGAGATGAAATAGAAGTGAGGTACATGTACACTTCACGTTTGACAGGTTGGTATATAAATTGGAACTTGTGTGATCAAGAGACACGGTAGTGTCTCGCGGCATGTTCATTCAAGTCGTCAGAACGACGCCGCTAGCGCTGTCGCCGCGAGCACCCGTGTATCTTTACAGGAAAAATGTCTGCCCCCTACACCCCTCAATTTTAACATCGAATTTTCTCAATAAATATACGGTTATAACCAAAACTATGCTTAGTTACGCCATATAAATCGACTATTCTCTATCGATAGAGACCAGAGTAAATGTTGTAAGTTACATATTAACAGAGATTTTTCCTTAGCAACGCGAAGCCACGCCCCTCGTCACTCAAAAGTCGAGAATCCGATTTCTCGGGCGATATATATATGTAAAAATATCACAAAAATTTCGCCTGTCGTCGGCGATATTCGGCCATGGTCGGAAATGTGTACACAGATGCGGCCACACGCATACGCCATAAAAAATGTATGTGAGAGTGTGTGAGAGAATATATTCCTCGAATGTTTAGTTGTTTTTCAAAATTAATAAAATATTTCCATTCGCGAAACGATTTCCCTCGCATTTTTTCGATCCTCGGACGCGCTTGTTAATAAAAAGTAAAAATTCAGTATAATCGGAGTAGTGAATCTCAATAGTGGTGAATGTGACAGACGCTCTGATAGCTAGCTATTATCAAATCGTTTGGATTTTTTTTTAATAATCAAGATAGTGCACGGAAGCAGTGTCATTTTTCTCTGGTTGCTGGTGCATGAAGAGCAGGAAAGGAGACATCTGTATCTCGGAAGAAGTGGCATCAGATAAGTTACTTCCTAACTGACTGTCTTAACCTCATTTTCATCCCTCATACAGAACAAATATCTTTGTGGTTATTCTATTTTTTGTTTTCAGCGCCATACGAGAACGGGACGGATTGATGGAAATTTGATTTTTCTTCGCAGTCAAAAATCAACCTAGGTAGAAAAGAATTCTCTAGAATTGCGGTACAATGCCACGGTAGGAATATCAGGTTCTACCGACATGACATGCTTCGACAAGGTCTGTATCAACTTTAGCGGTATATTGGGGGCACTGCACTAATCCTGTGGCACATTTTTCTATCTGGGAAAGCATATTATTATGGTAGTACAGCTGTACAGCGTTCTGATAATATATAATTGGAACTTTTGATAATACGAAAGGGGGAATATATCGATAAAGAAAAGATAATAAAATAATTACTTCATTATTGTAATCCAATTCTATCGTATCTCCTACTTTTCTACCACGGCTTTCCCAGATAGAAAAATGTGCCACAGGATTAGTGCAGTGCCCCCAATATAATGCTAAAGTTGATACAGACCTTGTCGAAGCATGTTATGTCGCTAGAATTTGATATTCCTACCGTGGCATTGTACCGCAGAGTTCTAGAGATTTTTAATTCCGGCATATTAGAGGTTAGTATAATACGAAAAAGGAAATATATCGACAAAGAAAAAATAATAACAAAGTAGTTACTCCATCATTGTAATCCAATTCCATCGTATTCATTATTTTTCTGCCACGACTTTGATTGTTGATAGTGGATGGATCAACCAATAAATTTGATTTTTCTTCACTATCAGCAATTAAAGTCGTGGCAGAAAAATAAGTAATACAATGTTATTGGATTACAATAATGGAGTAACTACTTTATTATTATTTTTTCTTTATCGATACATTTCCTCTTTTGTACTACCTCGTTTGTATTATACTATCACAAGTTCCAATTTATATACCGACCTGTCAAACGTGAAGTGTACGTGTACCTCACTTCTATTTCATCTCTTCTTCGCCTCTAGTGTAACGATGGAAATTACAAAATATCATAACTTTTCTGTATGTAACAACATATACCGAATGTCCTCTGGCAAAAACTCCTGATTTTGGATTTCCCTGACATTTGGCTGGAAGTGGTTGGCTCGGTGCTTTAAGAGTTGGCTTCGGGAGAGTGCGCTGCGGTCTTACGAGCTGAGCGAAAAGTGTCAAAAGTCTGATCTCCCGGTACCTGTCATTTCGGGAGATCGAAATCGTTAATTTGTAAATAATGATTACTAATATGTAGAAGTGGTAAGAAATAATCATTCGGGTTTCTTCGATGATATTCCCCAAGTGTTTAAAAACCGGTGTCCGATTTTTGCCAATAACTGTTGCTTCAACTTCCAGTGATATTATTAAGTATTACTGCAGAACGAGTAGGTTAGAAGATTTTCATGAAGACTCATGATTTTCTGATATGTCATCTCGTACAGGTGCAACTGAAGCGGATCTAGCTCGTGTCCTGTCCGTAAAAAGATGACTCGATGGACATTGGAGAATGTCAGACTTGTCACCGAGCGCCTATTACCCACGGTACATTAATTGCAATACGCGCTTCTCGCTTCAACTATTACAGCGTTAAATAACTTTTACTTCTTTCCAGCTAATAACCTTTTATGAACTGTTCGTGGTAGGAGGCAGCGATCAAAAATAGCGTTTCGTCGTAGACAAGTGTGCCGAACTACTACTGCGATAATGTGCCCAAGCTCACGGTCTATTCTGCGATTAACGTTAACATAATCGTGATTATTCTCGGGTGATGGGTATTCCAAAAGAGGTAAAGTTGATACTAAACATCGGATGCTGTAAGCTGACTTGCTAGTGTATGTTTCGCAACTGGAACATCATCGCAGGAATAATTTGTTTACGATTAGTCACAATCATTGATTGCTGCCCCCTACGATCAACAATTCGTACAAGGTAAATACTTTGAAAGAAGTGAAAGTTATTTAAAGCAGGAATAGTTGAAATGAAAAGCGCATATTGCAATGAAAATACCGTGGGTGAAAGGCGCTCGGTGATAAGTTCGACAATGTCTGATGTCGATCGACTCATTTTCTTCAGGATAGGACAGAAGTTACATCCTCTTTGTTTGCACCTTATGAAAGGGGTCATGCAAGAAAATCGTCAAAAACTTCATGAAAATCTTGTAACCTACTCGTTCTGCAGTAATTACTCACTTAATCGCTGGAAGTTGAAGCCACAGTTATGGACACCGATTTTTAAACACTTGGGGAAACTGATCGAAGAAACCCGAATAATTATTTATCACTTCTACACATTATTCAGTATTATTTACAAATTAACAATTTCGAGGTTAGACTTCGATCTCCCGAATGAGGTTGGCTGGGCAAAACTGAAGCAGATTGCGCCACCGAGCCAAACACCCGCGGGCAAATTTAAACGGTTATAATATATTATTAATGCTGCACTAATGTGACTAATGTGACTGGTAAAAAAATTGTAAAAATGCATTACAAAATAAAATTCAAATACAATCCCCATATGTACTATAAATATACATATTTAATTAAATCAGAAATGTTCATAAATTGGCTGACAGTACTGCATTCCCATACTTCGGAATGGGAATACAGTACTGTCAGCCAATTTATGAACACGCTCTAAATAATTTTCATTTTTACCTGCATCACCGCTAAAAGTTATTAATTGATCAGAAGTAAAATGAACTTCGCATAATCCTTTTCCATGATGAGGTGCATATTTTAAGAAATCGAGCCACTTTTGACGAATATCTTTCGATTTTTTTACAGAAGGAACCATGAACCTTGATTTATTTTTACAACTCGGTACTGCATACGAAAAAACCATTTTATATTTCATTTTTTATTTCAATTTCACTACATATAGATTCATAAATTAAGGTTATATTTTCATTCTTTACTCCTGCAATGCCTACTATGAAGTAGGCTGCCATATTGATATATCGATACCATCGATACCTTACTTTGAAAATTTCGTAAGTGCAATTTTTGTATAAAATTGCACTTCGAGGTTTTCAAAGCAAGGTATCGATATTTCAAATCAGGCGGTCAAAAAGGGTGTTTAGCTCGGTGGCGCCGAAGTTTACTTCCTCGACCACCAGCCAACCTAATTGACAGCTACCGGCAGATCAGAGGCCCCTTTCTCGAACACGCTCGTATCTTTGCGTGCACGCATCTTAGCGAATAGTCCAATCAGGATCAAGTATTCCGTATCAGGGAACGTATACGCATCTTAGCGAGTAGATCAATCAGGACCCCCACCGCAACGGAATACTTGATCCTGATTGGTCTATTCGCTTAGAAGCGTATACGTAACTTTGCGAGTGACTTGAGAAATTTATTTGCGAGTAAGGGCAAAATTTCAGCGGTGCATGCAAAAGGATTTCTTAAAACTATTCCAACGTCTCGAGCTAATATGTAACAACATATATACTGTCATAAGTAGTATCTTTACATGTGATGAAACAATTCGCCACGGTTATTGGAAGAGTATACTTATTGTTAGAGAGTTAAAGGTAAAATGTCTACATGGATTTCTGAAGACGACCAAGATATTAGAAAAATCCGATGGCCTGTAAATTCAAAAGCGGTATGTTTTATTTCTCCAAAATACTAAAGCAAAGTGAAAAATATAAGGGCACTCTAGTTTATAAATCCCTTTCAAAATATCACGAGAATAAATCAAAAGTAACGTGGTTATAATTAATTAGCTCGTATCGGTATAAAATGTGAGATTTTAATTTGGTGGTAATAAAAAGCTATTCTCCTACATGTAGGTACGTATTCTCCTCATGAATAAATTACAAAAAGTAATGAAATCCCCCCACAAAAACAGATTCTCTGTAAAAAAAGGCGGCATGTTCATTCAGTGCCAACAAAAATTGGTACGTAAAATACTTTCCAAAAAAGATTTGAAATCAATTAAGATCGCCATGTTCAAGATTTATGTATAAAAAGTAAAAGGCATCATTTGAAAGGAAAATTATTGTAACTCGTTACTAAAAAATTCGACTAAAAAATTTAGGTATAAACAAATTTTCATAAAAAAGAACTTGCCGCGTTTTTTCCTTCAAAATAAAAAATTTACAGAGAATAACATTCGATGTTTATGCACTTATGAGAGATTTTAAATAAATTCATACACTTATATGATACCGCCAGTATACCGAACGTCGCACGAGAAACCGATCAGGCGGGGGCCTTCTGAATTTCTCTGAATTTGACTTCGGCAGTGCAATTTATGAATCACTCTAGCACCGTCCAAGCACTGCAAATTATTGGGTATAGTGGATTAAATATGAAAACTTAAACGCGGCAAGTTCTTTTTTATGAAAATTTGTTTATACCAAAATTTTGTAGTCGAATTTTTTAGTAACGAGTTACAATAATTTTCCTTTCAAATGATGCCTTTTACTTTTTATACGTAAATCTTGAGCATGGCGATCTTAATTGATTTCAAATCTTTTTTGGAGAGTATTTTACGTATCAATTTTTGTTGGCACTGAATGAACATGCCGCCTTTTTTTTACAGAGAATCTGTTTTTGTAGGGGTAGTATAATACGAAAAAGGAAATATATCGATAAAGAGAAAAAAAAATAAAGTAGTTACTCCATTATTGTAATCCGATTCCATTGTGTATCCCTTATTTTTCTGCCACGACTTTGATTGTTGATAGTAGATGGATCAACCAATAAATTTGATTTTTCTTCACTATTAACGATAAAAGTCGTGGCAGAAAAGTAAGGGACACAATGGAATTGGATTACAATAATGTAGTAACTACTTTATTATTATTTTTCCTTTATCGATATATTTCCTCTTTCGTATTATACTATCAGAAGTTCCAATTTATATACCAACCTATCAAACATGAAATGTACATGGAAGTGTACGTGACGTGTAAGGAATAAACCTCGACGAGTATTCGGGCTGTGGCATGCACTCGAGACAGCAGATCCAGCTCGCCGAATGAACTAATGCAACTGGTTCTTGGAACAAGTGGATGATCCCTCGTTCGAAAGAAACCCCCTCGGTTTCGCATACGATCTGTAACAAATTGTAAATAACAATCATATGGGGTTTTTATAATTATTTTAGGAAGTCCCAGAAGAAAACAGGTGCAGTAAAATATCGATGGTGTGCTATAAAGAATAAGGAATAACCCTCGAACCCCCTAATCAGTATCAGTGATTCCTCATTGACTGTCGTTACAACGGAGGCGAAGAGCAAATGAAATAGAAGTGAGGTACATGTACACTTCAGGTTTGACAGGTCGGTGTGTAAATTGGAACTTGTAATAGTACGAAAGAGGAAATATATCGATAGAGAAAAAATAATGATAAAGTAATTACTTGATTGTTGTGATCCAATTCCATTGCATCTCCTATTTTTCTCCCACGGCTTTGATTGTGACAGAGAAGAAAAGCCATCAATTCACCTCGTGCTCGCATGACGCTGAAACAAAAAATACAATTATCACAAAGATAATTGAGGGGGTCAGAAGCCAAGGGGTCCAAGTAGAAATACAAGTTTTCCGAGATGCTCCACATTAAAGTATTCTTGTTCTTTAAAAATACCTGCAATTTTCCTTTGCCTCAAGTGTATAAGGTGTATGAATAGTTCATACAGCTTATATATTTGAGGCAAAGAAATTGCAGGTATTTTTAAAGAACAAGAATACTTTAATGTGGAGCATCTCGGAAAACTTGTATTTCTACTTGGACCCCTTGGCTTCTGACCCCCTCAATTGTCCTTCCATCGAAAGTGAGGTTAAAGCTGTCAGATGGCAATTAAACTTATCTGATGGCAATTCTTCTGAGATACTGCCGTCTCCTTTCCTGCTCTTTATGCACAGGCAACCAGAGAAACACAGCACTGCATCCGTTCACTATCTCGATTATCGAAAAAAAATACAAGCGATTATTAAACTATACGGAGCGTCTGTCACCATTCACCACTATTGAGATTCACAACTCCGATTACACTGAATGTTTACATTTTATTAACAAGCGCGTCCGAGGATCGAAATAAACGCGAGGGAAATCGTTTCGCGAATGGAAATATTTTATTAATTTTGAAAACCATAACTAAACATTCAAGGAATATATTCTCTCACACACTCTTATATACATTTGATGGCGTATGCGTGTGACCGCATCTGTGTACACATTTCCGATCATGGCCGACTATCGCCGAAGATAGGCGGAATTTTTGTGAGATTTTGACATATATATATCGCCCTAGAAATCGGATTCTCGACTTTTAGGCGCAAAGGGCGTGTCTTCGCGGTGCTAAAGAAGAATCTCTGTTAATATGTAACTTATAACATTTATTCTGGTCTCTATCAATAGAGAATAGTCCATTTATATGGTGTAACGAAGCATAGTTTTGGTTATAACCGTATATTTATTGAGAAAATTCGATATAAAAATTGAGGGGTGCAGGGGGCAGACATTTGTAGTGTAAAGAGACACGGGTGCGCTCGCGACATCAGCGCTGTCGTGTCTGAGCGCGAAACTACTTGAACGAACATGCCGCGAGACACTGCCGTGTCTCTTGATATAGATGTAACATAGTTAACAAAAAGAATGACGAAAAGATAACAAATAGAAAAACAAATAGCCAAATTACTGGAGAAGAATTTAATCGAAGAATCTTAGAGCCCTTTCGCTGCACCTGTCACGCTAGCATATAAAAAAATGAAGGAAAGACACGTATGTGCATAGAATTCAGAGATTTAAACAAAAACATTGTACCTCAAGCACAACCATACACACACACACACATTTCCTTTAATAGACGATATAATAATAAGAGCCAGAAACTATAAATATTTCACGACACTGGACATAAACTCAGCTTTTTGGTCAATACCACTACGAATCGAAGATAGAAGAAAAACGGGGTTTGTAACTCAAGATGGTCACTTCCAATGGACATGTCTACCGTTTGGCTTAAAAACATCTCCAGCTATATTCCAACGAATACTGAGTAACATATTGAGAAAACCTGAACTAATGGAATTTTCAGTAAACTATATAGACGATATCCTAATACCCTCACAGACATTCGAAGAACATCTACAACACATTGAAAAAGTATTAGATGTAATAAAAAAAGAAGGATTTAGGTTGAAATTCCAGAAATGTACATTTGCCGCTAGCTCAGTTAGATATTTAAGACATGTAATAGGAGAAAACACAGTCACACCATTGAAAAACAACATAACATCAATAAAAAATTTCCCGACTCCTACCGCACAAAAACAGATCAGACAATTTCTGGGAAAAATAAACTTTTACCATGAATATATAGAAAAAAAGTTCAATATTACTAGATCCATTACATCAACTACTGAGAAAAAACGTAAAATTCATATGGACAGAGAGGATTGCGAAACAGCTTTGAAACAGATAAAAGAGATGCTATGTTCCCAACCGGTGTTACAAATATTCGACAAAGACCTTCCAATCAATATATATACAGATACATCACTTGAAGGCATATGCGCAATATTAAAACAAACACAAAGTTATGGAAAAGAAAAACCTGTGGCCTACTTCTCAAAGAAACTTAATGAAACACAAAAAAAGAAAAAAGCAATATATCTCGAATGTCTAGCTATAAAAGAGGCAATAAAATACTGGCAATATATACTGGTTGATAGGGAGATACTTCGAAATACACTCCGATCACAAACCACTAGAAAATATGAATATAAGAGCACGAACAGACGAAGAATTAGGCGATCTGACCCACTACCTATCTCAATACAATTTTTAAATTATATATATCCCAGGGAAAAATAATACAGAAGCAGACTGTTTAAGTAGGAACCCTGTGCTAGAATCAACTATAGAAGAGGAAGAGGACTTATTGAAAACAGTAAATGTTATTGAGATAGATGAAATAAAATTAGATCAGATGAATAACATCTTATTACAAAATAAAAAAGAAAAATTAATAAAGAAAAACGGAATATATTACAAAAAAGTTTTAAAAAAATGAGAAAATCATATTATCTGAAAATTTCAGTATTGATTTCATTAAGAAAATACACAAGGAATGGTGTCACATGGGAATAACACAAACAAAAATGAAAATAAGCCCATATTATACTGCTAAAAATTTAGTAAGGAACATAGAAAAAGTTTGTAAAGAACGTGACATATGTATCAGGAATAAATCAAGAGGATAACATAAATTCGGCTCAATGTTACAATTAGGACCAGCGACGAAAGCTTTCGAAATTATGTCCATAGATACAATTGGAGGGTTCCGAAGCACCAGGTCGACAAAAAAATATATACATTTACTCGTCGATCATTTCACGAGATATGCGTTTATTTTTACATCAAAAACTCAAAACGCCAATGACTTTATAAAATTAGTTCGAACTGTGCTAGAAATAGAACAGATCGGAATAATCTTAACGGATCAATACATACCCTGGAATAAATTCAAAAGAATTTAAAGATTATTTAAAGAAGGAAGGCGTACAATTAATTTTTACTGCAATAAATGCACCATTTTCTAATGGTCTAAATGAAAGACTAAATCAGACGCTAGTAAATAAAATAAGATGTACAATAAACGAAGAGAAAAAGAAGAGAGTACGGACATCGATAGCGAGAGAATGTGTGAATAAGTGTAGGATCAGGGAGGAACGCGAGACCCGAGTAACGGCCGGCGAAACCGTTCCCGGAAAGCGGGAGCCGTTAGGAATGCGAGACCCGAGCGACGGTCGACGAGACCGTTCCCGAAAGGCGGGGACGGTGGAGAATGCGATAGACCGAGTAACGGTCGGCGAGACCGTTCTCGAAAGAAGGGACCGTAAGGGGTGCGAGGGACTCGAGGAGAGGAAGGCGAGGGGCCTGAGTAGCGTCCAGCGAGGCCGCTCCTCAGGAACAAGGGATGGACAGGGAAGGGTAGACGAAAGTAGAGAGGGGGTAAGGGAATATAAGCGGAGGATAGGAAGAGGGAAGAAAATTCGAGATTCGAGATCCGAAGTGTAGAGTGCAGATCAGAGATTCCCGACGGTGTGTGAGGTTCACGGGCAACCGAGCCCATGTATATATTTCTGTAAATACACATTCATATCGCCTATACATCCTGTCTCTGTGATTATGATCCCACAAATTGGGGGCTCGTCCGGGATCATAAGAGCAACAGCGATGTTTTAACGCGGTGTGACAAAGTTTACGGTAAAGACGGTAAAGACGGTTAAGGCGGTAAAGACGGTAAAGACGGTAAAGACGGTAAAGACGGTAAAGACGGTTAAGACGGTAAAGGCGGTAAAAACGGTTAAGACGGTAAAGACGGTTACGACGGTTACACGGTGATTTTTTTTGTTCAACGTATTAAAATGCCGGGTTCCGCGGGAAGAGTTGCATTCGAGGAGCTAGACGACGACGAGTTGAGGAGTAAACTCCAAGTACTTGGTTTATCGACGAAAGGAACCAAGGCCGCGCTAGTGGAGCGGCTGAGAAGAGTCACCCTAGCGAGGACGGCGGATAAGGCGAGCTCAGCGAACGAAGACGACGACGAAGAAGAAGAAAGTGACCACGAAGACGATTTTGACGCTCTGAACGTTGGGGAACTGAAAGCTCGGTTACGTGCACTCGAACTCAAGACGACGGGTAAAAAGGCGGCACTAATCGAACGCTTGAGGTCAGCGGAGTCAACGGTCAAACACGACGAAGGTGGCAAAGGCGACAACAAGAAGAAAAGAAGCGAGGACGATCGAGGAAGTCAGGCGGATAACCTCGGTAAGCTAACACTCAAAGAATTGAAATCGCGACTCAACGAATTGGGGCTGAAGACGACGGGCAATAAGGCAGACTTGCTCGTAAGGCTGAGGGAAGCTCTGAACGAAGACGATAAGAAAAGTTCGGATAGCGAAGACGGCGACGACGACAGCTCAGACGACGATAGCGACAGCGACGGTGACGAGAGCATGGATGATGGTGCTCGCGGTAGAAATGCGCGTGGTGTAAGCCGAAGACACGGTCCGAGTAATGATAGCGAAATGTTCCGCTATTATTACCCACGTTCCACACTGACATTCAAAGATGTCGAAGACGCGTTGGAAAGATTCAGCGGTGATGGCAGCCAAAACATTCGACGCTGGTTCTCTACATTCGAGGAAACGGCGGAAATGTGTACGTGGTCAGAAGCGCAGAAAGTAATTTATGCTAAGAAATTGCTGGATGGACCCGCAAAATTATTTGCAAACTACGAGTGTCATGCTAAGGAATGGAGTAAGCTAAAGAAACGATTGATCAGGGAGTTTTCAAAGACTGTAAACAGTAAGCAAGTACACGAACAATTAGCTAGTGTGAGGAAGAAAAGCAACGAAAGCTACGAAACGTATGTTTATCGCGTATTGGAGATGGCCAGCCACGGCGATATCGAGCTGGACGCAAAACTACAATACATCATCGATGGAATCCAAGACGAGGAGGTGAATAAGTCAATTCTATACGGTGCGGCGACGGTGAAGGAGCTGAGGAAGAAGTTAAAGCAATACGAGACGCAGAAGAAGAACGCAAAGACGACCATGAAGCAGCTCCAGAGAAATGAGAAGAACGATAAGACGAAGACACTGAACAACGCACGTTACGATGGAAATGGTAAACGCTGCTACAACTGTGGCAGCAAGGCACATTTGAGCGACGCATGCCCAGACAAAGGAAAAGGGCCAAGATGCTTCAAATGCAACGAATTTGGACACGTGTCGACGAAGTGTTCAAAGCAAACCCCGAAGGCCGGAAAAGGAAAAGAAGAAAGGAAAGAAAAACAACGCTGTGACGCACTACAGGCAGGGGACAGGAAAACTTACAAGCAGGTCAGAATTTTGGGTAAGGAGATTACCGCGGTACTGGACTCAGGTAGCGACCTACACCTGATAAGATCGAGTTGTTATGTGCGGCTCGGAGCACCGAAACTCGAGCCAAAGACAATCCCCTTCAACGGTGTCGGGACAATGGATCAACGCACACTTGGACGTTTCACGGCGGATTTAACTATCGACGGACTGAAATTCACGTTTGAGTTCGACGTGGTACCTGATAGCTTTCTCGGACACGATTTGCTAGTGGGCGGCGAATTATCCGATTACGCCGAGGTGCGCGTAAAGCACAGGCAGGCGGTACTGAAGGAAATCCAACCCGAAGTAGACGTGACGGAAATAGAAGACAGCGGCTGGAAGGAAGTGCTGAATGTCAACGTACAGGACGAAGCCGAAGACGAATACGACGTTTCAATTCAGCATGTAAGTGATCCAGAAATTAGAGGCGAGTTAAGAGAGTTAGTTGAAAATTATGCGCCGACGGAAAAGAGGGATACGGGGGTAAAGATGCGCATCATGCTACAAGACGAGACGCCTGTATTTCAAAACCCACGCCGACTCTCAGCCGAACAGAGAAAACAGGTAAACGAAATCGTTGAAACGTGGATTGACGAAGGTATTGTAAGACCAAGTGTATCCGATTTTGCTAGTCCGATCGTTTTAGTTAAGAAGAAAAATGGGCAATTAAGACTTTGCGTTGATTTTCGGTCCCTAAATAAGAAAATTATTAGAGATAGAAATCCATTGCCATTAATAGAGGACCAGCTAGATCGATTACAAGACGCGAAGGTATTCTCCACGTTAGATTTAAAGGACGGATTCTTCCACGTGCCGATCGAGGAAGAAAGCATTAAATACACAGCGTTTGTAGTACCAGACGGGCACTACGAATTCCTGAAGGTTCCCTTTGGACTATGTAATTCACCGGCGGTATTCCAAAGACACATCAGAGCAGTTTTTCGTCCGTTGATTACCAGCGGTACCATATTAGTGTATTTAGACGATCTGATCATTCCTGCCAAGGACGAAAAAGAAAGCCTAGAAAAATTGAAAGTAGTGTTAAATATGGCGAGCGACTATGGTTTAGTAATTAACTGGAAGAAATGCGAATTATTGGTAAGACGAGTCGAGTATTTAGGATATATTGTGGAGGCTGGACAGATCCAGCCTTCCTCCCAAAAAACGGTAGCCGTAACAAAATTCCCAGTCCCAAAGACGGTAAAGCAGATACAGAGTTTTTTAGGACTCACGGGTTATTTTCGCAAATTTATTCCTCAATTTGCTGTCCATGCGCGACCCCTATCTCAATTGTTAAAAGAGGGCGTAAAGTTTGAGTTCGGGGAAAATCAGAAAATATCGCTCGAGAAGTTGAAGACAGCATTAATTGAAAGACCGGTGCTCAAATTATATCGTATTGGCGCGGAGACCGAGTTACACACGGACGCATGCATGGGTGGCCTAGGCGCGGTGTTACTCCAAAAAGATGCTGAGGATGGTAAGCTGCATCCTGTCTATTACGCGAGTTGGAAGACAACACCGGCTGAAGAAAAATATACTAGCTATGAATTAGAAATTTTAGCCGTTGTAAAAGCGTTAAAGAAGTTCCGGGTATATTTACTAAATATCGATTTTAAGATCGTGACAGACTGTAAGGCGTTTGTATTAACAATGAAGAAAAAAGACTTATGTTTGCGTGTGTCACATTGGGCGTTATTGATTGATCAGTTTAGTTATACGATCGAGCATAGGCCGGGTACATCGATGCGCCACGTAGATGCCCTAAGTAGAAATCCGGTCGAGATCTTATCAGTGCAGGAAGGCCGAAGCGGTTTAGTTGAGAAAATCCGGAATGCGCAGGGAAACGATCCGGAGTTGAAAAAGATAATTAGTTCCGTCCAGGCGGGGAGGAGCGACGAATTCTCTATGTCGAAGAGGGGAATATTGTATCATGAGAGCGACGGGGACGAACGCATGGTAGTACCTAAGGCGATGCAGTATGACGTAATTAAGCAGGCTCACGAACAAGGACATTTCGGATGGAATAAGACGGAGTTCGTGCTAAGGCAAGAGTATTGGTTTCCTGGTATGAGGCAGAAAATCCAAAAGGTGATCAACAATTGCGTGAAATGCTTGTTAGCGGAGAAGAAACACGGGAAGAGTGATGGGTTACTGAATCCCATCGGGAAAGGAGCTGGACCACTGGACACGTACCACATCGACTATCTAGGTCCACTTCCCTCCACGAAGAAGGTTTATAAACATTTGTTTGTCGTTGTTGATGCGTTCACAAAGTTCGCATGGCTATATCCGACGAGGTCAACAACAGCAGAGGAGGCGCTAAGCAGACTCGGACTACAAGCAGCGACTTTCGGAAATCCTAGGCGTATTGTTTCCGATCGTGGTGCAGCATTCACAGCGAATGCATTTGAAGAATACTGCAAAGTAGAGAGAATCGAACACGTGCTAATTACCACAGGCGTACCTAGAGCGAATGGTCAGGTAGAAAGGATGAACCGCGTAATTATCCCAATCTTGACCAAATTGTCGATAGATAACCCCATGGAGTGGTGGAAATACGTTGGCCGAGTACAGCAATTCTTGAATTCTACACTCAGCAGAAGCACCAAGAGGACACCGTTCGAGTTATTAATTGGCGAGAAAATGAAATTAACGGACGACCAAGAATTGAGGCAAACGGTTGAAGACGAACTTGTCAACGCGTTCGAAGAGGAACGCACAATTCTTCGTGACGAAGCAAGACAAAACATCCTGAAGATTCAAGAGGAAAACAGGAGAACCTTTAACCGGAAAAGAAAACCAGCCGGAAAATATAAAGTTAACGATTTAGTTGCCATTCAGAGGACGCAATTTGGAGGCGGCCTCAAGCTATATCCCAAATTCCTAGGACCGTACAAAATAACTACGGTCATGCGGAATAATCGCTACGCGATGGAGAAGGTTGGCGACCACGAAGGACCCAACCACACGAGTTCAGCGGCGGACTTCATGAAACCATGGGCCGATGCTACGGAGGAATACAACGGATGGTTCACCGATAACGAAGACAGCACAGCCGAGGAAAACAGCAAGGAGGAAAACGTGGCATCGAGGGCGATGCCCATGCAGGATGGCAGGATGTAGGATCAGGGAGGAACGCGAGACCCGAGTAACGGCCGGCGAAACCGTTCCCGGAAAGCGGGAGCCGTTAGGAATGCGAGACCCGAGCGACGGTCGACGAGACCGTTCCCGAAAGGCGGGGACGGTGGAGAATGCGATAGACCGAGTAACGGTCGGCGAGACCGTTCTCGAAAGAAGGGACCGTAAGGGGTGCGAGGGACTCGAGGAGAGGAAGGCGAGGGGCCTGAGTAGCGTCCAGCGAGGCCGCTCCTCAGGAACAAGGGATGGACAGGGAAGGGTAGACGAAAGTAGAGAGGGGGTAAGGGAATATAAGCGGAGGATAGGAAGAGGGAAGAAAATTCGAGATTCGAGATCCGAAGTGTAGAGTGCAGATCAGAGATTCCCGACGGTGTGTGAGGTTCACGGGCAACCGAGCCCATGTATATATTTCTGTAAATACACATTCATATCGCCTATACATCCTGTCTCTGTGATTATGATCCCACATAAGTATAATACACTAGAACATACAATCACAGGATTCACACCAGAGTACTTAATACATGGCACAGACACCAGTACCATACCAGAAGAATGAAGAAGAAAGAAGAACGGAGAAGACTGGATTAGAGATAAGAAGTTAGAGTTGGAAAAAAATACTGAAATCACATATATATAAATATAGTAAAAGTATATTCGACAGAAATAGAAGACACCATGAATTAAACGTGGGAGATATGGTATTCATAGAAAATGGGAACAAACTCAACAGGAAAAAGCTAGAAGAACTAATAATCGGACCATTCAAGATAGAAGAAAAAATTTCAAACTCAATTTATAAAATAAAAACAGGAAAAAGAATTCAAGATACGAGTCTATTCCATGTGACAAAACTAACTCCAATGCTGGAAGATGAGGATGATTGACCAATTGAGCAATTTCCGTCTGAGAGAGGGGAGATGTAAAGAGAATATACTCTAATACTTTATATATATATAAATTTGGCGCGCTTGGTATGCTCCGCGCGCGTTCCTTTAGCGCCGGCTAGATGTCGCGACGGATGGAAGGATTATAAGAGAGAAACTTGTTATTGAGAGCACGTGCTAAGATAAAAGCAACATAAAGATAATTAATCGTTATAACTAATATAAGTGATTAAAATAGAGTTGTGAAAGAGAGACGAATAAATGACCTTAATTGTCGTTTCTCTTAATTATAGAGAACCTAATTAGGATCATTATAAGTATACCGAGAATAAATATATACTCTCTCTCTCTCTCTCTCTACTTTATACCTGGTATAAAGCGCAAGCGTTTTACAAGCTACATATTTGCCTGGGATAACTATTCCAGGTATAAGGGTTGGCCACCTACAATTATTTTTAGGTTGGTAGTAAGAAGTACGTATTGCACATGACATTTGGTCGTTTTGACAGCTGTTCCGGCGCGATAAATGAAATTCGGAGTTGTTTATTCTCAGTATAATCTAACTTTTTGCTTGACGTCTTTATTCTTTCATGACATAATCATAACCTGATCGTTTTGGTAAATTGTTATTAATTTTGAAATGGAGTTTATTGATGTACCAGTTTTTGAATCATCATCTGATGATGACATTGACGTATTACCAAAAATCAGAAATCCGAAGAAAATACGTGGCCGGTAAATAAAAGATATCTATAACAGTATATTTATATTTTCGTAATAATAACTTTTATTTTCGAGTCGTCGATAAAAGCATCAGGTACAAAACACGTCCAAACATTCGATATCTCACCAACAAAAACGTGTTCAGTCTCAAAAAAAAACTAAAATTGCACCATTTGATCAAAATCTCGTATCGGACAAAATATATTCTAAAATCTATAAACTTTTAAATCGCTACAACTTAAGATTTATCACGCGGTGACATTATTAAGGGATTACATAGAGCGGTACAATGTTATCGTTTCTTTAAGTATACGCGACCCTATCAAAAAAGTCTACAAAGAGCGTTGTATGACTTGATGTCTAGTGCCGAGGTATCTTACAAAAGTGTATCAATACAAATCTAAAATTTTTTCATATTCTACATCGTATACAACGGATGTATCACTTCTGCTCCCGAAAACTCTGCAATCACGCGAATTGAGAAGAAAGGTATAATACCTACCTAGATAAATTTAAACGTTAATTTAGAAGACAATGCAATGATGGATGACTTCTTTGGTTGATATTATTGGATACCGTTGAGATTCTCGCGACTATAGACCCGAGAGTGCGTAAATTTCTAATTTAAACTTGCATTTTCTGAGTAAAAGAGCAAAGGGATCTAACAAAATTTTCCCGACGTTCCTATGAGCTTCTATCCTCCTATTAAAAAAGAACTATAATCTAAAACGTGTCGCGCGAAATTACCTAGCAGGGAAAGACTCATTTATAAAAAAAGGAGAGAGATCTATTAATTTTGATTCTCCAGAGCTCTGACTCAGATAAAATTATATTCATGATTCAATCTCACGCGTGGAAAGGAAGGCTACAATAGCCGGTTCCTCGGAGCACCGTCCGACGCGAATGCTGCGACCCAGAGAAATTAAGCATCATCGAGTTCTTAAACTAGAACGAATCATCGAGCGCCAATGTCGCGGTAGAATTTCTACTGTCCGGCGATTGCATTACGATATATCGTGTCCGCAAGATCTCTTGAAGGTCGTTGCAAGGGCTATTTTCGCGTTTGGCTCGCAAAGGTCTCTCACCCGGCGATCTGAAAAACACGTTTAAAAGCCCACTGTGAATAAAATCAATCCTTCGCAGTCACGACATTCTGACAATGTGAAACTCCTCTTTGTTCCTGGCGAATTAAAACTTTACCGCGATAAAATTGTTTAATCGTACCTTATGACGAGTCTCAATTTGACTTTGTCAATGTTTCTCAGTATGTCGCCCATTGATTTCAAAATGGCATGATATGTAATTTCCAAAAATAAAAAACTTTTTTCTTTGCTTTGTGTGGTTTGGTTTTTATTGACATCCCAAATAGTGTCTATCATTTTGCCGCACCCTGTACTATGATACCCACTTAATTCAAGAAATAAAAATTTTCAATTTTCACTCTGTTAGCTGCACCAACTACAATATTTTACTTACAAGAAATGGAAATTGTAATAAAAACTGGCTTCGAAAAAATTTCACATGAAATTCTGTTTCAACCGGAAACCATCCCAAAGGGAAAGAAACTAGTCGAGGCTAATCACGTCTGCGATGTTGTGGAGCACAGGAGAAATAATCAAAGTTACCTTATTCAATCTCAAGTAATAAGACAAGCTTCAGTGTCGTTGAAGCCATACTGTACAAAATTGAACGTGAGTTTAAAAATTATCTAATGAAATGTACAAGTCCAGATGAATGATATTATATAATAGTGTAATTATATATTTTTAGATTGACGGTGATCGTCAGCTGCAATCCATCTCTTTCGTTGCTCCAATTTATAATCCGCAGTTGGAAATTTGTAAAATTTACATGCACTTTTGAGTTCACTATTTGTACAATTTGTAACACAACAACAGCGACGACCCATTCTTTCAATATAAATATCACACGTTCAATAGAAGAAACGTCCACCCTGGCTTCAGTATTCTCTCACCTCCAGCGCTTCAGTCGCTTTTGCTATTTTTCCGCAACTTTTATTCTGCCGTTTTCATCATATTGAGATATGAGAAAAACGGCGAATGCAAAGTTGTACACGTATATCATTACCGGTTACCTTTTTACGTGTTTTATATCCAACTATGGTAATACTAATAAAATCAGATATTTCATCTATTATTTCATAGATTTATTTACGTAAGAACAAAGTTCATTTATAAATATAAAATTTATGATTATTGTAAATGATATAGATACAATTTTAAGTATCTATGACATCAATATCAGTTTCATCATCATTGCTATTAACACTGATCATTAATCTATTTACATTACAAAGTAATTCCATGTATTGTCCGTCTCAACTTGAACTTGCAAATGCGCTCGCAGTCCCGCATCTTTCCCGGAAAGATTAATTAATTATAAACTAAAAGATTAATTTCCTCCGGGAATTTGAGTCGACAAGCGGACATGTAGATATCGGTTTTTACCGTTCATTATCATCGCAATCTCTCTCTCTCTCTCTCTCTCTCTCTCTCTCTCTCTCTCTCTCTCTCTCTCTCTCTCTCTCTCTCTCTCTCTCTCTCTCTCTCTCTCTCTCTCTCTCTCTCTCTCTCTCTCTCTCTCCCTCTCTCCCTCTCTCCCTCTCTCCCTCTCTCCCTCTCTCCCTCTCTCCCTCTCTCCCTCTCTCCCTCTCTCCCTCTCTCCCTCTCTCCCTCTCTCCCTCTCT